>OV816029.1:119770536-120370536 GCA_929113105.1 Agrypnus murinus
GTTTGCTCCAGGATCTCGCTACCATTTGAAATAGGAGGGCTATATTTAAAATTATAGCCCCTCTATTTCAAATAGTAGCGACATCGTGGAGAAAACCTGACAAACTTTAATAAAGAAAAAATTACTGCATTGAAATTGTTACAGAAATTTAATAAAAAGTTGTTAAGAAATTACAATTACAGAGGTATAGGTATATCATATTAATGTGATCGTTTTTATGGAACATGAATGTCCATTATCAAATTAATGCTGAATTGTTAATATTTTTATGCATGATTATTAGGGTGGCCATTATTTTGCAAAAGTTAGAATTTTTTAGGTCCCCTCTCCTAGATCCCTTTAAAATGTCAAAAAAACGAGCTGTACAAAATTTCAGCCCATTTGGTCAATATTAACCCGTGTCACCGAGAGGTTAAAGTTTTAAATGGGATTTAACATGGGTTTGGTGTACTGCTAGAAACTTTGTGGCATAACTTTTTTATCTCTATGTTTTAACGTGAAATATTGTATATTTATGTTGTTGAAGTTGCTTAACACGAATCTGAAACCAAAATAACTTTGGCAGTTCCGGAAAATACTAATTTTAGTGAAGTTGACCGCTTTTTTCACAACTGTAAACTGTCAAAAGATTTATTGACAGTTTCAATTTTATCAGATTCGTGTTCAGCTGCTTCAACAACGTAAGTACAGTGAAGTCTCACTAATTCGGACTAATTAAAACATGGGCAATCCGAATCATCACGATTTCCGAACTACGGCGTCTGTAGAATTACAATGTTTTATTCGTAAATAAATGCAATTAAAACAGTCTGCAAAAACATTTATTTAAAAATAAGTAAATTTACAAAAATATTTAGCGCAAAACAGTTTTAAAAACGCAAAAATAATGTTCCCCATTAATATGCCGTTAACCAAAAAGGCGGTAATTTTTGTGCTTAACTAACTTAATACCTTAGATACGATTTTTCTTATAAATTTTCCAGCATCACAATTGTTTCAATTTTTCTACCGCCTATTGCAAAGCCCCGCTAACCGCTTAGCAACTGTTAAAGGGTGTCTTTACAGCTTGAGAATCATTGAACAGCTTTCCTCCCGAGATTTTTAACACGCAAATTGTGTCATTTTAAAATTAAGTATCCAATCTTTACTTGCCCTGAAGATATTCTTTTTGAAAACATCTTAGTCACAGCAGCGTGCGGTGCATACGAAACAGTGTAGCAGTCGCGATATAACGTATGCACTATCAGGCTATCACACTCGTACACATTGCGTAGGAGCGTGATAATGCATATGTCGCATGACTCCACTGTTTCCTATGCACCGTACGCTGCTGGATAAAGATGCTTTGCCTTTTCCGTCAAAATTTTGGAAGATATCGGTAACATATCCAAAATCATGCAAACAACTTTCCTTCCATCTCCGGATATTCCGTAGGTTTTAAAGTTTTTTTTTAACTTTGATATACAATCCTTTAGATTTTGTAACAAATCTGGTAATGTATAGTATTTAAAGTTACAATGCGGTCTTTTTAAATTTAACACTTTTTAAATTTAGCACAAAATCTTTTTATGTCTGCCGGAGATACATAAAGTCGTAATTTGTAAAAGAAGTATCAATTCTTTTTAACTTAAACCTTTGTAACTAATACGAATGGTGAAATTGCAATGTAACCATTTCTAAAAAATATGTGACCGACAAATCGGCTAAAGTTTTGCACAGCTCATTTTACTGACATTTTAAACAGATCTAGGGGGGGGGCAAAGATTTTTAACTTTTGCAAAATAACGGCCACCCTAATGATTATGATTAAACCTAAGATTTATTGTAAGACGGTATGTCAAGTCTGCTTTTGGCCCAGCGGTGAAATCAATCGTCCCTACTATTTAAAAATAAAGGGGCTATATTTAAAATGGTAAAGGAGAACCCTTTATGGTTGTGCTACTGAATGAAATGATTTTAACTCACGGCTTCCTCCATTTGAAAGATAAATGTCTCTTATGCTTCTGGTCACATTGAAAAAATTCTTTTTTTGACAGCTTTAGTATAGTGGTGCCATCTGTTGAATCATGTAGTAATTATTCTAATAAATAATAAGTTTAATACTTATTAATTATATGTGATGCGGAAAGCAAAAAGGGACCTAAAGTCGGATACGTAAATTTTCAGGAGAAGCAAAATAAGAGGTTGGGGTCAACAAATGATGTTTTTTATTTTTTTGAATTGTGATACGATGATATCTCTTTTACCAACCCAAATTATAAAAAAAAAAATTCCGACCGGAAATAGGATAAAAACCTAATTTAATTAATATTAATTAATTTAATTTATGTAATAGTACCTATTACATAAACAATGTTGCTCTAGAAAATGTAGTGTCTATAAGAGATTTAGGCGTTCACCTTGATTGCGAGTTAAGTTTTTCATTACACTTAAATGAAACTGTTTTAAAGGCTAACAGAATGTTGGGTTTTGTAACACGTCATACTAATGACTTTACTGAATTAAGAACAATTATAATATTATACATGGCTTTTGTAAGATCTCTTTTCGAATATTGTACAATAATCTGGTCACCTTTTTATGTAACACATGAATGCTGTATTGAAAAAGTGCAAAGAAAGTTCATTAAATATTTATGTTTCAAATTTAACATACTGTTTGATAGGAATAATTATGAAAACATATTAAAATATTTTAACCTGCCTCCTTTATCTCTCCGGAGAACATTTTTTGATGCTTGTTTTGTGTTTAAGGTGTTATCGTCAATTGTAGATTTACCTGTGTGTCTTGAAAAATTTTCTTTACGTATTCCAGCATATGGAAGAAGGAATTCACTCCTCTTAGTAAGACCTTTTCATCGCACTAATTACGGTATGTTTTCTCCGTTAAGTAGAATGTGTCATGTGGTGAATAACTTGGAGGATGTGAATTTCTATGGTATACCCTACACTATTTTTTTAAATCAGTTAAGAATCTGCCTAAATATCTGATATGTAATTAGCATGCGTACTCATATAATAATTTAATTAATTTACCTGTTATAATAGTATAATAATATAAGTATATAATAATATAAAGTATGGTTCATTGTACTATGTTAAATGGAATTTGTTTGTTTCCGTAATAAAGAATTATTATTATTATTAATGGGGAAAGGTCGATTTTGAAAAATTTGTGGGCGTTTTCCCACAAAAAGCGTTTTCCAAAACGCTGTAAAATCGTTAATTTTTGAGATATTCGCGCCCTTTTTTTTCGTAAAGTTTTTCTTTTTTATCGTACGTTTTGAAAATGTCAATAACTCAAAATCGACTTTCCGTCCCGCGTTTCCGACTTTAGGTCCCTTTTCGCTTTCCGCATCACATATAATTAATAATATCTTCTTCTTTGATTGACTTTTCATGTCCTCTCTTGAGGATATAGTCTGCTATTAGATTTCGTACTGAATTTAAGCTGGGGGACTAATTTAATTAATAATATAATTATGTACTATTGATTTCATAATGATCTAGGACAGCAAGGCTAATATGATGCTATTGTATTCTATTTTTTCAGTGTAAATACCGGGTGTCCCATTATATTCTTTCCTGTTTTAACTGCTTATAACTTCTAAAGGGTTCAAGATAGAAGTGCGCGGTTTTCACTGAAGTGTTTCAAATTAGCACAAGTTTTATTTGGATGCATTTAATTTTTGCTGTCACTTTCGATTACATCACAACAAAAATTGCCGGTTCATTGACAATTTTTTTGCTGGCTTTTTTTAATGGAACACCCAGTATATTTTTTGAAATCCTTTTAAAACCGTTCTTCCACTATCCAGTGACTTAAAGTCTTTTAAAATCGACATAGACATGACAGAATTGATTTTTAAAGAGAAGCCTGCAAAATTAGAAACCAATACCACAACAGAGTAACCAGAATAATTTATTTTAAACAAAGTAGACTTTGGAAATTTCATGTAATTGTCAAATTTATTAGTTTGCACATTTTCCGGCATTGTTATTTAATGTTTGTAATTGAAAATGGTGTTTTCAGACATAGAAAAGATAAATGTGGTGATTTATATTGCCGAAACAAGATCAGTGACTTTAACTAAGAGATGTTTTTTAAGAAATTTTAATAAACAACCGCCAACTTCACCATCAATTACAACCTGGTTTCATAATTTTAAAAACTATGGATCATTATCTCGCAAGAAAAGAAACAGGTACAGCAAACGCATCATAAATTGGCGAGAGCCGGCGCATGCCGAAAGTACGATCGGCTTCCCCTCGTGTAGTATTTGCGAATGTTGCACTGTTCTAACAGTGGCGTAGACGCGTAGGGCGCCTTATTTTATTTGCTTGCTGTATTTCAAACGAAATATTTCTAGCGGGACTGCCAAATTCCAAAGTAAATATTTTCATAAAATAAAATCATAATTTAGCTAATTGCACTCACTGAAAAAGTGAAATGAAACCATATTATAGATATTTAAATTAAATTTTCAATAATAAATAATAATGTTACAAAAAATATTTTGACTACATAATTATACCTATAATAGAGAAAAAGAAAGTTAATACGAGTGGTACTACAATAACGATCATATAATAATTTTAAAAAAATAAATACAATAGGTATCTACAATTTATGTTACATATTTTAACCGCTATCCTCAAAATCAGTTCCAAAGTCGGAATCCGAATCTTCGTCATTTACACTAATTATAAGTTGTTCGGTTCTAACGTCTATTATTTGTTCATTTTGCAAATAATTATTTTCACTTTTTATCACGTGTTCACAACGGCTCACCCAATCTTCTAAAGTTACAGAAGAAAACTCGTTTTTGGCTAATTTCCACGCATCATTTAATTTAAATGTAGTATTTTTCTTAGCAACATTGTTTTTAACTTGTGCCCAAATTAGTTCTATTGGGTTCAAATCTGGGTGGTACGGTGGAAGGCGCAGTACAGTATGGCCATTAGCATTGAAAATGGCATCAAATTTGTACTGAATGTACTGCTTTTTATGCCTTTTAATTATATCATATAACTGAGGTTTTAGCATTTGAGGTGAAAATGTTATTTTTTTTTCAGTAAGCCATCTGCTTTTTTAGAATTGCTATTAGGAGCACGGTTTATTTGTACATTGTGATAAGGCGCGTTATCTATCACAACAACCGACTCTGCTGGCAAATTAGGTATTAATTTTTCCGTGACCCATTTTTCATAATTTGATGAATTCATTTCATCATGGTAATCTCCTGACTTACTTCCAGATTTAAAAATGTTGAGGCAATTTGGAATAAAACCCTTGCTTCCACCTGCATGAATTATAATTAAGCGTTCCCCTTTTGAAATATTAGCAAGTAATCCATTATTACTGTCGTCACTCCAACTTTTTGATATAGTGTGCCCACTATGGATGTACGTTTCATCTAAGAAAACAATAGGACGCTGCTGTTGGCGAAAAAACTTAATTTTATTTAAATAGTCTATCCTTAAAGCACGAATTTCACTTTTTTCAATTAATAGTTTACGATTATTTTGAGTACGGCGCCACTTAAACCCCAGCTTCTTTAACACTGTCCGAAGGGAAGACACTTGCCCCTGCCACCCCAAATCATTGCGAAGTGTTTCTTGTAAAGCAGGAAGCGTAACTCTGCAATTTTCTGTTTTATGGAAATTATAGATTATACGGCGAAAATCAACCAACTCATAATCTTCAAGTGCGGTCACGTTACACACGCGACTTCGTTTTTTTCCAGGACTTTTAAATAGTTTATCAGTCTCAGATTCAGGCAAGGTGTTACCTTCTTTAATAATCCTTTCGATAGTCCTTACGGATACTCCAGTAGCACTTGACACTTTTTCTTTAATTCCCTTCATACACTGATCTTCGTTTTGAGATTTTATCCATTTGTAAACGTTAAAAGCCATTTCGTGCGCTTGACTGTGAAGAGTTTTTCCACGTAAAGTTGACGACATAGTTATAAAACTGATAAACTAAATTGAAGAGTGAAGAGTTTTTCCGCGTAAAGTTGACGACATAGTTATAAAACTGATAAACTAAATTACAGATCGGCTGTTTCAAACAGCTGGTACTACTACTTGCACTAACAATAATGCAATGTGCCTTAAAATCCATTTTTAACGCTATATATATCTCATTACTTAAATTTCCCAAAAGAGAAAGCATAGTTAACGATTATTATCAAATCAGAGTTACTCATACTACCTATTAACATTCCTCGAACAGTATTTGACTCGCCTACGCAAATTATACATTACTGTATATTATGTCGAAACAATATTGTCAGGTATATTTTAATAAAACTGTGAAACTTTTAATAATCTTTATTTATTTCATGTATATTTATTTGTTTATTGTCGAGATCCGCTCATTCTTGTGGGACTATTTTCTAACTCATATTTTTAAGAAAATGAAGGCAGTCTGCTCCGCCACTGCTTAAATCTCACTCGGTTCATGCCAGTGCGCAACCAAAGCTCTCGCCAATTTATGTTGCACGAACTGTAACAATGATGTTTTAAATGACACTGTAGCTGTATATGAGTTTGTTGTGAGATCTCCAAAATCATCCATTAGAAAAATTGCTTCTAACTTCAACATGAGCAAAAAATAGTATAAAGTATTCGTTTCATAAGACGTTTTAGCTAAAAACGTGTCTTATGAAACTAATACTTTAATATACTATTATGCAACTGCTTTAAATTATACTCGTACGTATATGGGTACTAAATATGGGCTACTAAAAAAAAACATTACCTAACGTAATATGAATTAATTCTGAGGGACATACTAAATGTTAATGTGCAATTCTAGTATGAGACCTGCTTAGTTTAAATTATTTTAACCTTTACTGCATTTTGCTCAATACAAGGTTCTATAAGCTTTTCACCTGAAAAGTATTTCCTTTTTGTAGTTCCCCAGTTTTTACCAAACTAACTTATAAATCCTCAGTTTTTAATTTTGTAATAATACTTTGCAGATATGCAGCTGTTTATCTCTGTGCAGGCTTAGAGAACTTATTAGAAGAAATTTTATTACAATGTTTACCTAGTGATTCTGATGTAACTCTCACTGCAACACTTCTAGAACATGCAATTGCCAATAATGGCGACTTGTGGGGTTTACTTCAACCATATGCACATTTAAATGCAGGTCGTATTGCTTCAGGTAATTTTTTTATCATTGTGATAAATGCTATTTTAATATAAAATATTTAGGTGCCCTAGCACTACCACGTTGGGCATCCATATCTAGTGTAAATTCTGGGCGTGATTCTGGTCGAGGGTCAGGTCCACCAGAGCCTTCATTAATGACAACATGTGTTGGTTCATTAAGTGAACTCCAGGAATTAATAAGTCGTATGCAACCTCGTATTCCTTTATGTCCCCAAGCAATAAGGGCATTATTTTATTTCATGAGATGTTCACAATTGGAACATGGTGAACAAGGTGGAAGTGCTGTACAGGTAATACCTTCACTAATTTGTTAATTATATTGTTATATACTATTTTATATAGGAGTTATGCTATGAAAGAGCATATGTGGTTCTTCCACCATTAGTGGAATGGTTAAGGGTGGCAGCAGCACATGGTGAACATAGATTTGCAGCTATTTTAGATAGAGATGATATCATGCAAGCAGCCAGGTTATTACTGCCAGGTGTTGACTGCCCGGTTAGGACCCTTGGAGAGGAAGCAATTCGAGTAAGACGTTTTAATGGAGGAGAAGAAGATCATATTGAAGCTGCCCGACAAATTCAAGTTAGTCAAATCTATAAGTCAGGTAATTTAAGATTAATCTATTATTCATTCATTGTTTTGTATAGGTGGAATTAGCATTTAGACTTATGCTTACTGGAAGGCCAGAATTAATACAACAAGCTTTACCGCTTTTACCTGCTTCTACACGTCTTGATACGTTTAATTTGCAAGGTCATACTGCTTTAATGTTAGCTGCACTTGTTAATGATGATGTAACACTTTCAGTAAGTTATGTAACAATTATATTAAGAACCTTTTCTAATTTTTTTTCCCTGTTAATTTTGCAAGGCTTTATTGGACGCTGGTGCTTCATTGGATGTAGAAACACCAGCAAGTGGCAACCCCATGTTTGCAGCAGTTAATGGTGAAACTCAACACTGGACTGCCGTAACATATGCTGCATCTAGAGGACATACAAGATGTGTTCGTATATTATTAGAAAGAGGAGCTAATGTGGAAGGAGGAGCTCAATTAAGTGAAGAGAAATGTACTCTGACTCCATTACAAGTTGCCTGTGGAACAGGGAATCTTGAGATAGTCGCTCTATTGTTAGCGCATGGAGCAAATCCATTTTTATCAACTCAATTAAAAGATACCTTGTGTTATTCTGCATCAGCCCAAAGAGGTTGTTATAGTGCCATGTCTGTTGCAGCTGCTCATGGTCAGAGAGCCATTTTACAGAAGTTAGTTGCACAACCCATAGCACCTGTGACTAAAGAGGTGCTCTCGCTAGAAGAAATGCTTGCCGAAGGTAAAGAAACATTTATAAATACAAATATCAGAGAATAATTCTTTTATCTACGATCATACAAAATGTGACTACTTTTTATACTGATTTTTGTGTAAAAAGTTTACGTTTATTGACCTAGTGTTTTAAACTTTTATTGCATGCTAATGTCAACAAGGGATGTATAATAAACGATTTATGAATATTTTACAAACTGGTTGCTAAGCAACTTAGTGCATAAAAATCTAAGCACGCTAATATATGCACATGACATAAGTCACAAATTAAAAAAATATATATCAAACACAATGAATACTTTAGTAAAGCAAAGTATGATCGTAGATAAAACGTTGTAAGATACACGTGTAAAATGTCTCTTCATTGCACTCACAAACTTTAAAACACTTGGTCGTACCTCGCTCGTGTGTTAAACCGTTTCGTGCAATAAAGAATGGCTTTTTACACTTGTATTTTAAATATCTATAAATAGATTCTATAATGCAACAGTTGATTCTTGCTTCATAGCAGTAACTTCTTGGTAACTTTTTTGTTTGTATATTGTTTCTAGCCTTACTTGGTGAAACACTATAATCATGAAATAAATAAAACTGATTAATAGAAAGTTTCACAATTTATGATTATCTATCTGACAATTGTTTTGACAGCTAAGCTGTCATTATCAGAGTTTTTATTTATATACAGGCTACTTACGATATCAATAAACCAAAAATCAAATAAAATTGTTCTATAAGTACTACAAAACAGTCTAAGTGTAATTTTTTCTATGCCAACTTCTACCTTTCCAACTGCCTACCAGATTAAATTAAAAAAGAACTATGACTCTATTTAAGAAACAAAAAAAGTTGACTATCACTGACATTAAAGTTGGCATAAAAACGAATTATACTTAAGACTGTTTTGTAGTACTTATAGAACCAACTCCATCTTATTTTTGATCTACATATCGAAATCGGGCCATAAATAGTGGAGTTATGGCTTGAGGTATTTTTTAGTAAACAGCCTGAATAAGCCAACACGTCGCTAAGGTAAATACAAAAAATAGATGACTAGATCAAAATATACAAATTAAATATCCAACACTTCCTGCAACAGATAATTTCTGAGCTCAATCTGTTCATTCATTAGAGGTACCCTGAGTTTGTGTTTGTATAATAAATGAACAGATTGAGCTCGGTAATTCTCTATTACTGCAAGTGCTAGATATTTAATATTATTATTTATCTTTATCTTTATCACTTTTGAGCAAAATATGTAGACACATTGATTTTGCTTTTTTTGTTACAGATGTATTTCATATAGAAATTAATTTTTCTCCCCCATCACCTTACAAGCTACGGCGTCATTTATTTTTTTGTTATTTAGGTTACAAGTTTTTAAATACTCTTTTCTCCAAGTTTCCCAATACCTCGAGTGTGGGGGGGGTGGATACAAAATAGTTTAGAAAAGGTGAAGGTTTACACCACTAAAAAACAATTTTAAATTTCTTGTAACTTATAACACACAGATTTACATGCTGTCCTGCGTGAGCGACTACTTGCGGGCGAAGCGGCCGGCGCGGATTTATCAAAACCACGCAATTAATGCAAGGTGTGCTACGTGAGGTCGCGTCGCCCGGAACTTTGCTAGATGCGGTTTTCAGGCGGTTGACGCATTTCACCAAATTGCTCTGAAACATTGAAAGATAGTTTTCGATGTGTAGATCAAAAGTGTCAATGGACACAAAGTCCAAACAATTATAGTTTTAGAATTACAGTTGTTTGAAGTTGGCAAGTTTTAAATTCCACCCCGCTCAATTATTATGGGAAATGGCTCTGGGCCAAAATTCTTGAAACTGATAAACACCAAATAATTATAGATTTTGAATTACAGCCATTTGAAGTAAACAATTCTTGTATTATTCAACTTCAAATGGCTGTAATTCACAAACTACTATATCCTGGACTGTGTGCCCATTGACACTTTTGATCTACACATCGAAAACTCGAAAAAAAGCACAGTGTCAGAACAATCTGGTGAAAGCCATTTTCCATAAGGATTAAGCGGGGTCCTTTTATCCTCTCCAAATAAACAATATTTGTTCCACCAGCCAAATCTTATCAGACTAGGGACCATAGTTTTGTTTTTTTTTCCCGTGATTCGCGATTACGAAAATGTGCTATGTAGGACACTCTTAATTCGCTTCGTCCGCACCGCCATTCGCCCGTGTCCTCCGCTTCACCACATTGGTCGCCCACGCAGGACAACGTGTTAAGGTCCGTTCATATCTACAGACGCGTATCGTGTCAGACACAGCAAATATTCTTTAATAGCTTATCTATTTGCTATGTGCATGGCGACTCGTGGCGACCTCTGGTCGTAAACTGAGAAATAAGGACGAAAACCATAACATTGGCGTTTATGGACGGATATCGAAAGTGTGAAATAAATCAAACATAAAGACCCATTTTTTGTTTACTTTCTACGTGAGCATAACACTACTGTTACATAACAGTTTTTTTGGTAACATTTAAATTATTTATTTTAATGGAAATTGAAACTCAATTTTATTTTTAATAAAAGGTGTAATCCTATTGCCACCTATTGGGCAAATCATTTATTTACAAAATAAATAAAATCAAGAAATCTTTTTACATGCTTGAAAATTGATAAAACTAGTTTTCTTCTAATAGTTTTTCCTCTCTCTCACTTCCTTTCTGAAAGGCATCTATCGGCTTTATATGATATTTCGGCCCCCTCATAACTCTTCATTGCAGTACATTTTGAAAAAAACCTTTTTGATTCCTTGTAGGAAACACTACCAGCTTTCTAATACAACTTACCAATTTTGTGTAAGATTTTTTATTTTTAACAAAAAGACTTTTTGATCAGTATGGAAAGCTATAGAGAAATTGAAAGAAAAGCTCGTATCTACGTCTTGCAGTAGGTTACAACAGCCAGGTTCATCATTTATGATACGTATGACAATTATCTACAATTACCTTATTTGTACATTTGTGTAAGATTTTTTTTAAGAAAAAAAAGGATCTTATTTGAGTTACCTTAGAAGTGGACCATTTTCAATTCAACCAATTTGAAGATTAGGCCATTTTCTTTATTTAAGAATAGAAATATATGAAGTTTATTGTTGACATTCAACAATAATTACTAAAACGGAGAGGTAATAGCATCATTGCTTTCTTTTAAAGCTGCAAGTATCTTTTTATCTGCGCGCTACTCCTGAATGTTTTCGTATAGGCAACACATCTAACCGTAGTATGAAAATAAGGTAAAATGAGAATTAGGTAGAATAAAAATAAGGTAAAAAAAAGCATGTCATAAAGCTGAACTTAGGTTAACAGCTTACTATAACCTAACAAAGTAGTATCGATAGAAAGCCATAGATACAGTACTACCAATATAAGGTAAATAAATATCGGTTCCATATTTTGTATCATAATTAAATGTCGAAAAGTCGATTTTTCAATGTGTGCTATACCTCTGGTTAGGGCTAAGTGGAAATTAGTAGTTGCGGGTACAATTATATTGATAAAGTATCTTATAACGATTGACCTCCAGTTAATGTTAACCAAAGATTGAAAAACCAGTCCTCAATAAAATAGGAATTCAATCCAACACGTTCCGTACTATAGCAGACCCGTACACTGGGGTTACAAACTATCTATAATTGTATATGTTTGATATCTATTAAACTACGAAGGCAGGCCATTATTTAATTTAATAATTCTTAACACAAAAATTGTGACTCAAACGAGCTCAATCTAACGGTTCAATGTGAAGGAAAACATCTTTAGGATTTAGGAATGGGGAATAGATTAAATTAAAGTAGGTGTTCTTGGGATTTATGGCAGCAACATCCTAGTTTTCAGCCTTTTATTACAGTCTTTAAGCTGAAGCAGCTTTGGGTACTTCCGGCAGGATTGGAACGCTACTGTGAAGTGCAGTGGTCCTCCATGCTTCTTATGTAGTAGAATACTTATGTTAAATTAGCTTCTTTTTTTAATTCGAACTATTCAACAAATGCGTACTCTCTTGTTTCTCTAAAGGCAGTAAAACCACATTTCTTCTTTCTAAAGAACGAAAAATGTTTTGAATACGATAATACTCATTGCACCTTAGAATATAAAACTGTAGGAAGGAGCGTAACTACTCTACACAATGAGCTTTAAAAGCGACGGATATTACGTCACACTGGCCGCCATTAGACACCACCTAAATCTCCTTTTCTCTTAAACTCTGACAAATACGAAGAAGGGAATAACATATCATAAGTAAGTACCTATTCGTTTGTTTAAAATATTAAATATAAAATTTATATTCTAAGATTAATTTCAAACCACTATGTTTTAAAATTGAGGTTATGTAGTTTATGTGCGCATTTCGAGACAGTGAGAACCGCCAATAGAAATATCTAATTACAAAACCGGAGACACGTACTCCGCCATATTGAGACTCCATCCTGGTCGTATGTGGTAGATAATTATGTTCCTTCCTACAGTTTTATATTCTAAGCATTGCACACATATTCTACAGTGACGTGAGTAGTATGTCCTTCAGATTACCAACTTTGTGTGTTAGTGTATACTGTACACTGTTCGTGGCTCAGTAGAAGTCTGTATTATACACTCAAAATAAACGAATTATATGTAGTATTGAAGAAGAAAACCTGGAACTGAAAAGAATGATATGGAAGCTTGCAGATCAGAATGATATTCTGGAATTCCCCAATCTCACAGAAGAATTAAAGTTTTTGACGGTTGGTTCTTATCAAATCAAAATGAATCAACTGTACCTTTAAGAATAAAATAATATAGAGTCATAAAAATAATTTATTGACCACAATACATATTCTGTACATTAAAAACGCAGTTTTGTATATATTTGTATAAATGTTGCATTGTTGTGTTGAGTGTTCTCATTATTTCTGCACAACCGTTGTCTCCCATTGAGGTGCTAAATTCTTCGTGCTGATTCAGTTGCATTTACTAGTATGGTTGAACAGAATTCGAATTCGTGTGTCCAATTATTTTTAGTAATTGTTGTTGGAACATTAGCGTTTGCAAGGAGTGATACTGCAGTAGATCTGTTATTATGATTTGTGAATTACTTTGCGGTTTATTCCAACTGAATTGTTTCAATACTTTCCTTTGTCCATGCTGCATGATGATAGTTTATTTATTTCAATGTGGTCATTCATGAACTAGCTTGAATTATGTAGATGTAGACACCAAATTAGATTCGCAGTTAGGAAATACCATCAATTATTACAATTCTGGGATAACTTTCCATAGTTTTTTTTTATAGAGACGAATTGGACAAATATCTTGATCTGAATCTTAAATCATCTATTTACTACTGCTACAAAACTTAGTACCTCTATGGTTTATCTTGAAGAATATTGGTATTGGATTACATTATATGTATGCAGTCTGTTGATATTACACAAATGGATGCTTCAATTTGTAAGTGATGCAATATTTGCATAGACAGCTTTGTTACCTCTTTTTTGTAATCAGTTAAATGCGCAATCTTTCAAGATTAAGCTAGTTCAGGAGTTATATTCCCGTCAAATGTATAATTTCTTTATTTACAGAAATTCATATTGCCGCTACTAGAATGTCTTGTTGCTACATAAGTGTATTTTTCTAACAAATTGAGTGACTCATCATTTATTTCACCTTCATAGGCGTCTTCCCATCGATTAATAAACATTTTTTTCTGTATTTTTGTTAAATTACATTTTATGGTAATTACGTCAATACACGAATAACTTTCAAAGTTTGACAATTGAATTATATTCTTAGAAAGAGACCAACATAAGGTAATATGATCACTTGTTTTTTATTATTGCTGTGATAGCTTTGTAACTAAGCAAATTAACTCTCATTAGATCTAATTAACTCTCATTGGCTTAATTTAACATTACGTGACATATAAATTATCAGATAGATACTAGATGGTGTCAAAAACATCGAATTTATTTTCTACATACGAAAGTCACTCTATTGACAATATTAGTATCATATGTCATTTTTGACATTTTATAAGTCAGATTGACAAATGTAAAAGTGACATTAGCAATCAAATTGTCAATGGATGGGTATTTCTTATGTAAAAGAATGATCTAAGTGCCATTAACTCCATCTAGTATCCGAATAATTAAAGTCTTTAAAATTGATATGTTTTTCACCATTTATGATAAAAAAATAAGAAATAACTAAAAATTAACGAAAATGCTGTAAGAAACTCAATATTACTGCTAAATATCATAATTTGCATACATTCCCAGCCTGAAAACGGGGCCGAGAAATTTTAATGCAAATACTATAGAAACTATAGCAACCGGGGCCGAGATTTCGATGAAAGCCGATAGTATCCTTTGAAAAAGATAAAACACTTTTGTGTGCATGGCTGATGAAGAGGGTTGAGGAATAATTTTAAATTTCCATCCATCCTGTTGGGGATCAAGAAACCCCTAATATCATCATTATAAGTGGAGGCCAGTTTAGTCCACCAATCTTTTGAAGTGTGTATTTTTATGGGGCCAACATTTGTACCTGTAAAGGGATTATTGCCATCACATTGTTTTATTATCATTTTTTTAAGGAAACCCTTTTGGATTAGAAGGTAGGCTTTTAAACTAATGCTCTAGTTAAAAGTATCTTGATAGATTTGTTTCTGCATTTAGGGTTCTTCTTTTTATCCCCTATTTCTTCCTTTTTTTTATGAAGAGGTTATTTACACGATTGGAGAAAACTTGCTACGGCTTTATGCCATCAATTTTGCTGTAAGAAGGCTGTAGGGTTATGCTCTGAATTTTGCTGTAAGGAAGCTTGGTTGTACCATATATTTACCCGAACTTGAGGTTCCATACTGGATATAAGGAAATCTCTTATCGCAGGATTGGAACATTTCAACTTGATTATCGGAAGACTGTACAGGTCAGTTTTTATTTATTTATGTAAAGCCTACAAGGGGCAACCTGGAAAATCAAGAAGGAAGAAAGATCAACAAGAATTTGTAATTTGTCTTGTAATTTGATGTTCAGTTAATTATTCAGACTGTAACTTGAAATTTAGAATTTGAATGTTTTGGGTATAAATTATACAACGTACCTGTACATAATTGATTTTATATTTAACTTGTAGATAATTAAATCCATTGCATCTGTGCATGATACTAATTTACTCGCCAGTAATTTAATTGCATCAAATTAATTGTATGCTTTTTGCTTGCAAACATTTTGGTTTGTTTATATCTGAATCATAGCTGTCACTTGACGTTTTAAAGTTAGATTCATGCACACTGTACTTATCTTGACCTTGATAAGAAGGAAGTGGTTAGTAAACCACCCAAGTATTCAAATCTCAGATTTATAATATTCTGTTTTTGTTACTGTTAACGCAACTGGGATTTGCTTTATTTATTTCTTTTTCTCTACGTCGTTGGGTACACTTATCGCGGACTGTGCGCTTTCGTAACCTGCGGCTGGCCAGTTTCGTTGGGGTGCGTAGCGTCGTGGGTTTTCTTGATTATTTTGGGGTTTTATGTGCAAGGTTTGCGTTGAGGGATTCAATACATATATAAACATTATATCAGTATTATTTTTCTTGCATTACGAACACTATTTATTTAGGCGTTTCATATGTATGTATACATTATATTTTTAATATTACATTGGGTCACGAAAACTTGTGTTTTTTTATTTCCACCCTGTCATTCGTATTTAGGACAGTGGTGCAAGATATCGTTGGCATTGGCACCAATACGTGTGGCGCCTTAGTATCTTTATGAAGATTAATGCATTGGGAACCCACCCATCTTCACCGGGTATAGCTGGGACGGTGCTTATGCAAGTGGTTGGTCACGTGACAAGGTAATATTGGTAAGAGAAAAGTTTAGCGTCACAGTGTACAGTATTTATTTTTACGCGATTGAGAAGAATAAGCATGTAAGTAAATTGTATTTAATATACATATTTTCATGTTATTATTTGACTTTTTGAGGTTATATCCATATATGCACATTCGAAAATTCAATAATTGGTAAAAAATGATATAAACTTGCACTTGCTATTTGAACCATTGTTTTTGCAATTCACTACGCAACAAGTATTCCCACCCATTATATTTGCAAAGTTTACTGAAAGCAGTGAAAGCGTCCGTCGTTATTGCTCTATTACTTCACCTAACGCGCTTCGGGCGATTACCCCATCCCCTCCAAGCCGAGTCACATAGCGAATAGGCTCTTTCATATCTAATGTAACGTAGATGTACAGACACTCACAGACGCGGACCGTGTCCGCACAAGATTGTCGGGGAGAATATTTTGTCTGTGCTGGAACGTTCCTTGCTTGTCTGTCCGCGTCTGCACAGCTAGTGTAAATATGTTTTCCGTAATTTGCAAACATAAATTTGTATTTGGGAAAGAATGGATAAGAAAAAAAAAAGAAAAGCTGTTAAGAGTTTATACATTTTAAGCTTGCAGCATCCGAAAGTTTAGAGGTAAAAAGTTACACACACTTCAATTTCCCATAAGAACTCCATGAGAAAGTAGTAGTATCTAATCTTCCCACTAGAGTACGCTGACCTAACCTAACCTAACTTAATCTCCATCTTGGTTGTAGCAAATACTTTAATATTATTAATACTGGAAACTCCATATACTTTACCAGATGAAAATAGCCGACATTTTTGTGGCGCTATCTTCGCAGATGGGTGTGCAACTAAACGCTGATTTTTCGATTATTTTTTTATAGTAACCTACATCTAATTAAAGATTAACACTATTTCTGTTAAATAGTTGTTTATTACTATTCTGTTAGTATATATAAACTATTACAATCTATCTAAACTACTCAATCTTTTATCATAATAATTATTTTTTAATTACACTTCAAATATTTTTTAAACGTCACGTTTAGATACACACCACACCGCAAGAGGCACTATTAAATTTTGTCTTCCACTTTTGAAAATAAGTTTCCGGTATTAATAATATTAAAGTATTTGGTTGTAGTATCGAGTATGGCAGGTCTTGCTAAACCGCAACAAGCTCTGCATCTGTCGCAAGTGACACCCTTTTCATAAGCTTTGAGCAGAGAATCCAAATTTTAAAGCCATACAAAAGACTCGGCTGTTTTAATCTAAATACGCTAAATTACGACATAAACAACTATAATAATTAACATTCTTGTACGATTCTTGTTGACATATGTCAACGTGATTCACAAAAAATGGAATTCACAATATTTTTAACTATAATAATTACTTGTTTATTGTTTTTAATACAACACGGCTACTTATCTAGGAGTGGAACTGAATAGTGAAGGAAACCAGGTGCAAGAAATAAATAAGAGAATATTAAGTGCTTCAAAATGTGCGGGCTCCCTAATGCACATCCTAACAAACAAAAGTGTCAAAAGTGAATTAAAACTAAGTTTGTATAAGACAATAATAAGTCCAGTGCTATTGTGTGGAAGTGAGACGAGGGTGTTAACAAAGCAATTAGAAAATAAGGTGAATAGATGAGAGAGGAAGATGCTGCGTCGAATTTTTGGAGGGTTTAAAGAAGAACAGAAGTGGAGGAGAAGGACGAATAAAGAACTTGAAGAACTTTACAAGGACACAGACATAGGTAAAAGGATAAAGCAAAACAGACTAAGGTGGCTGGGACATATGAGAAAAGACGAAAAAGATCCCATAAAAAACATTCTACAGCAAGAACCAGAAGGCAGAAGAAAAAAAGGCCGGCCAAAAAAGACATGGTGGCAGCAAGTAGAGGTGGACCTACGAGAAGCAAACATCACAAACTGGAAAATAGAATGTTTGGATAAAAAGAAATGGAAAAAATTAATACAAGCTATTTAGAGTTAGGAACTAAAACATGGTTATTAAGTTATATGTCTGATATATTTTAAGTACTATAGGGTTATTGTATATAATTTTGTACTTTCGGCTAAAGCCATAGGCCTTAAGGCCTTAAATTCAAACAAAAAAACAAACATAACAAAGGGAATATTATACTTGAGGTCGATGTTAAATTGGGCAAGAACTTGTGTGAACTTGGTCACCTGAATGTTGGCTGGAGACGATGCCTTGTAACTGAATACTATAGCATTGTACGATGCTTCAAGTGTAGTAGATATGGCCATATCCAATCAAAATGCCAGAATAGTATAACATGTTACAATTGTGCTAAGACACATACTACAAAAGATTGTACTAACACATTAGAAAAAAAGTGCATCAACTGCATAGAAACAAATAATAGATTAAGAAAATCACTGAAAACTGATCATTCTGCTACTGACCCTGAATGTCCCTGCTATATACGCTTAAGGGAACTTGAAATGAAAAAAACCAAGAAGATATAGCAACCAGTGAAACCTAATGAAGCTTCTAACAGTGAAAAAGAGAATACCATCTTTAGTGTACTACACCAAAATGTTGAATGCATCTCAACCAGTATTAACCAGTTAAATCTATGTGTTAATGAACTACAGCCACAATTTGTAGCAATTAGTGAATACTGGCAAACATGCCATAGTTTAGAAGCATTTCAGATGGAAAATTATAAAATTGTGTCATCTTTCTGCCGTTCGAATGTAGGAGCCCATGGACGTGTTGTATTATACTCGCGCTGTGATCTCATGCCATACATCAGAAATGACATAAATGTGCTGACAGAAGAGTATGTGTTTGAATGTTGTGCAGTTGAATTTGCAATGGGTTGTAAGCATTACGTACTCTGTGTTGTATATAAACCACCTACAACAGATATAGACATTTTTTTAAATTTGTTAGATCAAATGATGGAAATAGCCTCCCAAGGTAATAAATATGTTTTAGTTGCAGGAGATTTTAATGTAGATATGCTTAGTACTACAAACCTGAAACACCAAACTATGTTAAATAATTTGTTAAATGCCTCCAATATGGAAGTTAGCATATTGGAACCAACTAGAGTCACACCTACTACAAGCACTTGCCTCGATAACATTTACATTTCCCAGTTCTTAGATTACCATGTTAAAGTGTTAAATACAAACCTCTCAGACCATAAGGGTCAACTAGTGTATGTATTGAGTGGGGAACCATTGCTAAGAAATTCATTCGAATTAAAACGAAGTTTCAGTAAGCAAAATTACATTAAGTTTTCTAACATTCTACACACTGAAACGTGGTTAGGTATGTATGAAGCACAGACCGTAGATAAAATTTATGATTGCTTTATTGAAACCTTCCTAAGACATTTTAATGCAGCTTTTCCTTTAAAGAAATTGAACCAACAGAATAAAAAAAAAATTAAATGGTCTTCTGATACAACCCATGAAGCAAAGAACACTCTGAATCTTTTATCAGAAATGTATTTACAAAATCTTATAAGTAAAGATCAATTCAATACATATAAATCTTACTATTCCCAACTGCTGCTCTCTGAGAAAAAACAGTTCTATAACAAAAAGATAAATGAATCAGATAATAAAATTAAGACAATCTGGAATATTATCAATACTGAACTAGGCAGATCTAATAAGAACATAAATACTTTTAATGGAGTTAAAATTAATGAACAGGTAACAACATCACCAGAACAAGCTTGCAATCTTTTCAATGATTATTTTATCACAGCGGCTTCGCAAATTTTAGACAATGCCAATGTTGATACACTAGACACTAGATGTATACAAGAATGTCATAACTCTTTATACTTGTCAGATGTCACAACAGAGGAATTATATGAAGTAATAAATAATTTAAAAAATACACTGTCTGCTGGTGATGATAATATTAATAATATGCTTATTAAAAATGCTGCTTTACAAATTGTTGATCCTCTTTGTTATATAATAAATGAATCTTTTAGAAATGGTATCTTTCCCTCAAAACTAAAAACTGCAATTGTGAGACCAATTTTGAAAAAAGGCGATCCATTGTTGATAGAAAATTATAGGCCTATAAGCCTCTTATCAAGTTTTTCAAAAATCTTTGAAATTGTTATGTGCAAACATCTTATTCATTTTCTAGACAGAAATAATATCATTACCAATACTCAACATGGCTTCCAAAAGGGTAGATCCACAATTACAGCAATTTTTTCATTTATAGAACGCATTATTTATCACTTGGATAATGGGTATATTGTACATGGTGTATTTCTGGACTTGTCAAAGGCATTCGACTGTGTGAATCACCAAATACTATTGAATAAATTAAATATCATGGGAATACGTGGAACAGTACAGAAATGGTTCTAATCATATTTAAATGCTAGATCTCAGAGGGTTTGTATAAAATCCGAAGTTGGCAACTTTCTCTCAGAATCTAAAGACATAAACATGGGCGTACCACAGGGTAGTGTCTTAGGTCCTATATTATTTCTCCTGTATATAAATGACTTACCAAACAAGATAGACTCATCTTCTGTAACACTAACAAACTATGCTGACGATACAAACATTCTAATAGCAAGAAAGGACCATAATATTTTAAAACAGGATACAATAAATACGGTTTCAGTAATGGCAGAATGGTTCCATCAGAATTCTCTAGTGTTAAATATGTCCAAAACTAATTGTATCTTATTTAGACATAGTAGAAATAAGGTTGATTATGGAGGTGATATTAATCTAAATAACGCAGTTATTAATTATGTAAACTCAATGAAGTTTCTTAGTGTTACGGTGGATGAGAATCTAGGGTGGACAAATCACATAGACAATCTCTGTGGTAGGATTACTAAAGCCTGCTTTGCTTTAAATGTGCTAAAAAAGGTAGTAGATCAAAACACTCTGAGATCTGCATATTTTGGACATTTCTATTCCATTATGTACTATGGAATTATTTTCTGGGGCAGCACACACAGTCAAGAGGTCTTTGTGATACAGAAACGAGCACTAAGAACTCTAGCTAATCTGAACCTTGGAGCTTCATGCAGAAGCTATTTCAAAAAACTAAATTTAATGACAGTTACAGGTGCTTATGTATATGCATGCATTAATTTTGTGTTTGAAAATCCAGCCCATTTTAGAGACAACCTTTTAAATCATTTACATAATACCCGCAATATAGACAATTTTAGTTTGCCAATTCATAAGACAACATTATTTGAAAAAGGTTGTTATTATAAGTGCCTACAATTTTATAATATGCTCCCAAGACACATAAAAAACATTAAAAATACACATAGATTCAAAACAATAATTAAGCAGATCTTAATTGAAATTGAACCCTACTGTATTGACGATGTTACAAACATAAGTATCTTGAATTCATGTGAACTTCTAGGATTAGTTGAGATCAGAGCAAGGATCTGAAAAAACAACTCTTAAGTATTAATTTATTATGTTTAATACTAGTTGGAAGTAATTCTATGTTAAGATAGATTAAGATTGATGTAAACATCAGTTGTAAGCAGTGGTACTGCAGGTTTTGCTAGGTTTTCCTGTAGTCTCGGCAAATGCACCATGCTAATTCTTATTAATTAAGTTGCCCTAGCTCGCTCAATTATATTCATCCAGCAACTGACATTAGCATCAATCTTTTTCCCTACTTCACTTTTCTCTGATGTGTATTATACGACATACTTTGTATATCGTCCCTAGTACAAATAAATCTATTATTATTATTATTAAGGCCTGAAGTGCTGTAACATATATATATATATATATATATATATATATATATATATATATATATATATATATATATATATATATATATATATATATATATATATATTGTTTTTAATACAACTGTGAAACTTTTACTAATCTTTATTTATTTCATAATTACTTACCAATTGTGTGAAGAAAATGCGACTGCACTCAACAGAGAGCCGAACACAAATAAAGTATCTTGATGCAAAATCAAAATGGCAGAAGCTACACAATATAGCCCCTCTATTTCAAATAGTAGCGACATCTGGAGCAAACCTGACACAAACTTCAATAAAGAAAAAATTACTACATGCATGTTGTTGCGATAATTCAATAAAAAGCTGTTCAAAAATTACAATTACGGAATCTAAGATTTATTTTAAGACGGAATGTCAAATCTAGTAATATTCAATGCCGCCAACATGGTTCTGGTGCTTTTGCTCCAGCGGCGAGATCAATTGTTGCCGCTACTATTTGAAAATAAAGGGGCTATACTACACAAGTAACAGTAGCGCCATCTAGACTTGACTTAATAATGCCATCTATTAGCAGAACTTAAAAGTATTTATTTCATAGGTTTTTAATTGCAAATTAAAGTATGTAGTTGTAACTTTTTACCTGTAAAAGCCTTATATATATATACAGTGTGGGATTAAAGTATGGAATATTAAAAAAAAAGCGAACTCGACCGATTTTTTAAAAACGCTGAAACACGTCGATTTTGTTTTTTAAAAATACACTATATGTGCGATTCACCTTCCGACTTTCATTTGTTTCTAAGTTATGACATTATCACAAAAAAAGGACAAATCTTCCTCGTATAGATGTTGAAACATTTTTTAAGTATATCCGTTAAGTAACATACGTTCATTATAGTTCTTGTTTTATAAATACCTACGTATTTACATTCACTACCCATAAAAGTCATGTCTGTCATGTTAAGTGTCTGTCTGTGTGAATAGTTCTGAAAATTTCGTGTCTGTTATGTTGAATGTCTGTAGATATGAACAGACCTTTAATCTGTGATGATTTTCAGATAAAATCATTGTGAAAACAAAGAAATTAAGGGGAGTAAGGACGGGAACAGAGCTGGCCATTGCACGGTTCAATGTCTACCAATGCATCTATTGGCTGCCCAGCTCCTACTTACTCCAAATACTGCCTGACAGGAACTGTGTTACCAAATATTGGTAACTTTGTTTTTTAGGTGATTATCTGAAATTCATTATAGATTAAAATCTGTACATAGAAATTAGAAGAAACAAAAAATCGTGTTCTGGGTATGTAGCCCAGCAAGTTTGTTATAATAATAATATGGGTAATGACCAGGAGCAACTACATAGTTGCTGAATGGGTAGTTAAGTGCACAATTTCATGTAGTCGAATGTATAGATGTAAAATTACAGTAGGTTATGGTACGGTTAGGTATACATTCGACTGCACGAAATTGTGCACCGAACTACCCATTCAGCAACCATGATGTTGCCCCTGGTAATGATTATTATCCATAACCTGGAAACAAGGCCCCAAAAGTTATAAGCTTGTGTGGGAGGAAGGGCAATTATTATTTATACGCAGGCCCATAGTATTATGTATTACCCTGTGAGGTATTGTGGAACATACTATAACAACGGGTACTTTTCATTTCAGGTGAAAAAATGAACAAGTTAATAATTAAAAAAAATAATTAATGTTCTAGTTTGGTTGGTGATAAGAAATTCTTATATGAAATAGATCACCATGATGATCAAAGGCATGATTCATAAGTACCTACCCTTATGAAATCCTTAACACATTGAATTATTCAAATATAAATAAATAAATAAATAAAATGTTTTTAGGAACTGCTACAAAAGATCATCGTTCAAGTCCAACTAGTTCGACACCACAGTTTAGCAAAATGCAAATTAAAGCTTTACAAGAGGCAATGTATCACAGTGCAGAGAATAATCATCTTGATATCACCGTTGAAATAAGGAGTCTTGGAGTACCATGGACACTTCATTGTTGGATGCATTCATTGGGCGCTGCCCATGAAGCCCGGTTGGATTGTGTAATCGATCAACTGCTACAGGATTTTCTTCAAGTCTGCCCAGACGATTATAGTGCTCAGTTTGTTCAAGAATGTTTGCCATTACTTTTTAATATATTTCGCTATAGCAAGGTTTGTTTTTTGATGTAATCACGTAAGGCGTCAAAAAGACATGGATACTTTTTTTAGTCATGATTTATAACATTTCATAATGTGTTACAGAAGGAAGGTACAACACTTCTTTTGGCTGATATCTTTTCAACTTGTTTCGGTTGGGAGCCAATCAAACCAATAAGAGATTGTGTATTAACTGGAGTATCTGGATCCCGAATTGATCCAAAATATGTCAACAATCCAGAATTAAGTGATGTCACTTTCAGAGTAGAGGGAAGATTGTTTTATGCGCATAAGATAGTACTTGTTACGGCAAGTCCTCGACTAAGAGCAATGCTTAGTTCTAAGCTTTGTGAAGGAGGAACACCCACAGTTCAAATTAATGATATTAGATACCATATTTTCCAGGTAACGTTATATGTGATAAAATGAAGCATATCATGTAAATATTCTTTTGCTCAGATTGTCATGCAATTCCTATACCAAGGTGGATGTAAAGATCTGGAGCCAGCACCTGAAGATATTCTGGAACTCATGGCAGCAGCAAATTTCTTTCAGCTGGATGGTTTATTAAGATATTGTGAAGGACGTTGTTCAGCAATGTTGGCATTGGACAATGTTGTATCTATGTACATACATGCTAAAGTATATAATGCGGTGCAATTATTAGAATATTGTCAAAGTTTTCTCTTACAAAATATGGTAGCATTACTTACATATGATGATTCTGTAAAAAGGTTATTGTTTGCTAAGAAACTACCCAATCATGATGTGCTTGGTGGATTATTAAATACATTACAGAATCGCATTAAACTGCGCAGGTCGCAAAATAATACATGCAAGCTTGCTCAAAGCAGTCAAAAGGCTGTTAACAGTAGTAAGTAATCGCTATTAAATTTGTGTTTCTAGCATGCACCAGTTGTTTTTGCAGATCGAATATACTATTTATTTTTTTTATTATTAATTTTATTAAGCAGTATTTTCTTATGTTAGTTGCCTTTTAAGTTTGTTTTACATATCAAGTTAAGATTTTTATATTACATTATAAATCTAATATTTATGCAATTTTATTTATATTTTTGTAGTTTTTATTTTTCAGTTGTAGTTAATTATGATGTTTTAAGCAAATGTCTTTTTATTCAATATAGTGCACTTTTTATAAATATTGTATTTATTTAAATCACCACATCTATATTTTAACTATACAGAACATACAACAACTCATACAGTAAATATCACAAGGTTTGGTGTATTTCTCGGTGCCAAAATATCAACATGCAACAGTGTACTGTATTAGGGTGATTCTTATTTGAGTCATGTTGGAATTTCGGTTTTGCCGGGTGCCCATTGAATAAAAAAAAACTGATAATCGTAAGACCAATACAAACTTCCTATCTCTATCTCTATTCTTGATTTCCTCTAATTGCCAAAATCTTTCTATCCCTTGACTAATTAGATTATTCTCATCGTTTGTAGTTACACAACTCATTGAAAGATACAACATCTCTACAAGAAGACACTATATCAGCACCAAGTTTGAATTCTTTTAAAAACAAACTTGACAGAGAAAACATAATGACTCGAAGCATTGTCTATCGATTGTGACAAATTGTGCTATTACAACTAATAAGTTGAACAATCAAGTTCTAAAAAAATCTTCAAACAAAAATTTTTAAGATAAACGCAAATTAAACAAATAGTTTCATCGGTTTCGACCGCCTACTATATACATAATAATAATAATAATAATAAAAAAAAATAATAATCTATTCTAATCATTCGCTGTATCGAGGAGAAGTTTCCTATTTAAATTGCACGCTTTTTTTTTCAATTTTTATGTATACAGTGCGAGTATAAAGTCTGGAACTATCGAAATAAATCTTTTATTAAGGAAGTTGTTCCGCTGTGTGCTGTGGGGTACGTGCGGGGAATAACTGACGTCGATAGTAGGAACTATTTTTTTTAAGTTGGTAGCGTCTTTGGTCAATTAGGTTAGATCATTTGTTGTGCATGTTTGAAAAGTTGTGATGACAGAATGAATCCTGCAAATACAGAAAAGTATCGGTGGCGAGGAAAAATCGTAATGAATAAGATATATTTGCAAAGACTGGCTCAATCAAATGCAGGAAAACAAAGACAGAAATCGGCATTGAGCAAAAGTTCCGGCAATATCTGGCCGTCGTTTAATTGATTTTGAAGTAATGAGGAATTATTTTAAATGCATTTGTGGCGAAACCCTTTTGTTATTATGTATCAAAAAGGAGATTAATCATAGTTTAGCAAGCGTGATTACAGTATGGTGTCATCGTTGTTTATCTGTCAATGACGTACCAACAAGCAGTTTTTCTTACGACCAAAAGACTGGGGAAAACTATTTGATGTTAACTGTGAGATTGTTCTTGGTAAGTAGAAATTTGATAAATTATATTATTGCATGTGCAAAATTATATAATTAATAATTATATGAATTGTGTAAACTAATTACATAAAGTAATATCACTTTTTTGAAGGTTAAACATTTTAAACATATTTATTTATTGAAAGTGTTGACAGTTTTATTACTATTGCTTTTTTTTTAAATAATAATTATTTTTCTATTATTTGTTCTTCATGTCTTTATTCTGATTAACTTTATTAATAATGTTTGTAGGATGTATTGATGGAGGATTAGGCAGGACACAATTGAACAAATTGCTTGTTTGTTCGAATGTTCCTGTTATGCACACTAACGTATATAGACAGCATGAAAAAGTAGTGGGGCCGATTATTGAGTCAGTGGCAAAAGAATCCTGTTTTGAGGCTGCGTTGCAAGAGAGAATTCTAACAATTCAAGATTCTGCATAGAGAAACTCTTGTAAGAAAAAATGTAGTTAATTATATTTTTGATACTATATTTTTATATCAAAGTCATCAATACATTTATTGTAAGTTTTTCTTATATTATCTCATCTTCCTTAGTAATGTACGTAGAATCGCACTATAGATAAGATCGTGTTACATGAGAATTGCTTAAGATAATAAAACTCACGATATCAAATTACAGTTTTTCTGCTAAGTCTATGTTATCTCTATGAGAACTTCTTTGGCATTTATTCTCTCATGACCATGAGAACTGTGTAGGCAGATAAGGTATAAATACCTCTGTTTTAATCTTAAGTCTTTAGTCTATATTAAATATTTATTCAACACACAAGTCTTTATTAAATATTCATTCAACACACAAGTCTTTATTAAGTATTCAACAAGTGTTTATCCTGAGTGAGTATTAAAACTAGATGTGGATTTTAAAATTGTCTTGCTAGTAAAAACATAAAGGCTCATTCGAGTTTTAATTAATTATTTTGCTTAATGTCATTTAAATGTGAATTCTAAAATTGTTCTGTTAAGTGTGTTAATTCAAATTTAATTATTTAAACTCGTTAAATAATTACAGACAAAGTAATATTAATATTTGTATTCTAAATGTTAAAAGAGATAAAGTTTTCTCTCAATTAAAAATAATAAAATATATTCTACGACTGCAAACGAAATATATAAATGTTTTATTATATTCAATAAATAAAGTTTTAAAAAAAGCTTCGGCCACAGAATATAATCAAAACTCCTTTGTATTGCATGAGCTTGTGACATATAATTATTTCAAATAAAATGTAATGTACAAAGATTATAATAAATAATAACATTTTTTACTATGAATGTTTGCAGCAAGTTTTTACAACAATATATATGTTTAATTTTAGGCCGAAAGACATCGAACAATGTTTCATATTGCCTGATATGAAAACCACTCCTGAAGTTTCTATGAGATTGTTGACATTGCATCATGTAGAATTTGGACTTGCACGTTTGATGGTTTCCTTCGATGTAGGATGGGCGAAACGTGGTGCAGGTTGAAACTAAGATAGTCTCAGTGGACATGGCGCAATCATCGGGACCCAGACTGGACTTGTTCTTGATTATGACACAAAAAACAGAAAATGTAGGCGTTGTGATCTTGGTCATGAAAAAAAACGATCAAGATTGTCGATGGAATTACAATGGTAGTACGAAGTCAATGGAGCCGAGTATTGCAGCAGGCATCGCGTCTCGTAGTACAATTTTGAAAGAAACGAATACAGCGATTGGGATCATGGTCAGTGACAACGACGCTGTAACCGCTAAAGCAATCCGGGAAGTTAGTCTGGGAGATGTAATTAAATTGTCCATTTTAAATCATACCTCGAAAGGTGTAACAAAAGCTTTGTACGATCTGCAAAATAAAAAGAAGTACTGAGATCTGACCAAGGACTAACGAGAAATTGTTACGCTCCTTTTCTTATGCGGTAGCCCAGAATCAAGGAAACAGTGAGGCAATGGCAGCTACAATTTGGCAAATTCCTCGCCACGCTTTCAATGACCACCAGAATTGCGGTACTTGGTGTCCGTTCAAAGATGACAAAAACAATTATCAGCATTCTATATTCCCAGAAGGCTGCAGCGATAATAATTTATTCAAAGATTTGGTCGACATGTTTGACAAACTGGCCAAGAATTCTAACAAATTCATAGATAATTGCTCGAGTCAAGACAAGGAGAGCTTAAACGCGTCATAAGCCAGCAAAGCCGCAAAAAGTCGGTGTTACAGTACGTCTGAATTAAATGATGTGCGTTCTGCTGCGACAGTTTCAAACAAGAACTTGGGTTCGCGTAAGTATTTGGAGCGTTGCAAAACAAAACTGAGAATCCCCACTCCTACTTCTCAAGTAACGAACTATTACAACGCAATTCTTAAAACGGCTGCAAAAAGAGCCCAGAAAGCGAAAACGAAGGAGTTTAAAGCAAGGCGAAACATGTTGAGTAAGGAGCGAACTTTACTTCGGCATAGACAAGCACCTCCCAGTTACGAAACGAATATAGGACTTTTCGACAAACCTGCTATTCTACCTGCGTCTCCGCCTTGTCCTGCGTGTGACAGTAGTGGAAGAAGAGACAACAGAAGCAGTAGTTTTATTTGATTTGGAGACATCAGGTTTTGGGAAATCGGCTAGGATTTTACGGATTGGGGCTGAGTAAGGAAGTTTGGAATTTTCAGTATACGTAACCAATTTCTCCTTCAGCTTCAAGAATTAAAGGGTTAACAAACATTGGTCTTCAATTATTTCTCCATGGTTCTCCAGTAGCTATGGTTCCGCTCTCAAATGCGTTGTTACAATTCAAAAACTTCCTGATATCAACTGAGAAAGTGTTTGTACTTGTTGCTCACAACTGCCGCTTTGACAGCTCCTGTTTGTTACAAGCTGTTTCTCAAGTGGGAACGCTTGAAGATTTTTAAATTGGTTGTATCAGGGTTCTCCGACACTTTAGCCATTTTTCGCGAGATGAGGAAAAAAGACTGCAGTTGTTGCGGGACAAACAATGTGGTTGTGACAAAGAGAATCAAGCAAACAAGAAAAAGATTAAAAATGATCTTGGAACCCTTGCAAAAGAAATTAACTTGTCAGTCCAAGGGGCACACGACGCTCTTGCAATGTCCGAATTTTAGACCAAACTTTGCACCATCATTCCATTTCCAAAGCTTTGCTTCAATCAAAGAAGAAGCTTCTAGTCGATATCTTAAGAGAAAATGATTCTCGGAAAACAACTGGCGAAACATTACGAAAATTATCTCCATTACAGGGAGTAGTTTCGCAAAACATAATGTCAAAGTTAGGAGTTGCGAACATTGACTTTTATCGTCTAGTCGATAGATATCTCTGTGATAGTCCCGATACCTTTCGCATCTGGCTGTCAACGGTTACCAAAAGTACTCCCGTGATTGATAAACTTTTGTATTTCTTAGAAAGTATTCTGTAAGCAGCGATCATAATAATCAACCGAGAAAACGTTTCTTTAACTATATTACTCATTATATTTAAAGTTTATTAAAATAAATTATATTCAAATATATATTGTTTGTTCCAAACATTTGAAACAACAAATAGCTTATATAAAATAGTTTCAAAAGTAAAAAGATTGCACGTATAAATTAAATACAAATATGCGTAAAAACAAAATTTTTGTTCGTACATTCACGAAATAATTTCATATTCCCACGGTGCATGCGCGCTGCGACATCTATGGCAACATGGTTATTAGCCACTGTCATTTCTCTAGATTCTTGTGGCATGCTACTTTATTTTGATAATATCTCTGGATCGATGCTGTGAATCTTCATGATATTTTGCAGCATGAATTCTGAATGATTCAGAGAATACAAAGGTAAGTTTTTTTTTTACGCTGGCACTTTTTTGAGAAGAGATATAAGACATACACTTCACCAATTTCACGTGATGCCATAAGAGCGTGTGTATTTCAGTGGTCAATTGAAATATTAATATCTCAGTAACTGCGCTGTCAAAATTGCTAAAATTTGGCCAGCTCATTCCTTGAACACTTTTCTTTACAACAGAGCAAATTTTAATTAACTGTCACCTTTTTAAGTTTACGGAACAACCTCCTTAAATGTTTTTGAAAAAGATTTTTGTCTTGAGACATATTTTAGTGTAACTGTTATTTGTAGATTGTCTTTTGGTTTTGAATTATGGTGATAGCGAAAATTTTTCTAAATTGAAACCCTAATTTTTTATGAAGGATTTGGAAAGATAATGAAATTCTAAGACCAAATATGTTAAAAAAGTATGATACTTTATCAAGAAAATTTTGAGATAATTGCTTTTAAAGTTTTACAACAAAAATTTAATAACAATCAAGAAGTTCCAAGTTTTAATAAAAAAATTTAAAAATTCTATGAAGAACTGTCATAATTTGAATGCTAACTCAATTGTTACATGACTACTTGATTGTTTTATCAAAAAATCTGAACTCTTGATTTGAACTTTGATTGAATAACAATCAAGAGTTCCAAGTTTTTGATAAAATAATCAAGTAGCCAGGTAATATTCGAATTAGCATTAAAATTATGACAGTTCTTCACAGAATTCTTAAATTTTTGTATTAAGGTTGGAAATTGAGAAACTCCGGAAAAATTGTCGTTGGCGTCGCTACTGGTACAAAACATTAATTCATTTAGTTCAGTTTCAGACTTTTAAGATTATACTACAATACTATAGATGGCCCTCGCATCGGAAAGTACAATGATTTGTAATAATAGTTTTGTATAAATATTACAGAATTCATATTAAAACATCGGTATCGCCACAATTGTAGAATAAATTATAAGGCCGATTGCTATAATTTTTACATATTTAGTTAGAATTTATGAAAAAAAAAATACTAAAGATATTATGTTTTGCATTACATAATTTATTTACAGATACTTAAAGTTATCTTTGTATGCTAATGCATTCGTCTAAAACTAAACCAATTTAAAAATTTTAATGTGTATTCGAAGATTAATACGCACTGCTGTGAATTAAATTTAAAAATAATACTAAAATACAGTAAAAACATGCTACAGCGCCTTCCCTTTCAGAGTAACTGAACTATTGTCCACCAATACTGCTTAAAAATGATAATAATGGTAACCGAAACTGTAACATGATTATTGTTGTTATAAATAAACTTTTATTAATTAAATTTGTTTATCTGTGAACTACTCGAGTACTTTCAAATTATTATAAACAGATATTTAAGTTATAGGATATTTGAGTTATAGGAAAGAAAAAAATATTTATACTTATATTGTTACAGTTTTTATGTTTATTTAGTTATTTCCGAACAAATTTTAATAATTCTTTTCTTAAAATTTAGTTCATACTTTGATCTACAAGATTCTAATGTTGGATACACAATCTATGATATATTCTTTCTTAAAATAATGTAAATTCAGAGGCTCTGCATAGCGTATTTTTATACAGTTACTTCCCCCCTTAAAACTTTGGAAGTCTTGATTGTTACTCAATTTTTGCTTTAAAACTTTAAAAGCAATTATCTCGAAATTTTCTTAATATAGTATCATACTTTTTTAACATATTTAAATTTAACATGTTAATTTAGGTAAAAAAAATATATATGGGGCATTCAATATTTTCCAACGATGTACCAATAAATTCAAAATAATGCACCGTTCAATTAGTGTTAAAGCGATGTAGAATGTCCCATACATTTTTTTTTACCTAAAAGTAGCATCCTACTGTATACTAAAGGCAATTAGTTGTAATCAGCTGCATTTTTTTAAAAACATTTCTGAAATTTTAATGCCCACGCTTTCAGTACCCAAGTAGCGCTGGAATAAAATTCATATGAAAATTATGTGCTTCTAATTCTTTTTTCATGCCTCAATTAACATTCGAAAGTGATACTCAATGGCATGTTATAATTACGTACCCCATGCTATATCTTTAGCACCTTAAAATTAGTTCATAAAAAAATTCAACTTTTTCATGTCTTCGTCATTACGATAACCTTACCATACTCATTTTTAGTGTGATGGAAAGAGGTAAAAAACTTATACTTCTCATTATTTAAGACGAATTCAGAAAAATACGAATTTAAAATTTGATCATTTCTAGTGCTCCAGTTCAGGATTTTTGTGTATATTTCCTGATATATTTCTTGAGATGGTATCGATAACATTTTAGCAATATTCATGAGTGAAACGTGTAAACTGCTTTTAATGAATTTAGCAAATTAAAACTTGAAATTCTGCCTCTAGATTTACTTTAATAATAGTATGTCATCTTTTCATCTGGCATATGTATTTCAAATTACTGATCATGTTAAAATTATTGGAATAGATTATACACTGAAACCTCCTTGTTAATAATTTATTTTTGTTTATTACTACAATTTACAATATTTCTCTATAATATAAAAGTTAACGAATAGGAACCCATGGTTCTAGAACCTCAGCAAATTTTTTACGATCTGTAAATTTTAATTTATTGTACATCATATCAATAGTTCTAATAAGGAATTACTCACCGAAAGCTGGAAAATCTTCTGGATGTAATTCAATGTAATGTCTTAAAACTGCATCTCTTTCTGCTAGATATCCAGCACGATAATCATCTACAAATTTACCAATCACTGCTGCTGCTCCAGAAAGCATGAAATGTTTTTGTAAACCTAGTTTTTACATGGAAAGGAAATCATATTCATATTATTATATAACAAAATAATAAAACTTTTGAGGTTATGTCTAATTACCTACAAACATCGGTCGTCTAGTAAACCAATTTGAAACGCATACTCCTACAAAAGCAAAAGTTCCAAACAATGCAGGGCCCCAAAATTTATTTACAAACGGTTCTTCAATTAGTCCTTTATTGGTTAATAATTCTATAGGAGTTTTAGGTGCTGGTGGACCCTGAGCCATCTTGACTACTACTAAGAGATAATAGTTCGTAAGGGAGTAAATATTAAGAAGTATTTATAAAAGTTTTACGGGATTTATAAAGGGTGGTGGGATAGTCTGAGCCAAAAGTTATGGAGCTGTACTATTTTGATAAATAGAAATAATTACATAGTTTTGCTTCAAATAATGGCTCAAACAATACTAGTTTTATACCAGTTTAGCAGTTATTTGCATATGTTTTTAATTAATTTCTAGTCTTTTTAATGTCAGGGATTAACTTTTGACTGTCTAGACCAAACTTGAACGTGAAACAAATGACGAAAAAATAATTCTTCTAACCAGAAATTTCATTTAAGTTTACTTTTTTTATTAGTAAAAATAAAACAATATTAATATATAAACACTAAAAAATAAAGGAATCTCTCTAGAATATAAATAAATTATACGCTTCTAGAGTAGTAAAAAAGTTGCACAACGTTGCTTTAAGTTGGCACCAATATTTCGTTTGTTGTTCTGATGAAAACAAATTAATGCAGTAAATGATTTTGACTCGAGTTTTGAGGTTATCTGCAAATACTATTACGAATATATGTACATAAAACGATGGATGAAACACTATTTATTCAAATTCATTTAAAATGTAGCAGTAAAAAAATCCGAATTATGTATCGTTTTATTTAATACAACTGATTTTGTTTTCGAGATGTAAATTACGCTCGGCCAGTGGAGCTGCATGTAGCACCAAGCATTTAAGTTTCCCGCTCGTTTGTCGCAATGCGACGTTGTTACTTTGCGAGCTACCAAGCGTTCAATCGACAAATTCTTCGTATTAATCTTTTTTGGCAAAACTATCTTCGCAACAAATTTGAAACTTTAACGGCACAATCTTATAACGTTTCTACATGAAATGTTTTGGTGTCAAATGTTTTCATTTTTTTATGAAGTTATCATAAATGTATCAACAACTTACCATTTTGCATAAGATTGCTTGTTATTTTTAAATGCAATTTATGCATAAAATAAATAAACTACCTAAACATTATTTGATGTTTATTTTGATTTTTCAGGAAATAAATTTGTACATTAAAATCTAACAACTGCACTAATTTCTTTTACATTTTCATCATATTTTTTACAGCCACACCTTCCTTAAATATTTTATGTCCGATCGGGCGATTATGACCTATTTAGTGGCCTGTTTTTAGAGCGTTATAGCTAAAGCGTAGCGTTTAGAGCTAAATTAGAGCTGTAGGGCTCTAAAACTTTTGACACCGTCTCCATAGTAATAACAGTAATTATATACCATTGCACCTACCTACTTGAAGTTTTGCACTTTTCAAATTATTTTTATTTTAAAATTAAATATTAATTTAAACTTAGGCCGGACATAACTAATGTCATTTTGGGCTTAATTAGTGTTTTAGATCCCTTTATTGTCTAACTGACTCTACGGGCTCAAACACACTCAATTAAGCCCTTAATACATAATATACTATTATGGCCAGTCGGGCGATTGTGACCTATTTCGCGGCCTGTTTTTAGAGCGTAAATTGCTAAATTAGAACACCCCCTTGTATTACCCTTGTTTATGCCGTATCCATAGTAATAAAAGTAATTATAGACCACTGCACCTACTTGAAGTTTTGTACTTTTCAATTTATTTTTATTTTAAAATTAAATATTAATTTAAACTTAGATCGGACATAAACTAACGTATGCATTTCGGGCTTAATTAGTGTTTTAGAGCCCTTTATCGTCTTAGCGCTAACTAACTCTGCGGGCTCTAACAATTAAACTCTTAATACATAATGTACTAATTATTGCACTAGATTAAAATGATTGTCAAATATTTCATTGCATAACACATTACTGACACAGATTAATTAGTTTGTGATAATTAATTAGTAATGTTAATTAGTTTGTAAATCATACAACTGGCACAATCAAACAATAAAAAAAGTAGAGGTTAGAATTCTGCGTTTATAGAATTTGATTGCTGTAACACTTATTTGGCGCGTGCGCGTAAAAATTTTTTTTTTGGCGGCAACATTAAGTGTCGCCTCTGTAAAACGCTATATACTCTGTAGGTGCAATTCCACTGATGCAACACGTGGACTCTTATTTATTAGAAGAGGCATTATGTATGAATCAGATGTCGCCATCATAACCTCTAAATTTAACTTATGTTTGTTTACATCTCCCACAGCACTAGTGGCGCCTCGTCAATCAAGGCTACATTTATAATTTACATATAAACCCCAAGAAATTAGTTTAAATTAATAAGTAGCAATTTGGTTTAATTTTTCACTGTTATAATTACACTAGTATTAACAACTTTGTAAATAGTAATATAAGTTGTTTCAATAAAACATATGAATTGTATTCTTCTCATTATGCAATGATTTGTAAAGATATAATTATATCGATTTAGGTAAAATCCTCATGTAACGCCTATGGCAATTGTGTCAATCTACATAAAATAACTGAAAATAATATATATTATGTAATTAGGAGATGAAGCGATACTTTAAATCCGAGAAGATGTATTATAACGCCGAGGCGCCAGACGAGGCGTTATAACATCTTCGAGGATTTAAAGAAGCTTGATCTCCGTATTGCATAAGTTGTTTTATTTTATTTCGTATTTCAATCTTAATTTCTCCCTTTTAAAATTCATCCGAATTTATTGTATAATGAAGCAAGTTGCCTTGTCTGTGTCATCATACGCGTAACCAAGGAGATAAAAAGCAGCATGTCACGTGTATTTACGTATTTACGTCACCTCACTGAACAAACCAATCGAAAGCTGCGTCCGCAGTAAACAAATAAAGAGGTTATCCGGGCTACAAATATTCCTATCATATGCTGTTTCTAGTAAAGAAGAGTTCAGTGGGGCAAAAACAGTAAACCTGTGGCATGCCGCAAAGACGCATGCTTTATGTCGCTTCATATTGCTTCGGTTTAAAGACTCAGTTGCCGCATGTCACATGTTGCTGAAATGTTGTCTCAATAGAATTGTTCCTTGTAACTGTAGTACTTGCCACAACCCCTTCATTACTTTCGTTGCACTCCTCCTATATAAGAGTTTATATGAAAGTCCGATACTGCAAATATGGAAAAGTGAGAATGGATTATAAACTTATGTAGTTTCTTTCAGTACTGGCTTAAGCAAATTATTTAATATAAATAAGATTAATGTTTTATAGAAAATATTGCCCTACAAGACGGATTCTTATTAAAGTGTGCTTTTTAAAGGTAAACAACATGAAAAAGCTGTTCTGCCTGGAAATTTTGATTTCGTGCATTTCTGCAACGTAATTGCACTCCACTTCGTGTCGTGCAATTATAACGTTGCAGAAATGTCACTCAAAAAATTTCCGGCAATAATCAATGCACTTGGTATATTACAAGTGAATATTAGTTATAAATGCATTAAGCAATTACCAATTTTAAGTAATTAATTTTTGAAAACCTTGAAAATTTAAATAAATTTAAAATGCAATACTGGTGTCCTCTAATGGATGAAACTTTGTTACATCTTACAGTTCCAAAGACGACCCACTGTTGGTGCTAATGTAACAGTTAAGAGTCCTGTATTACCCGTCAGTTTGAAAAATGTTTTATTTTCAAGTTCAAATATCTTCTACTTATTAACGAGTAATTTATACTATAATAATGTACGTTATGCTATTGTGTAATTAACTGCCATAATTAAAGTGATGTAAGATATTTCTGTTAATATAAATTCAAAATTTAATTTATTGGATTTCATCAGTGCCATCTAACGGTGAGTAGATAGTCAATGTTGTTTTTTCTCACGGCCTCCTCGATTTGAGAGACGAACGTCTCTTAGACGGCCGATCGCATTGAAAAAATTTCTGTTTTTGACAGGTTACGTATTGTGGCGCCATCTGTCGAGTCCCTGTAGTGATTAAGCACTATTGGCGCGCAATCTAGATTGCCCCTTGTTTATTTTTAATAAACATTAGCATCCATAATTTACTTATTGTTAGTGGTAAAATATATTGTAATTTTCTATAAACTATATTAAAATTATTGAAAATGCCTCGAAATTGTTATGTTACGAACTGTAGCTCGTATCAATTAGAAAATGTATCTTCTATAGTTTTCCTGCAAATGTAGAATTAAATTTTAAATGGAAAGAAGCTCTAATTAATCATACTGATACATAATCTATAAATTATTTTATTCATTTTTCAAAGATTTTCGGAGAAATGATATTGGTCTACAATTTGAAATATTGCTTGAATCGCCCATTGTGAGTGTGGATATTTCTAACAATAGTTTCAGTAGTACATCAGCGAAACATCCAAGTGTAGGTAATATGTACTTTGGTTTATAAATTTATAAGAGGATAAATTATAATCACCAATTTCCCAATCACTTTTAATAATAGTTTAGAAGTATGATCGTATATCAGCAATTTTCTTATTTTTGTAGTGAGCTAATAAGGCACAATGATTTTTACAATGGATATAATTTATTATTATTTGATGAACCAACCGGTTTCGTTGCATTTATTCGTTTGCATTATTGGTCAATTTATTTATTTATTTTATTATAATAGATTAATAAATAAGAAGGATTCTACAGAAGACTTTGTTTGTTTCTTTACGATTTTTCATTTTTATAATCGAATTTCGACATTAATAGTAGATTATGTTATTAGGCGTAAAACTGGAACTTTGTGTGCTGAAGCTGAACGCTAGTGAGGCAGACATGTCAGCTGAAGCACACAAAGACAGTTTTGCGCCGAATGACATATACTAGTTTATCTTCAAACGTCTTAATTTAGAACATTTTTTAGTATTGAAAAGTTTTTAAAAATTAAAATTTTAACTGATCACAATATCTTGGCAGTACTGCTTCCATGGCGATGCAAAAAACAAAATTCAAACGGAAAAAATTAAACGCCAGTGTTTTGTGAAATCGTTAATCAGTTTATTTCACGCTTACATGACGAATAAAACTGTACGATGTCGAGTTCCGACCGACCTTCTGCTCCTCCTGAAGTCGTTGAAGCTGCGAGAGAGTCTATCGAAAAATTACTACCGACTAAATCAGCAAGTGTCTATGAAGCGGCCTACGAAAAATTCTTAAAGTGGTGTTCCACGAAAAATGTGGAAGTGTATTCGGAAAACGTCTTATTAGCTTACTTTTTGGAATTATCTCGAACCTTGAAAAGTTCTTCTCTCTGGTCGCAATATTCAATGGTGAAGTCGTCCTTAAATTTAAAGAAAAATGTCGATATCTCAAAATACTGCATACTGCGCTTGTTTTTGAAAAAACAAGGAGAGGGTTACAAGCCAAAAAAAGCCGAAATCCTATCAAAAGAAGAATTTGACAGGTTTTTGTACGACGCTCCTGACGAGATTTATCTAGGAACAAAGGTACTCACGATCCTAAGACTTTGTATAATTATTATTTAAATATTTCATTTCTTATTTATAGATTGTTTTGATCTTTGGAATATCTGGTGCATGTAGATGTCATGAACTTACGAAAATGAAAACTGATGATATTGAAGACTGTGGTTCGTTGCTGCTAGTAAAGGTTCCTGACACCAAAACAAAAAAGTCGCGATCTTTCACGATTTTGGGGGAAGAATATTTGGCCAAATATAGAAAATATATATCTCTACGACCTGCAGGTTTTCAAGAACAACGTTTTTTTCTAAAATATCAGAATGGAAAGTGCTTGAGAATGGTAATGGGTATTCACAAGCTTGGGAATGTAGCGAAAGAAGTAGCCAAGTATTTAAAACTTCCAAACTGGAATGAATATACCGGTCACTGTTTACGCAGAACATCTGCAACTATGCTTGTGAATAGAGGAGGCGATATTACCATGCTCAAAAGACATGGGAGCTGGCGTTCCAGTTCTGTAGCTGAAGGGTACGTAGAAGAGTCTTTACGAAGCAAGAAAGATATTGCATGCAAAATTCTTGTGCCATCCGACAAAGAACACTCATTTAAGGAAGACGTAAGAAGTGACTGCGAACCCAGCACCAGTGAAAACGCTAGAGAGATTAATTCAAATAATATTGTTAATAATTCTGCAATAGATGTTGTTGGCGCTAGGGGATTACTTCAAAATGCTAGTATTACTAACTGTGTGTTTCGCATTAACGTTAACAACTAGTTATTTACGATACGAGTGCGGGAACACAATGTTCCCGCGTGAACGCAGTTTTGAAGCACGAGCGACCGAAGGGAGCGAGGGCCTTCATATGCGTGAACGCGGGAACATTGTTCACGCACGAGAATTGTACAATATTTTTTGAAACGAACGTAGTCATTGTTATAAATGTCAAATAAAATTTTTATCTGATTTCACAACTTTTATTTAAAAAAATAAACCAAAGCAAGTCATGACTGCAATTGACAAATGTGACAGATTGTTTTTCGGCAGAAATTTTGCAGTAAAAAAGGTATTTAAATTTTGCAAGGGTTGGCAGTTGGCACCACTGAGTGTTTCCCGGTTTACTTAACCGGGAAACAAGTGTTCCCGGTTGACTAGACAGTGCGTCGAACACTGCTTTCTAGATAGTGAGTTCAAAATAATAATTTGTAATATGGTTAGTTTGTAATAAATTATGTTTTTCTGAAATCGTCAAGAAAGCTTGTCATGACAGAACTCAGGTTGGTCATGAAAGTGTCACTTTAAAGACTAGTCACTTTCATGATTTTTACAAGACTCCTGTCACTTTACAATACTCATCTGTCATTTTTAGACTGCAATTGAATTAGAAATCGTCACTTATCTTATGAAACGTTTATTTAATATAATTAAAAACACTAACAATCAAATACAACAAAATATTTTTGATTTGTTGTTGATTCATTGTCATGGATATTAACTTCTCATACGACTCTGATGTTGATATATTTTTTCAGTTTAAATCTATTTTTAGTTTTGAAAAACGATTTCAGAAAAAATATAATACATCACTGGTCATGAAAGTGTCTCTGCTTGACTCGGAGGCTTTAAAGAGATACTCGGATGCTACGCATCCTCGTACTCTTCAATAAGCCTCCTCTTCTGCAAAGTTTCACTTTCATGACTTGTAATGTAATACACTATTACATTGTTGAAAATTATTGTTGTTCATTTTGTCTGCCTAAGCTCATAAAAAAAGAAAGAAGCGCCTAAGCACACAAAATGCTATTTTTACCTTGTCATTTGAGTCAGAAAATCTGTCACTTTTGTGACGTTTGAAGATAATATTAACTTATTACGAATTTGCAACCGGGTAGTAATGTAATATTTCGAAAGAAAATTTGATAATACGCAACCTGGATGTTCTGTATTGTGGCGCTCCCTTCAAAACAGAAATATTGCCTGGAACTACAAATGCGAACGGCCGTGTAAGAGACCTTAGTCTCTCACAAATCGAGGAGGTCGTGCTTTTTCTCATTCACAGCGGTACCTACTTTTTTTACATCAAATAGCTTTGAGGGACGAGCGTCTAGCGCCACTTGCGATCCGACGTTTATTTGACATCGCAGGATTTGACAATAGGGCAATCCAACCAGCTGTCAAATAAAATTCAATATGGCTGCTGGATGACAAACAAAGGTTTGTTGTGTATGGCATTGAAGTAACTTATAAATAATTTTAGTTATATTTGTAGAACAAGAGTTTTAAAATGCCTTAATTTTGTGCAGTAGTTGGGTGTACCCAAGATATATAAAACACTGGTAGGTCAACTCCCCTTAGCTTGCCATGATAAATTTTCACCCAAAATTGAAACGAGATCATTAGTTCGAAAGTCGCCGCTAGATGCCGCAACAGTGAAACGTGAGTGTCAAACCAAACCACATCTGTTAACCTTCAAAATTTATTAAGCTTTTTTAATAATAATAAAATTTATATTTTTATTATTGTCATTCGAGAATTTAATTGATGTTTCTTATGCAGCTTTGTTTCTGTTTATTATAATTAACAAGCCAGAATTAATAAAAGATAGCGCGTTTTAATTTTTTTATCAATAATAATACCCAAATATTTATAACTTTACTGTTTCTACGATCTCACCATTAACATTAACTCCAAAATTATTAAAAACCTCTAGATATCCACTTCCTTTACCAATAATTAACAATTTAGATTTATTTCCCTTTGAATACCAATATTATCCCTCCCACTAATGTACGCAACCATGTTGTCAGCAAATAAAATTTACATTTATAATGACATTACTAACATCGTTAATATATAGACTAAACAAAAGGGGTCCTAAAATAGTACCTTGCGGTACCCAGTATATTAATGTTTAGTGAAAACTGTGTAAATATATCTTTTACAATAAAAAAAATGAAACTAGAAATTGTACTTGTTTATTTAAAAATAAGGTTTAAAACTACACTTCAACTTAAAATTATATTTAAATGTTCATATTCATCATTGTATAATTCCTTGTAACGATTTACAGGAATATATCTTAGAAATGATTCTACGATCTCACTTGCAAAAGGTTCCGTAACACGTTCCAGAACGGCACTACTTCCAGCATTGCGTATGTCCAAAAGTAGATTCATTATTTGGCTTTCATTAAGATGCACAATGTCTCCCACATTAACTGTAGCACTAGCAATACTTCTGCCAAAGGTCAAACACAAAATTAATAGCGCCAATTTTAAAATTTACTTGCCGATAGCTTCCAGAAAATACCTACTTTAAATTCCCTGTAAAATAAATCTGTTTTATGGATATAAATTAATAAATGCTTATAGAATAGTATATTGTACAACTAGTTATGAAAGTCATACTTTTTTTCAAGTGTTTATCAAGCAAATGAGTGAAAAAAAAGACTTTCGTGTTGCACATGATATTTTTTTGCATATGGTAAGTTGATAAATTTGTCAAAAGGATTTATGCAAAATGTTAAAGAAATTAGAAAAAGTAGTATCCTTTGACAATAGCCTCAAGAGGGGATTGAAATTTGTTTTTTACGAACATATAATTAAAAAAATGCTTAAGAAAAGTCAACTTTCATTATTATCAATATGCAAAAAATCAGATTTATCAAGGGCAGAAATATGTTTAAGAAAACAGAATAGGTAATATTAAATATAAATATAATGAGAATTCAACAATAACGACTCAGGCAAAAACAATAATTACATTTACATAAATATTAAATATCTAAAAATATTAAAACTAATATTATTATAGCATTCCTGTCAATAGGAAAAATCAAATTACGAAGTGTATGTATGGTCGAACCTTGTATGAATGTTTATAGTAACATCTGTTTTATTTAAAAGACTAGCCAAAATATTTTTTAGCAGGATTCGTTGTAATTCTTCTTTTATCAAACCAGCATCCCGAATATCATCTAATATGTGTACAAAAGTTGCACCTCCTTTTAATTTATCTAGAACGCAAAAAATTGTTTACTAAATTATGGTTTTTAAATAAGGGCATGTATACATACTTGCAATTTTAGCTCGTTTCTTTGTTTAAAAAAAACAGACAATGGCAAGTGAGTGACCTACATGGGTTATCCAAAACTTCACCAGAATAAGTCCCTCGCTTTTAGTCAAAACCTCCATCCTTGAAGGACAAGCTTTTCCAATTTTATTTATTCCTTCGCTTTTAAAATGTCTTACACCTTTCCCCTTGTTTATGTAATTATAGGAGCAATGACAATTGTAAAATTCTTTCTTACTGCCATCGGCTAATAATTTAAATGAAGTATGCAGAACATACAATGACCAATTGCTTTCCTGGATTTGGTCTTTCCGTCGATGAAATGCTAGAAAATTGATTGAAATTATTTATTATATACATTGATATGTTCTTATATATTGTTACTTTTTTTATGACTTGCTATAAACACTACTGCGTAACATAGTTAAATAAAATATTATTATTATCAAATCCAGGAGCTTACCTGAAGAAGATTCAAACTGAAACTCATTATACCCAATTTCCACTTTATGTACAGTGATCATATGTTTTCTCAAATCTTATAAATAAAACGAAAAAGAAACCTATTTTAAATAGGTTAGGTACAAAAACTACGATGTCAAATCCTACGATGTCAAATCGTGCAATGTCAAATTAACACCGGATCGCATGTAGCGCCAGACGCTCGTTTTGAGGGAAGTAGCTCAAGGCCAAATTCGGTTTTAAATGAGGAGACTCTTTAACTTTAATTTTTTCAAATAAATTGGGCGTTTTTACAAATGTCGCTTATCTGGAAATATTTTTCTAACCAAAACGAAAGAATACAAAAATTAAAAAAAATACGTGCGTATTACCTATTAAAATTCCATAGATGCTCCATAGAATCTTAACTCCCATAAATCAGCAATGCCGCATTGGAAGTGTCTAATGCACCTCTACTTCTGGTAGAGAAATAATTGCAATTAAACAAGACCTAAATAAAGCACTCGTTGTTTATAGTGTAATGTTTATAATAGGTTTTTAATTATTGCATATTAGAATTATAATATATCTAAAAAGTGTTAAGTAAGTTCCATACATTTACAGATAAGCGTAGGTAACTGATCCACAGATATCCGCAATGCCGTAGAGTATTTAACTGCCGCCATTCCATTTTATTCAAAACATTGAGACAGGTTATGTAATGTAACATGCAAACAAACGTTTTTTGCGTGTTTTTTATTATTCACGCAATCCTTTGTGATAATATCGATGTAAATAGCCCCGAATTCGCTGAACAATTATGTATCCTTTTTATCTATTCTGATACAATTACCTAACAATTTTCTATCTTGATTTTTTCTTAAGTAAAACCCAGACGTAAAACTTTTCAAAAGAAGACGTGCAGAGCAACTGGAGGCAGTAAAAAGTTTTCAAAAGATTAGCAGCTATGAAAAACAGTATTCTATGATCTTCTTAGCCTCGGAGAAGATTTTCGCTGTTATCCAGGAGAGCAGAGCACAAATTGAAGCTTCCGGATACTTGCCTGGAATTTCCCAGTTTCCAACGGATGAGAAACCTAGAGATGCTCTATCAAATATTCTCGAAAATACAGCATTATTTTCTGAAATACTGTTAAGATTCCCTGATATTAGTACAACTGTATTAAAATTAAATAACCACTGGAATGTCTTACTAAAGTGGAGTATAATCTTTTGTAATGAAGCTCAAAATTTATTAGATAAACCGACATTAAAATTATTAAATTTGGCAAGTCAGGAATTAAATCACACACAAAGAGAACCGGATTATGTTAATCCATACAGAAAAACTACTGCCAAAACAAACAATAATAAAAATAGTAATAATAGAGATGCCAACGAAGATATAAAACGTGAAAAGAAAAAGAAACGTAAAGAAATTAAAAAGGGTCCAAGACTAACAAATAGTCATTTTGAATTATGAAGTATTCCATAAAGTAGCACGCTTTAATATAATTCAAAGTGAATACATAATGTATTTTTATACTAATTATAATTCATTTAATTGAGATTAGGAATAATCTGTTTTATATTTAGATAATTTTATACTGCATTTTTAAAATGAAAAATATTTGGAAAATAATAGTTCATTAATTGATAACATAGTAATTAGTTTAAAATGATAAGAAATATCGTGTCATTAAAAACATATTAAAATCAAGGCCTTAATAGTAGCTATCTTGAATACTAAGTCGAGCTAATCTCTTTTCCACCTATAAAGTAGAATTAAGTTATATCTAGGCTCGTTTCTGTATTAACACCAAGAATTTCTTGTTTTTTACAAAAATCTCATTTTCGTTTAATTGTGTCTATATACATAAATAAGACAAAATTTTCATATTTATAATTTTATTTTAAAAAACAAAATCAAAAAAGGCCATTCCCATATGGGTACTCTAGGCGTTTGCCAGGTAGTACTACATTGTTAAGAAAAATAACATGCATAGCAAATTATTTTGTGTGAAAATCTTTAAAACAGCCAACACATATCAGATTTCTCCCACATTGTCCGACCCCTACTTGAGTAACTGTTACCAGCACTTTATGCCATTTGGGACGGGAACTACAAATGATTTATGCCGTCAAATCTTATGTTATCACTAATTCAGCGATCGCTTCCTGCAGCTTTAGGAACGCTGCCTAAGTCTGGCAGGTAAGTCTAAAATGTGATAAATGGTTAGCACCTGGTACGTATGAGGGGCTTAGAAGCTAATGGGTACAAGTGCAATATACCACATTTTTGGATAATTGGAGCTAAAGTTTGATAATTCCTGTAATTAAAATATGATACTTAATTAGTTTGTTATTACATTTTACCTTATACTGTTTTGTACTTCTCTCTAAAATATGAGTCTATTCATTGTTTGTCTTTTATCAATATTTTCTCAGCATGTGTTTGTACTTGTACCCCTTGTCTTCCAGAAATGTCTGCTTAGTCAATAGAAAACCAGGGTACTAGTGCAAAATAAATTTATATTATATCTAAAGGGATGAAACGAACGTTTAAGGGTCATTCTCATAAAATGGTCTTTTTTGTATTTGATAGAATCTCATGCATATTTGGCTTTTTTTTATGTGAAAAACTATTTTTAACTGCCTAGGCTCCTTCTATTATATTAATTACCTGTAATTTTCAATATTTTTTCAGGAACATATTTATGGTTGCAAAATATAACCAAATATCATATCTGTCCCCTGTCCTTATTTCACTTTGTCATCTTCAAATAAACATAATCTTTGTCCTTCGGGAAGAATTTCTTTAATGATTCAAAAGGATGTTTTATAAACTAGGAAATATAATTAAATCATTTCTTTTTTACACAAAATTTAGTTACATATTACATATAGACTGAACGATCTAAAAGTTAGCGTCATCTGTCCCCGGTACTTTTTAGTGAAATATATGTCTATACTTCAACCATAAATACATGAAATGAGTCATTTTCGTAATCACACCAGAATAAACAAATACTATCTGAGGTGAGATAAGATAAGAGTGCAAATTTCATGTCACAAGGAATTCAGTGACGTACGCTAGAACCAACAGATTTTCATTGCTTCATTCACATTTATTTTTAATTAAAAAGGGGTTTGTTCCGCTAATGAATCTTTCTAGCTCATTTATTGTTTATTTTATCATTTAGATTACAGCGTGGCCTTCGCGTAATTCTAGATGCATTTTACATTTTCGCCCACGTGTTTGTGATGACTCATTTCTTACAACTTTGGTTGAAGTATAGTATATCAAGTTATCCTTCAGCTGTACAGGCTAACAGTTGTTTTGTGACAGTGGTGAAATATGAATGCCAGTTAAGCAATGATTTTTACTAATTGTTTAATTATTTATTTCTCTTAGAAGAAAATTGTATTGGATAATTTTAATCTGTCCCTGAGATTTATCAGCGTTCCAACTGAAGTTAGCACGCCTCATTGTTTACTTATGACCAAGGTCCGTTGATGCATGCATAATTATATCCAAAGTAAAGGTTATCTCACCCATTTCCACTATTGGCTTTTGAAATGGGCTCAAAAATGGCGCCAATTTTAATTTGTCAAATCAAATATTTACATAACATACAGAAAAAGTTACGAATATTTTAATTAAAACCAATCAATAATACTATGTATTAACTTATTAACAAATAATATTCTTAGGCATTCGAATTATCTTCTGTTATTGAGTTATATTAACTAGTACTACTGAATAAAACCACAAAAACATTAACACATTAAAAAATGATAGTCTAAAATGGCGAAGATTTATTAGTTATATGAACAAAACAACAATAACTAAATTAAAATTAACTAAAGCGAATATTTTAACTGTGATATAACTAATTTATTAATGGTATCCCCCTCAAACAGTATTTGAGTTTCTCTTTTTTGTTATCCAAATATGGCAAAAAGCCATATAAAAGCCGTGGACGGAAATCTAACTTCTGTAAATGTCTGTACAGAATGGAGTATGATGCAAGTGGATGCTACAACTATTTTTTAAGCTTTTGTAACCTTTCCAACCAGCTAAAAATTAAAAATATATTAAGTAGGTAATTGAAAATTATCCTGCAAATCGTATTTATACTGCCATTTTCAAAATTTCCAGCGGCCACATCGGTATTTTTAAAACCTGAAGTGAATAGTGTCTCTGTTCCTAGTAGTATCTGCATGAGAATGTGCTGTAGTATTATCTTTTAAAGTATATCGAGGCTCTCTCTTTCAATCCTTCCACACTCGTCAACTATTTTAGGCTTTTCTTTAACATATCCAGTATTATTTAATGATTGTGTTTGGCAATTAGATGGCATGTTTCCATTATTGCCTTTAAAAGTTTTAATTTTTTTATTAATTGCAACTACATTTATCTCTTCGGTTAATCTTTTACGTTTCTTATTAACTGTAACTATATTAGAAACGTTAAATAATGTAGGAATTGCGTTTCATTTCAATATTTACCATTCATCTTTTTTTCTTGTTTCAAATTGCGTTTCTTCAAAATGGAACTAGGGGAAATGTAAAACGGTAATAAAAAACTGTGTAATCTAAAGACTATCCTTTGTCTATGCTTAAATAATGTATATTGTTTCTACATGTAATTTTATTAAGACTCAAACTTGCTTACTTTACATAATCTTGAGTATTCAGTAATTCCAAATTCTGACTTCTACGCATATCTATAACAAATTTATCTTATTTTCCTATCTTTTGGAAAAAGAAACAAACGTGCACCATTCCGGGAATTGCTAGAACAGTTTGGTGCACTACAACCAGTCATTTTTTGGGGAATAGACTTCGGCGTTTCACTTATGTCAGAAACTGACAGATCGAACTTGGGCTCAAATATGTCCGTGTCAACTTTGATGAGATGACCTATGTATGTGTACTAGCTATACATACACATGAATGGACCTTGCTTACGACTTAACGTTAACAGAGAAGCTATTTTTATGTTAGAATAGAACATACTTTGACGGGAACACATTAAGTTGAAAATATAAACCAAAATATCTGTACTCTGTTAAAATAATTTGAAAGGGACAGATATGACGGTCATGTTATGTCTCAGATAATTAATTTTGGGCTTGACAAATTAAAAAAATTATGCTTTCAAAATCAGCAATTTTCATTTGTTCTGGTTTGTGTGGGTAAATTGATGGATTTGAAAACTAAATTGCAAAAAGCCAGAGAAGGGGCTTTGGCTTTACGTAGGGTGGAAAGCAACAAGCAAACTGAAGAGCAACGAAATATCAGAAACAACAAACGACGAGAGAGATACATACAAACTTCATATTAAAGAAACAAATAAACTTTTGGAAACATGTACGCTAAACACCAAGCAATCACCACCATTAATGTGTAATTCTCCAATCATTTTTCGATACGAACGACAAAAAATATTGATAAGGTCACAACTCCAAAACAAGATACTTTCAAGAAAAAACGCATGCCAAAAAGAAGAAGAAGATTCTGATTGTGGAAAAACAGTTGAGGAAAACGAAAATATGAGAGTGAAAATAAAAGAAGCAAAGGGCTAACTTGGCTGAAGAGAATTAGAAAAAAGATCAGGGAGGCTTGGAAGTAAAACATCACCAAGAATGGAATAAATAAGCAAAATAGATACCACTAGTGATAGTGTTTTATTTATCAAATCATATAGTGTTTAACTGAATAAAAAAATTGTGTTTTGTCCGAGAGCTTTTTATACAATTAGATCATATCTGTCCCTTACTTAAATCATAACTGTGCCCATAAATCACATCTGTCCCTGACAACTTTATGGTCTTGGCCCTTTGTCTGTCATCAGGCAAGATTTAAAATAGTTAATTAGGTGCCTATTGTAGTTTTACATGTAAAACAGTGACATTGCGATATTTAAACTACCAAGGAATGATTTTTTGAAAACTTACTAAAAACTGCCTCAGAAAAAAACAGGGAAATTCTGCTAATAAGGAAGTAATTTTTATGTTCCCTGTATATTTTTAGTGAAAATACGATTTGGTGATAACTTTGATATCTTAAGCCACAAAGTTCCTAGGAAGTAAATGGCATTAGAATACACAAACGGTAAAGAAACAGAGATAACCAACGACGACAGAAATTATGATTTTATGAACTTTGTCTTCTTTTGGACCAAAAAGATATGTGTTCCAATATTTTGTTCCTTGCGCCAGTGTCGTCACCTTATTAGTTTATATAACTTTCACAAATATTGACCATAAAAGAAAAATAAATACATTTTTTTTTATTATTTTTTATTCTTGAATTAGATCATTTTTTGAGAATGACCCTTAAACCATTAAAAATTAAACGCTTCACCGGAGAGATTTATGAAACCATTTCTCTATAATCCTATGTTGTTTTGATTATTAATTTATACGCGCCATAAAGCTGACGTCTCACGTTAGTTTACGTCTACCACCACTAATAAAACTGTTAAGAGAATATACGGAAAGACTCTGGCGGGATATATCGCGAAGTGCGCTAAAGTGCGTCTGAAATAAGCTGTCGCAAGACGTCAATAAAATTGTTAATAAAATTACAAAATAAATAAACGTTAACGAGAACAGCGATTGCATACATATACGTGTTTCCGCATGTAGGTAAAGTAGCTTAAGCGAAAACAGGTGCGCGCCGACCAATAGCACCGCTTATGGTTGATTACGTCCTTGCGACAGTTTATTTCAGACGCACTTTAGCAAATGCAGCAAAACATCAAAATAAATATATTAAACTGTGTTTTATGTGAAATATTTTTGCGTACACTAAAGTTGCTAGTTTTCATCATCTACGTTGATGCGAGTTTTGATTGGATTATTACCTTAATCAAGTACCGTATCGGGTTGAACGTCGAACGGTAAATAGCCGCGGAGAAAGCAAATTGTTGCCTTTTAGCTCTAATGAGATTATTGTTTGCCGTATAATATTGATGTTCCGTTGAAAATACTTTCACATACACATACGCGTTTAAACGTGTATTTTTATATTAAACGTTTATTTATTACTAAATGTTTACACGTTTAAACGCTGCATCGCTAATCGAAATATTGGTACATTTACTCAAAATACTTGTTTATTTATCTATCCATACATTCTTAGGCGATGATTCGGAATTTGGAGTATACCTCGTACCTCAAGGCACTGATTAATAATGATTACATAATGACGACATTTATATGGCCGACCCTACTAGAATTTAACCGAATCTGGGTAAATTCCACCCCATTACCGGTTTTTATCGTTCCAAACATTGCATTGTCGTGGTGCCTACAGTTTTTTTTCTCTGCTATAAACAATTACCAGCTCGATCAGATATCGAACCTACATTCCTTGGATTATGAAGCAAATATACAAACCATTAATCTACTGAAGCTGACTCAAAATACTTATTAATAACTCTACACTCTAGTGAAAATAAATAAAAACATGTATTTAATTTTCTTTATCAGTCTCTTAAATACTGTCGGGTTCTTCTAGTTCATTTTCTTTTAACTGGCAATTATTGGTATGATTAGAATTTTTGTTGCGAGGTAGATTTATAAAGAACTCTTGATAAATTTGGGAAACATACTATTTTTGTATTTTAGATACTTTAGTTTTGGCTTATCTGCATTAACAATGAGTTCTGGTAATTTTACGGTGATCTTCCCTGCTCGTGCTGGTTTCACATTTAATCCTTCTGAAAGTTTGCTGCATGTTGTTTTGTGTAATAGTGTGAAAGGATGCTCCATGCTAAAATTCAATCACACACAGATCTGATTCTAGTGACCATGTCTTTGAAAAACGGTTTAAGGGTATCAAAACTAATGAAATCCTCATCTTTCATTATAACCACAATGAAATTTTGGCTACTTTTAGCTACGAGGAGAGCTTTAGAACCATCTTACTGGTTTGTTATTTAGTTGTTAACAGAATGTCAAACAGTTTCAGTATGTAGTTTGAACATAACAGGTATTCAAAATGGCACGGTGGCTGGAAACTTACTCCAACTTAGAAGTTTGCGGAATCGTACATTTTTTATGGGCTAAATAGTTGAATTTAACAAATCCATTGTGGAGTGCCAGCTGTGTATGGAAATGATGCCATGTCGTGATAGGCAATCAGAAAGTAGTGCAAGCATTTCGAAGAAGGACACACTTCCAGACTTCCAAGACTCCCGATTACATTACATGAACGTATTGAAAAGTTCATTTAGAATAAAAACTAAAGAAATCGCTGGTTCTGCGGTTTCTGTACGGTTCCGTTAGCAATTGCTAACTTGTAGTAAGTTTCAAGTTGCCGCACCATTTTGAATGGCTGTTTTGTTCAAACTACGCACTGGAACTGTTTAATATTCTTTAACATTTTTTTTAACAAGTAGTCAACAAACCGTATATGCCATTTATATTAAACTCCGGTAGATAATATAGCAATTTTGGTTTCTCCTCGCCTCGTACAACGTTAGAGCAAAGTTGTGAAATGTAGATATCTCTAAATTTTTGTTGTAATTGATTAGATTACGATCAAACTGATCAGATTACAGCTAAAAACAAGTACAGAGGTATTCAAATTATTAGACTAAAGACCAAAACTATACAATCTTTAATTTTAGATATTTATGATTTAGATATTAATGATGTGGAGCATCATGTCTGTTCAAGGACCAGGTACCCTATATTGTAGAAGATACTGTGGGACAAGGGCAATAGAAAAAAGTTTTGGAAATTCAGTTTGGAAACTTTCATTCAGCTCAATGAAAATCCCTCGGGCAAGGCAATCCATTGGAATTTACAGTTTTTGATTCTTTGATATACCAGTCATTTTTGCTGCAGCACAAATGGGCGTGTCTGAAGAATTGAGTAATGCCATTGATTAGTAATGGGTTACAACTAAAAATTTGCAGTAAGTTTGTGTTAGACTGTAATTAATCACAGATCATGATTTTCAAATATTTTAAAATATAGTGTGCTATGACTGAACACAAAAAAATTTGGCCGTATACATTTTGATGTAATAATTTTATAAAGTAGTAATCTTTAGATTTCAATGTTTCATCTTAAAATCTACAGAATGAACGATAACTGGATAACAAATTTTTATTTAATTTCATGAGTATGAATAACTTCGTACTTTTGATTTCACACTACCCATCATATTCCGAATAACGTCTCTATATTTCTAATGTCTGCAGTATTGAACACATCCTTATCCAAGTACCTTTTAACCGGAACCCAATTGTCTATTGGCCACAGTTCTGAACAATTTGGCGAACTCGTTTCTTTTGGCAGAACAATAACACTGTTGTCTTCATACCACTTTTTCGCCATCAAATACTACAATTTGATTGTTGCCAAATCAGTAGAGGACCTTGATGCTATCTGATTAATGGAAGTAGTCTCTTGTAAGCATTCTTTTGTATAAATCTCTCAATCAATTGTCCCAGTGGCAATAAAAATTTTACTCCTAATTCCGCAAGAACAAATGTCTTCCCAAACCAAATGTCATTTGGGAAATTTTGATAGCTTTTTCTTCTTGCATTTATCAGAAACACCTCATAGGCCATTTTAAGTAGGAAATATTCTATAAACATGAGTCCAATTCACATCGATTGCTCAGTTGTAGACAATATTAAAGTAGGTTTCAATAGAATTCTAAACTTGTTAGTAGACCCGTCAAAAATTATAAACTTAAGTAGGTGTAGTACCTTTCAAATTTGTAAAAATTTAATAACTTTACTCTGAAAGAAATGCTTGTGCAATTTTCAAATGAAGGGTACACCTACATTATGTATCTACATCTATGGATATTTGTGATGGAGATGTGCAAGTTGCTTGTAGGTAGTATCAACGACGATTTCCGACCAGAAGGGTGCCGTCATCAAACCTTCACTTGTGTTTTGACATGCACGATGACATGGTTCATTTCCAACAGTTTCTACTAGAACTGAACATCCTGTGCAGCAAAATCTGAATAAGCAAAGAACAAATTTTACAAAATAATCTCAGTCCAAGATTAAGTACCAAAAAAATTTCTACACAAATTGGTGTTCATTATTGGAGCATATGGCAAACATAACTTGGTGATCTGTTGTATTCCTATCGCATACAAAACCGGAAAATGATTTTTGTTGAGTTTCTTTAAAGAAGTGTACACAATCTTTTTGCAAAATAAATTGCAACCTCTTCTATTAGATGTGGTGTTACTTTCACTATCAAGAAAACAAATGATAATACAAGACGACGTTTAGTTGGCAAACCTAAATAATACTTATCCAAATAGGTGGATTGGATGGAGATCACCAGATCGTGCTGCTTGGGCTATTACCAGTAAGGGCCAAATTCAAGTTTAACCTACAAGGCTAAAGGTGAATGTCAGTCAGCAAGTGAGAAATAATCCTAGGGTTCTACGTGTGCTGTTCAAGGTTTGACCATGCAGGGAAATAATCTTGAACAGATTAGGTGATTTTTAATTTGTCTTGTTAATATTTGTTTTATATCTTCTGCTTTCTATTATTTACTTCTAAACCTTAAACATCTACCTTACTGCTTATTCACTACTATACGCTAACATATAAATGAAGGATCCAGGTCAATGCGTGCACATCAGCTGTGAGAACATTACGATAAGAATAAAAATGTAGGCAGAATATTGTATTACCGGGGCGCTTTAAAAAGTCAGTAGCGTACGTTCGGATAGTACTTTTTAACATTATGTAAATTTGTCATCGTTGAAGTATCTATTCAACCCTAATAACGAGTTATACTTAAAAATCTCATTACGTTTTAAATGGCATAGGGTAATGAATACATTTAAAGAAAAGCAATTGCAAAAATTTTAACTATAAACCGTTAAAAGTAAAAAATAGGGAAGATCAGATCAATTTATGAAACATTTACTGCTTTTCAACATTTTCGAATAATAGCCAATTTTGAAGATTTGCAATTTGTGAAAAAGAATGTTTCTCGTTTCCAATCAATAATTATAACTACACAAATCATAAGTGGTGTTAATTTACATTTTTAAGTGCATAAAACTGATATTAAATGATGGCAATCCTTTTTATATATGTATTAGGAATCGTACTGTATAACAATTTCAATAAAACAATTAATGTATAAACAATTTGTTACTGTTGTAAAGGAATTACTTCTACAACATGCATTTTACTAAGTGGAAGAGCATATTCTTAAGGATTTTTGTTTATAACAATATTTCTGTTTTCATATGTTTAATTTAATTTATATTTTTTGCCGTTTACTTGCATACATGTTACATGGAAAACAAAAATATGCCTAACTGTGAGTCAAATAGTATTTTATTTGTGCATATGTATCTTCTTGATTTGATTGTACTTTCTACTTTAATTTTTTTGTTGACTTATGCCATTCACTTTTGTGGTCTATACGGATGAAAATAAATTTTTTTATTATAGGTGGAATGAAATAATTCAACTTCGATGTTAATAATAATTGTTCTTATAGTATAAATTAATTTCATTTTCCCTATTTTGTACGTATATTCGATTATAATCGAATACACATTAAGCATCAACGTTACCCTTATAAAATCACATTTTGTGACGCTACTGAATCATTCGAATTCATCTGTTATCAGATAAATTACTCGAGTCGACCACATGATCGTGGAGTGAACACTGCGTGATTTGCGATGCTATTTACAATTCTGCCCTCGTGATATCGGTAATTTTAAATCCTTCATTTATATGTTAGGGTATACCTACCTTATTCAAACTTACCTGAACAATTGATAGTGCCACTAAAGTTATCAACTCCGAATGAATTTAATACACATATACGGTGTCTCCCCAGATGGAGTTTGCATGAATAGAAACTTTTTTTTACTATTGATTTTATAACTATTAAAATCTTTGTTGGTTTCAAAACTACTAAAAAGTATAACAAAATTTCAGTATTACTTCATAATAGAGTAGAAAATCCATTATTTTTCAGTCTAATATTTTCCTAGAAATCGTGTCACCTTGTTTGATTTGGTGAATAAATTGTATACCAAGCGCCACGTCAGTTGGTGTCAAGTGGGCATTGCCGAACTTCAATAGAGCTTTTAAAAGTCTATTATAGAAAAATTATATTAATTTTTTAACTAGTAAAACAAAGGACTTCTAATTAAGCTTCTTAAAACATTGTTTACCTAATGGATTTTAGAAATACATATTTAAATATTTGAACTTGAGATATGTCCATTGCACTTGCCAATTTACATGGCGCTTGCTTTATGAAAAATGTAAATAAAACAAATGCCATTTTTAACCGTTAACCTTGCTACTTGATTGTCACTGTTTTGATGGCACCATGATGTTGAAGTGAAATGTAGGGCTTTAGTTTTTTCTTAGAAAATAATGCAATTTTTTATATTTTCTACTTTATTAGAGTTTTGTTCAAACAACAATCATGGACTAGTTTGAAACTCGAAAGAGGTCGTGCAGCAAAGTTTTCATTTTTAACATAATGAAATATAAAATGAAACCTAATTTATCTCCCATTTTTACAGTTTCAAAAAAGTCCTTAACCACTGAAACAAAGCTTTTAAGTAATACTGAGAGTCGCTATATTTTTTAATGGTTTTGGACAAGCAAAAATGTTTATAAAGAATGCTTTTTTTATAATAAAACAATAATAAGAAAATTCTTACTCTTGTGAACTGCAACTGCGGGACACACTGTACCGGGTGCGATAAAAGTCCCCGGACTTTTGTTTTGAGCATTTTTTGGAGTAGGCTTGTGTTTTGTTTTTAAATTTCATTTATTTGGGAGAACTTTTCATGTCATTTTATACTGGAAAGTTAATTTCAATCGTAATTCAGTTACATGCGAATTTGTAATGGACAGAAATAATAAACAATGCACAAGACGGGAATAAAGACCGCCGATATCGTTAAAATAACTGGTTTAAAAAATCTGCAAAAAAATGCAGTCAAACGATTCCAGGAATTAGAGGGACTTCAGATCGCTTTAGAAGTGATCGTACTGCAACGCAACAAGACAATGTCAACAAAGTCAAATGCAAGATTCTCCGTAATCCAATGTGAAAAATGGCGAAAGAAATTGGAATCAGTGAGTTCAGCGTTCGCAGTACCATCAGCAGAAAGCTGAGAATGGGTAGTTACAATCTGAATATGATACATTTCCTAAACGACGCAATGAAGAGAAATAGGTTAAAAAACCCGCGACAAACGCTTCGGTTGGTGGTCGACTCCAAAAAGTGCTTTTCACTGATGAGATTTTTACTGACGACGGTGCTCAATCATCACCAACTGCTCAAGAAAGGACAACAGAAATCAGCTTCTGCCAAATATGTCAGTCACAATAACTTCCCGGCATCTTTTATGGTGTGAGCCGGCATTTGCTCCACAAGAAAGTGGAGCAAATGGTCTTCATTGAAAGAAACGCCAGAATCAATGCAGTCAACTACCAACAGATTGTTCTTCGAAACGTTTTTCAGCCATGGACAATGGAGCATTTTGGCAGAGAAGGATTCACGCTCCAACAAGATTGGGCTGCGGCATATTCAGCTCAATCAACAATTACGGTTTGTGAAGAACTGTTTCCTGGATTTTAGGACAAGGATGTCCTAATTCAGGGGCCATCCAACTCACCTGACTTAAATCGGAGCAGAAAATATTGTGAACCCATTACAGGCCAACAAATGAACTGAAAATAGCTCCGAGGAAATTGAAGTCAACAGAGATAAGTTTTGTTTAGTTTAATAAATCTATTAATGATTTGGTGATGCGGTTTGTAATTTAATGTGATTGTCTTGATACTACTGAAATATTTAAAAAAATTCGGGAACTTTAATTACACCCTGTATATTAGGGTGACCGTTATTTTGCAAAAGTTAAAGGCCGCTCCCCCTAGATTTCTTTAAAATGTCAAAAAATGAGCTATACAAAATTTCAACCCATTTGGTCAATATTAACCCGTGCCACAGAGAGTTAAAAGTGTAAATGGGATTTAATATGGGTTTGGTGCATTTCTAGAACCTTTGTGGCATAACTTTCTATGTTTTAACGTGAAAGGTTGTATATATACTATTTCGGCAGGAAAATTATGCACGATTTTTCCCCTTTGTAAGCGGTCTCACATCCAATAACATGTTGTACTTATGTCAAATTATTTTATTGCAATAGTTATTTTTGATGCGCCTATGATATTGTGTCATGTCATGAAAAGTCTTTCTTACTAACCTTAAATTTCCTAACCTACTTGATAAAAATTGTGCAAGATTTCTTTGTCGGAATAGTACTTATGTTGTTGAAGTTTGAAGTTGCTTAACACGAATCTGATGCCAGAAAAACTTTTGACAGTTTCTCGAAATACTCTTGTATCCTTTTTTACTATTACCAGTCTCAGGTTCACATTTATTCCATCACGGGTTGCAAACTGAAGGTAATACCTCCCTTATGGTAACATACAAACACACTTTCAAATTTTTAACCTAACTAGTCCAGATTCCAGTTCTCCAAATTTTTTTCCAAGGGGCATAAAAGCAGCCAAGGAAAGTGTTTTTAGACCGAGTCATTAGATGAAGATCAGGAAATCTGCCAAGTACACTTACGACACAAGGTAGTTGTTATTTTCATAAGTTCATATGGGTAAGAGGCTGCTACAGATTACTATAGTAAAACCAGAAAATAAAAAACTAAACCGGAGTGAATCTAGCAGCTGGAGTTGATTGTGAACGAGCCTTGCTCCCAAATTGTCAAATTTAGACAGTTTGAAATAAAAAAATAGACATTGCAATCTGTCAAAGTTTTAAAAGGTTTTTCACAACTCCAATTGTTAATTATTAAACTACTACTAATAAATATTAATTGGAGTTGTGAAAAATCTTTTAAGCAGCAACTAATGTCGTGCACACTTTTGCTATCAGAAGGTTATTTATTAATAGTACTTTAATAAGTAACAATTGGAATTGTGAAAAACCTTTCAAAACTTTGACAGATTGCAATGTCTATTTTTTTTCAAACTGTCTAAATTTGATAATTTGGGAGCAAGGCTCGTTCACAATCAACTCCGACTGCTAGATTCACTCCGGTTTAGTTTGCAATGTCTATTTTTTTTTCAAACTGTCTAAATTTGATAATTTGGGAGCAAGGCTCGTTCACAATCAACTCCGACTGCTAGATTCACTCCGGTTTAGTTTCTTCATTTTTTGGTTTAGGTATAGAGGTGCAACTTGGATACCTCAAATCTGAATCTGATCAGTCAAATTGGATACAAACTGAGTCAGATGTATTTGTATATCTGATTATATATTCAATTAAGTATCTGAAAGTTATCCAATTAATCAAAAATTATCCGAAAATTTGATTATCTGAAGAAAATCCGAAAATGATCCATTATTATTTGAAAAACATTTGAAAGTGTAGTTTGAAGTTGAACTTTCAGAATTGTATTTATATACAGTGACCACGTGTCCACGTTTAGCTCATCACATTCGTGTGCACGCTTAAGATTGCCAATTGAATTACCAACTGTAAGTTGATATTAGTTTACTGAATTAGTATGTACAAAATTCGGAAGACTAGGCAGAAATGCAAATTAAATAGATACGGGTTACTATTACTATTAAATTTGAATAATCTGTAGTGGGTAAAATTAATAATCTATTTGGTTAGAAGTAACGTTGCTAAAGACGAAATTTATTATCTCTTGTATATATAGAGCGAACTATGCGACAGATCAAAACAATATTCATATGATACAAACTCTAAAAGATGCCCTTTCAAAAGACACCCCTACATTTATATTTGGAGACTTTAACTATCCTGAAATTCAATGGAAGAGCCTCACATTAAGTCATCAAATTCAAGCAGATCACGAGTTTTTAGAAAACTATAAGGAAATGAATGCTTTTCAACTAATTACGTTTCCTACTCGTTTTAGAAGTAATCAAAAATCACTGATAGATCTTTTACTGGTAAATGGCAAGAAGCTTGTTTACGATCTCACATCTGATGCTCCAACAGGCCTAAGTGATCACGTAGTTATTACTGCAAAATCACATATAAGAGGACCATCTAAATCCACTACAAAAACACTTCGAAGAAGTTTCTGGACTGCAAATTATTTAGAAATTAATAGGTTTTTACAACAGCAAGATTTTACCCCGAGCCATACTGCACAAACAAGTCTTGAAAAATGTTATGAAATAATTAACAATGCTATAGGTGTCATACCATTAAAAGCTTTCAAACATAATCCAAAAATACGATGGTTAAATGAAACAATTTTCAAAGAAATTAAAAGAAAACGTACACTTTGGAACAAATACAGAAGAACATCAAGTGAACAGAACTATAGTATATACAGAATACAAAATAATAAATTAAAAAAAATGATTGATGATTCCAGAATAACTTATGAAAATAATATAGCAACATCTGACTCTTCAAAGAATTTCTTCAGGTACATAAAACGCACATTAAATTCCAAAGTTACTAAAATTACATTAAACGATCCTACAAACAATCAAATTATAAACAGTGGACTTAGAAACTGGAGAGAAATTTCCTGAACAATTTAATAAAGTTTTTAACAAAGAGAATGTAAACGACATGTTACCAATGTTGCCATTGCAAACAAGATTAACTCAATCCCTTACAACTATAAATTTTACAGCAGAAAAGGTCTCTATTGCAATTAATGATCTGAAGACAGAGTCAAGTCCTGGACCTGATAACATTCCATCTATATTCTTACAAAAATGTAAAGATAATATTTGTATGCCCATTGCAGATGCGTTGAATGAATGCATGAATACAGGCAAGTTGCCACAGCAATGGCATCTAGCAATTGTTACACCTCTTTACAAAAAGGGCAATAAGCACCTGCCAGAAAATGACCGCCCAATTAGCTTAACATGTAATCCATGTAAAGTAATGGAAAAAGTGTTTGTAAAGGAACTAACACCTTTTCTAATAGAAAATCAAGTTATTCCAGACACACAACATGGATTTTTACCAAAACGATCAACAACATCCAACTTACTAGCTTGTCTAAATGAATGGACATTTAATGATGAAGGACAGCCAACCGATGTAATATATCTTGATTTCGAAAAGGCTTTTGATAAAGTTCCACATGATCGACTATTACATAAACTAGAACATTTTGGAGTAAGAGGTAATTTACTTCAGTTGATGGATTTTCTTAAAAAACCGATATTATCAAGTCAGAGTAAATGGTGTCCTATCAAATCAACATAAAGTGCTAAGTGGAGTACCCCAAGGATCGGTCCTAGGCCCCCTACTCTTTGTAATCTATGTCAGCGACTTAGCTAATAACATCAAAACTAATATAATCTTCTTTGCTGATGACACCAAGCTTTTTGCAAATCCCTTGAAACAATACATAGAGCTGAATGATGACTTGAAGATAATAGAAGATTGGGCAGTTACTTGGAAAATTAAACTAAATGCAGATAAATGTACAGTACTAAATATTGGACCAAAAAACAACAGCCAATCATATAAATTAAACAACATTGAACTACAGCATGTCAATCAACAAAAAGATCTTGGTGTCATCATCAGCAACGATATAAAATGGGAAATTCATATAAATGAAATTGTAAAAAAGCCAATTCTTTCATTTATTTAATTCAAAAAGCATTCAAGAATAAATCTCCGGACATGATTTGAAAATTATACAAGAGTTTCATCAGGCCAAAATTAGAATATGCACATACAATATGGAATCCTTACTATGTGAAAGATATAGAGGCATTAGAGAAAGTACAAAGAAGGGTTACAAGGATTTCACCAGAACTATCACAACAACCATATGAAGCAAGACTAAAGAAACTTCAGTTAACAACGTTGAGAGAGAGAAGATTAAGAGGAGACATAATTGAAACGTACAAGATAGTTCAGGGATATTATTCTAGTAACTTAGATATATACAATTACAATCACAGAGTACAGTTAAGAGGACATACAAAGAAACTTGAAAAAGAAAAAACTGCTAAGCTACCACGAAGAAACTTCTTAGTAAACCGTGTGGTATACTCCTGGAACTCTCTACAAGAAGACACTATATCAGCACTAAGTTTGAATTCTTTTAAAAACAAACTTGACAGAGAAAACATAATGACTCTAAACATTGACTATCGATTGTGACAAATTGTGCTATTACTACTGCCTCTGTGCTATTACTGTGCCAACTAATAAGTTGAATAATGAAGTTCTAAAAAAATCTTTCAAACAAAAATTTTTAAGATAAACGCAAACTAAACAAATAGTTTCATCGGTTTCGCCTGCCTACTATATACATAATAATAATAAGTAATACAGTAGAGGTTCCGGTTATTGGCATCAGCCGCTTATGAGTCAAAGTATGAAAACAAAATCCCTTTCCACCATATTCAACTCGCCCTACAGGCTCCTTGAACTGCAGTTTGGTTTCACACGTACATGTCATTGATAATAATCTTACCACTTGTTATATTACAACTGACAATCCTCTCAGACAGAAAATGAACAATAATGAACATAATATTCGAAATTATGTCTATAAAAAAACAGATTCAGAAAAAAAAAACAGACACACATTGTTTTTTTTTTTTGAAAAAAACGGTTTTTTTCATTTACATCACTATGTACAATTAGAATTTTCAGTGTCGGCAACTATCAACTTAACTAGCCTACTTAGCAAGGTAATTCCTAACAAATTTTATTTAAAAGTAAGTTATTTTTCTTAAATTTAATGATTAGAAAATAACGCAAATAGAAAAAATAGTATAAAGTATTCGTTTCATAAGACGCTTTAGCGCACTTGTCCTTTATAAAACTCTCAGCTACACGGGTTATTTTCTACCCTTGGACGTGTGCGCTAAAAACGTGTTCTTATGAAACTAAGACTTGAATATACTATTTTTTATTTGCATTAATTTGTAATCTTTTTTTAAAAAATAACTTAAGTTTTAAACAAAATTTGTTAGGAATATTTTGTTAAATGGTTTGATAAATGGTAACTTGGAAAATTCTAATTCTGCATTTGTTTTTCAAATTTGCGTAAATAAGTTTGACATTTTAAGAACAGCTGTTCAGCAAAACTAACTTTAAAAATAAAATGTTACTGTTTCCAGTATTCAACTGAATCTCTTTTGAACACGCAAATATGTACCCAAATGGCTCCATTTGGACACGTAAATAGAAAAAAATAGTTATTTGTATACCAAGGCCGCGAAATCTGTTTTTAACGTACCAAAAGAATAAGTGTCGCTGAGGCCGTTTGCGGCCGAGGCAGGACAATCTCGAGGACACTGAACATTTTTAGTCAAACTGTCAAAAATATGTAATTACAAATTCCATTGCTTTTAAAAAACAGTTTAGTCGTTGAAAATAAAAAGGTGGCTTTCATTTTGCAGCGTTTCTACGGAAATAGCATAAATAGAACAATTAGTTTTGTAAAAAATTGTAAAAATGGGTGAAGATACTGGCAATAAGTTACTGAAGAAATGCAATTTCGCATCCTGTATTGTGTACGCGATGTGCTCACTTCGCGTACAGTTGCACAAAAAAGTATTTTTTCAATATTTGCTTAGTACTAACTATGTAATAATGCGCTACATGTTTTTACACTACATGTTAGTAGCCTATTCCTAAAAATTCCCGACTTTGAGCACTAATTCAAGGTTTCTTCCCGGTTTTTCCTGATTGTGCAAATTCCCGGTTTTCAAGGTTTCCAGGTTCGCTGGCCACCCTGATTTTATATAGAAGCCTAATCAACTGAAAACACTATGAGCTTGATTTTAATAAGCGGCGCATACTGTATATAAAATTCAGTATGGGAAATAATTTAGATGTGCGTTATAAAGTTTTGATATACATTGGATAAAATTCAGATAAGAATTGGATATCGTATAAACTGTGGATTAAGATATTAGGGTTAAGTTTTATATGTGGATTGGATATGATTTTGGATTATGTAAGATCGGATACGATTTCTTTCCCTGAAGTTGAAGTGTCTTGTGATTTCCATGTTCATTTACAATCCAAACATAAATCTCATTAATAATATATACTACTAATGTGTAGATAGAAAAAATAATTATGCACAACAACTATGTATGAAACGAAAGATTTACTCTCAATTAAAATGTATTTTATAATGCATTATGTATTCACAATGTATTAGAAAAGGTATTACGCACATTTTGATCTATCTACAAAACTTTTCAAATCAATATTTTTTAGAATATATTTAAATTAGACACATCTGAACATTATATTATATAATATATATATATATCTATAGCACAATTTGAATTTACGCATTTATTAATTAGGGCATATTACAGGTAATTTTACTCTAACAGTATACATTGTCAATTATTAGAATTAAGTCTAACTTGTGATGTTGTACATATATTTTGTAATGACACTTTTAAAACAGATACATAAATCTACAGAAGATAACAATACTTATACAATTCACTTCTCAGATGAACCTCAAAAAGTTAAACTTCAAAATATGTCAACATTTATTTAACAGAACGGAAGCGTCAGTTTTGTTGGTTAGAAAAATACATGTTTCAATAATACCTCTACGTTTACTATTACGTTTTATTAATAAATAGTCACCTTTTAATTCATCACAGACTACAATAATTTAATTTTGTTGTTTCTATTATTAAAATCTCAAAAAGTCGATAAAATATTTAAAACTTATACACTATATGACCCGAATTAAAAATCATAAACATACACAGAAAAAAACTAATTAAAGAGACATCCTATTATTGAGGTCAGTACAAATGTCTGTTCGCAAAATCTTTCACAATAATACCCCCTGTACTGTTTGTTCCTAATGTGATATTGTACCGTACTTTATTTCACTTTTTTTTTCTCTTACTCCATAACTGTACCGTCGTCCAATACAAAAATAAAATTAGCTTCGAAAGCTACTCACTAATCTTTATCTTACAATCTAAAACCAGAGATTCTACTCTCTAACTATTGTACAAGCTCTTAGCTCAGGACTTAAAACACATATAAAAAGTGCCAGAAAAAAGAACAGACTTGATAGAAAAGCAAACTGACCAGGGCAGAGCAAAAACTATTCTACTATTATTAAGGTAGCATTTTTCTATTTAAAAAGGGCTGATTGCACTGTTTGTGACTTGAAAGTGAGATATTTCTGATTTTTAAACCAATTTTAAACAATCAACAAGCTTTTTTTACCATCAACAATTAATTCTTATTACAATCACATGATATCCACTTTGATTTTATGTTATTACAATCATTATTATTACTTATATTATTAAAAGTATGATAGTCTGAAAAGGGAAATATTTTGGTCTTAAATTAAAACAGAAAAACACATTTAAAGAAAACTTAATGCATAAATCTAAGAAATAAATAGTGCAATAAACATTTAGATGCATAAAATGCATAACAATAAAAAAAATACTTTTTTCTGTCCACTAATCTAATTAGCGGACAGAGAGGAATGTTAACAAGGGTCTAACAACTAACTAGAAGTGACTTAACAACTAGAACATAGCACAATTTGCTTTTTTTTAAAAGAATTAAGCATTTTTGTAAGCGTGCAGGTATAGAAAGTGTTAATATAAACCTTTCAAGTTGTTTTTCTTTAAAAGTTTAGTAGAAGAGTCTCAAATGAAATAATATTACATTTTGTAGATTTCCTTTTGTTTGTACACAAGAGCATCTTCCAGTAATGCTTTGAGAAGAATGTATTAATTATTACGCAATACAATTAATCAGTCATTCATTAATAACGAAGCTTGGTTTTTCTCTCTAGATAATAATACTGTATTTTATCTTAAATATGTATCATCTTGTGTTAATAGAAAAACGTTATAGCTTGGCTAATTATTTGTTGTTGGTATCGAATATTGATTTGTCTATTGTGTGGAATTAAACGAGAAAAAACAAACTCGTCAACTGCATGATAGTTAGGAGGCACTTGAAGAGGTATATTTTTTCTGGTTTCAGTTCTACATAAGAATATACATTATTATATTCTTAATCAATTTATAATTGTTGTTAATCTGTTGGCAATTCCTAGGTAATTATTTAAGAAAAATTTGTATTTATTAGTTTAGTGAGTAATATTTTGTACATTTTTAATTGTTGCACTAATAAAGTTTTATATTAGAATTTTTGTGCTTTTTATTAACATTTTGTGATGCAATTAAATATAAGTTAGCCGATATATATATATATATATTAAAACAAGTTAATCAGAGTAACTTCTGCATGGTGATCAGTTTTTTTTTTAATTCTAACATATGTGTTTCATCTTATTTCAAATCAAGCTTGGCCTTGGTTTTTTGACAGAAATCATTGACTGTATATTAAAGATTATAAATTTTCATAATCATACTCACCTGTGAAGAAAACTACAGCCCGCACAACTTAAGAATGCTTTGGCTTTTGATGCGCACACGTAAATAAGCAACGAGAGTACAGTAAAACTTTTAATATATATACAGGGTGTATTATCGGATTTGTAACATAGGGGAATAGCATGTAAAAACACAATTTTTCAAATACTGGCTCCCCTAATTATATTACAAGAAAAGTTACTATGGCAAGGTTGTAGACCTTATTGAATACTGTTCAAAACTCTCCCACTTTAGCATCTATGTTAAATAGTTTCCAAGATATAAGTGATTTTCTGGTATAGGAAATTAACATTGTAAATGGGAAATTTGCTGATAGCAGTTACCATGTTGTATTTAGACCTTAGGTGTAAATGCAACAATTATTAAGCAGAGTTTCATGGAGCAAGATCACTTACCAGAATGTTACAATGCTACCGGTGTGGAAGAAATAGATGAGAATTCTCCAAGAAATTTATTTTTATAAAATCTTATTAGCCATGACAACAGTTGTCAAATTATTATTAATGACGAACCTGTCAGCAATTCTTTAGAGTAATTTGACAATTGTTGTCATGGCTAATAAGATTTTTATAAAAATAAATTCTTGGAGAATTCTCATCTATTTCTTCCACACCCGTAACAATTATAACATTCTGATGAGTGATCTTGCTCCATGAAACTGTGCTTTATAATTCTTGCATTTACACCTAAGGTCTAAATACAACATGGTAACTGTTATTAGTAAATTTCCCATTTACAATGTTAATTTCTTATACCAGAAAATCACTTATATCTTGGAAACTATATAACACAGATGCTAAAGTGGGAGTGTTTCAACAGTATTCAGTAAGGACTACAACTTTGCTATGGTGACTTTTCATCTAAAATAATTAGGGGAGCCAATATCAGAGAAATTGTGTTTTTACATGCTATTCTCCTATGTTACAAATCCAATAATACACCCTGTATATATTGTTATGGTAACGTGTGAGCAACGGAATTTTGATTCAGAGTTGGCCTTGAAATAAAAAGATAAGACATATCGGTCATGTGCAATTTTGAATCGTATTAATTTATTTATTTAAACAAACTGTCACTTTTTGAAAAGAGCCGTCAGATTAAGTTTAAAAAAAATTTAAAAAAAATCAGTTTTTAATAATGAAATTCATATTTAATGAAGTACAAAAGAGAAATATAGTAGAAATTTATCTAACACAGAATTAGCAACAAAATTGAACAAATTAATAACACACCTTGTATCCTTCATAATGTTATCGATTCCGTTAAAAGGGGAATTGCATTGTGTAGAGATGTAGGTGGGGGCCATATAACTCATCTTATTTACTAAATTTTTAATTTAATTGTATTATTTAAAAATTTCTTGATTAAAGATTGTCGAGAGCTCCGAAATCAGAACCAAACTGCTAAAATGAATTTAAAGTAGGTCTGTCAGTTAATGACTGAGAGTAGTTCTCAATCATCTGTAGTAGTTCTACTACCTACTTAAAATTAATATCAGATGTAACCTAAAATTTCCAAGGCCTTCTCTGAATCAAAATTCCGTTGCTCACACCTTATGATAGACCCTTTTTTGTTTACTTTTATTCGAGTTCACAACATTAATCTCTATTTGGAGGTTAGAATGTCAAATTCATTGTCATTTTATTTGTTTATGTCATTTATAGGTTAGAATTTCAATATCATGTAGTTTGTCAATGTTGCTAACTATAAAGTTATCTAGTTAGAGGAAAAAATAAAAAAAAGTAGGAGTTCAGTTGTAGTTAATTGTAGATTATTAAAAATAAAATATGAATGAAAATTGAAGTTTCTCTTTTATTGGAAGAAATAATAAAATAAATAGAAGTATAGAAAAATAATAAGAAGGAGAATAAGGTTCCATTATTGGTTAAGAAGAAAAATTATAGAACAATATAAAGGAAGAGATAGTTAAAGTTTAAATCATCAAGAAAGTTGATAACAAAATACAAAAATAAGAAGAAGCAGAATAAGATTCCGTATTGGATTAGAAGAAATATAAAGGAAGATATAATTGAATTTTAAATCACTAAGGAAGTTGATTACAATGTAGAAGATTAAGAAGGTTCCATATCCATTCAAGACGTGTTATAATAAGATACATGTAGTTATATAGCTTGAACTCACATAATTCGTATAAATATTTCCCTGAGAGTATTCATGTTCTAGGTTATAATAGTGGACAGTTCTAAAATATAGAAGATTAATGTTGCCAACTTTATTAAATGGAACAGAAGGTTGTCTTGTCATACATGTCCACAACAATATATATATAATCTTTAACCTCTTATACCTTTCGGTGTCGAGGTGTTGGGCGCACCAAGCCGCAGAGTGGATATGTGTGTGTGAGATGAGCCATGTAAGCAAGTACACTGTGCTGGTGGTTTACCCATCCAAGTACCGACCGGCGCAAACTCGATTTAACTATGTTAAGCGATATACATCCACTCTAACCACTCTGCCGTACTGCCGACATAATAAAAACCTTTATCCAACACCTCTATATAAATACCATGTTTACTATGGACATTTTAAAGAAGGAAAGTGATTGTTTACTCTTATGTTACATTATAACCCACGTTGCCCCTAGCAACGTGGGTTATTTTTAAAAAACTCACTCCTTCAAAGATAACAACCAATCACCAGCTTACGTTATTTAATATTATTAAAATCCAGTCATCGAGCTAGAGTATTAAATTTATTACCGTCAAAACTAGACTAACTATACATTGCAAATTCGATGTTGAAACTTAAATAAAGCGGTGTTGGATAAAATTTTGTATGACACGCGTGAGTTAAGGATATTATCCACTCGGAAAAATTAACCCTCTCGGGTCTGCCGGCCCTCGAGGGTAAATTTTTCGTTCGTGGATAATATCTTACTTAACTCACTTGTACCATAAATAACTATTAATAATAAATATAATTTACTTACCTATGTCAATACAATTTAATTGCGAATAACTTGGTCTGCGAGTATTTTGCAAGATTCTTATAAATTCTAACTTGATTGCAATCGCACGTGATTGTGTTGGTGCGAGCGTATATTGTTTAATATAGCTTTGTGAACGTGTGTGCATAATTATAATAATGTTGTTCGCAAACCAAGGTATCAAAAATGAAATAGCCATTTTTCTTATTATTAGTAGTACTAGTTATTTTTCAGCTGCAATTATGGCTTTTCTCCAATTACCAGTTCGGAATGTGCAAGCTGATGCATTTTTATGTTGTACTATATATCATATTTTTTATAAAATTACACATCTTATTTTATTTTTTGTATAGCATTTCAAATGCTAATAACCTGAATTACAAAATAGGAGAAATAAATTATACAGGGTATCTGAAGCCACCCACAATATACAGAAATTAAAATAGTAAAATATGAATAATAGTTGTATAAATATTAAAACAGAAATTTACTTACAGAAACTACTATTCTTTTGACACGTACACTCATGAACTTTAGAAAGCTCAAAGGTTCTCTAAAACAGACCAAAATATGAATAAGATCAGAGCTTGCTGTGGCTTATTATAGTATATCAAATTTTACCAAAGTGACATTTATTGCAAACAAATGAATACATTAAATATAGTATGATCAAAAAGTCTTTGGATCAGGGTTGCCATGAAATTTACAAGCTATCTATGAAATTATTTCTTTCTATTATTTTTGACATTTACTTCACAACTTTCAAGTCAATATATCTATTGCCTTGAAAGTTGTGAAGTATTATCATACTAGTTCAAAATGTACCTACCTAAGTTCTTTTCTTTCCCTTTATGAACCCGATTGTTTTTATTTGTTATTAAAGTATTGTTTACTTCTATAGTAAATTCCATTCTGTGTTTTTTTTATAAATGTTATTAAGCAATACTTAAAATAACTGCAACTATAAACCAAAAAATAATAATAGCGTACCCTAACCTAACATTTTCTGTGTATTATTTGGGGCTCTGTTTAGCAGTGCCGGCTAATCGTATATTCTTGACACAGGTGGCTGTGCCTCCATTAGTGCTATTGAACAGTAGTTCACAAAAACTATGAGCAGCAGAAGTAAATAAATCTACAGATGGTTTTTACATTCCATGGCTATTGCGATCCAAAGACTTTTTGATCATACGATATTACTATAGTCAAAATTTTATTATTACAATAATTGAAGGTTCGGCCGTGTAACAATGTTGTACCTACTGCAATATTTTGCTGAAATTTGTCCCATTTTAATTTCTGCATGTTCTGGGTGGCTTTACACACCCTGTATAAATATTAAAACAGAAATTTAGTTTCAGAAATTAAACATTGAAATTCTCTATCAAATATTGTCGATTTTACCAAGCCAGACTTAAAATAAGATGAAATATTATATATAAAACATATTAAAAAATGTCAAACATCATATTATTAACCGTCATTCTTTAAATTTGTCTGCGGTGTGGTTCTTTGAATTATTTTCTTTTTTTTTTGTAAGAACTAACCTACAACATGCATATTTTAAAAATTTGTGAGTAACTATGATTAAGTTATTTTTGAATCTTGTTGTACTGATTTAATATAAATGAAATGTTACTTGCTTTTAAATTTTGTATTTATTTCGCTCATGGTATAAGGACGTTATAAAATTATAAAAGTAACAAATTATTTCTAAATGAGATAATTAGATCTTTTAGTATCAGGGTTTCCATTAGACGATTACATTTATTTAATCCGAAAACCTGAACAAAACTGACAGATTATCATCAATCTTGATTTTTAAGTTTACTAAGTTACATCAAACAATGAATGAACGCAAATGATCTCAGATTACACAGTGACATTTGAGGTTATGTTTGCTAATAAAGAACCGTGGTGAGGCCCGATTGTTAGAGTTTTCAGGTCGCGCTAGCATCTCTGCATGACCTAATGACTGCCAGTATAACTGGTAACCGCGACTGATTGCGATCTTCGTACCACTATAGGATCACCCACCCAACTTCTGACCTGGGTCAATATAACTTAACTGCAAATACTGTTTGATGAATACTCATAGCGTGAGGCCATGCAACTGATATGTTTGCTAATCAGCAATATTGAATAATGATAGACTTTATAAATAATTCACTTGGCTAAATTCTCCCTTTCAACTAAATTCTTGTTGACTTTTGATATTATTTAACAACCAATTCAAAATTTAGGTTAAGTTCACAAGTAATTTAGAGCAAATAGTGGATCTAACCTAAAAAAGATGTATCTTAAAGTCCACTTTTTTGAAAGGTGTCCCCAAACATATTTGGTGGAAAAAACTGGTGGTCTGTTCTCTTTGGTGGATATACATACATACAGAACATAACCTCAAATATCAAATGTAACTTCAAATCTTTTATATTTTTAAACTACCGTTATTTAGATCTGTAAATATCAGTCTCTGTACAGGGTTATTTTCCTCCCCCCCCCTCTTGTATGGGTCGCCTTATAATTTTATTGATATTTTTGGGTCGCTAGATAAAAAAGGTTGTGAAACGCCGTTGTACAGAGTGCAGCAAAATAACGGAGACTGGGTCAGCGTCCGTCGTTGAACACCTCCAAAATCCTAAGTCCGTCATGGTCTGGACCGGAATTTGTGCCAGCGGCAAGACACCCCTGGTATTCGTGGATCAGGGAGTCAAAATCAACAAAGATGTGTATTGCCGCGATATTTTGGAGGCCATGGTACTTCCGTGGGCCCAGCAGCATTTGGCGAGGAGGAGTGGACTTTCCAGCAAGACTCAGAGCCGGCTCACAGAGCAAAAACAATTCAGGAATGGGAATCTCAAGAATGGCTACCGTACTCCCCAGATCTCAACCCGATGGATCATGTGGTCCATTTTGGAGGCCAGGGCCTGTACTAAGCCCCACAAAAGTTTGGAGTCGCTGAAGCAATCGCTACCTTGAAAGTGGGATCGAATCACACAGGAGACGGTGCGGCCTGTTGCTGAAAATTTTAATACACGTCTGTGGCTCTGCATCGACGCTTTGAAACCGTCTGAGGATTATTACTAGGACATCAAGTTAACATTATTTAATGTTCTGTTTTGAATTTTGTTGTTTTAATATAAATATATGATTAAAAATGTTTGTCTCCGTTATTTTGCTGCACCCTGTAGAATACTACTTTTCCTGAGCAAACCATCTCAAAATGAAACGAAGTGTGCTATCATAACTGTAAATACCTTGTGTGCGAAAATATTCAGAGGTACTATTAGTATTACTGATTATTGCCAAGCCTTATTAGTGTAAATAAATTGAAGGTCTGAGCAATATTTCATTTATAAATTTCAGTTAAGATTTCAATACAATATATCGTTGAAATATGTTTAGAAGTCTGTAGAGATCACATAAATTTGCAGCATCCCTACATTGAAACCCTTTATATAAAATATTTTTGTATAAAAAATATTAAATTTAATTATTTTAGAAAAAATGTTCAACTAACATGGAAGAATGCACCCGAAAATCTAATAATTCTTCATTGTAAAAATTGTGTATTGCTTCGACGAGAATCCTGATTGTTGATATTAACAGATTTTACTAGTATATCCTTTTGTTAGACTTACGCAAAAGGAAGATTTGTTGTACTATAGGTGGTCATATATTCATTGTTTTATCACTGGTGTATATTTATGTAAGGTACTTATTCACACTGGTATCACGTTTTAAAAACCAAGCTACAAGTTTTCATTTAACACTTTTTAACTACTGTAGGAGTAATAGCAAGATACTAACTGATTTCTCTTTCTTTCCTTGTTTTCTCTTCCTTAATTTAATTAATGTATCAAAAAATATATATATTTAAATATATAAGCTGTCATACTTTTTAAAAACAATTTAAAATTTCCATTAAGCAGCAAAAACTTATAGGACCTGCCCATAAAAAGAAACAAACTGTCACACATCATCAACTCTCAAAAAAACATTTGGTATAATAAACCGATATTCTTATAACAAGCAACTTCTCCTTATTAATGCAAAAACTACTTATAGTAAAAAATAAAGACTTAAGTACGATTCTCAACATCATAAGAGTTTTACTTTTTTGACTAAAAATAAATTAAAAAGATAAAACCTCTTTTGTTTTGTTCATTCTTTTTCAACTAATCGCGATTTTATTCCCTACGGGTCCTTTTCGGCCTTGTACTACTATCCATATCACCCCGACCCTTTTTACCTACTTGCACCTGCGATTGTGCTGTTAGATGCAGAGATATAGCATGGGTATTCAACTTTTCTGCTAATAAAAGATCTTTTAAACCTTTCATTTTTTGGCTATGCAGAATTACTGTTGGTCTGGTGTTTTTTACTACGGGCTCCTCTTCTTTATCAGTTTTCAGTTCTTCTACAGGTTTTGCTGCTTCTTTCTTGGCTGTTACTACTACGTCTTCCTTTTCTGCCTCTGAAGCTGCCTGTTTTGATGTGCTCGGACTTGCTCCATTTGGTTTGTCAATTTTTGTTTGAGTTTCATCACTACCTGCATGATAAAAATAATTGTTAAAAATAACAGTCAGTTTGCAATTGCATCTAATGTTATACATATTTTGCAAAAAAATAATAATAAAATGTTTTCAAAATTCATTTAGAATAAAAAAATGATTTGATGATGAAGATTTATTGGTTAAATATCTTCATGTTGACTTAAGGGTTATAATAACCTGCTGACGTTTTTTGAGTTAATTTAATACAAGGAATAAAGGAATAAAAAAGCAAATTAAATTTAAACAAAACACTTTCCACAACTAATTTTTATTTTCATATATATATTTCGCCCACCAGGTGGACATCATCAGTGAAACTGAGTTTCACTGATGATGTCCACCTGGTGGGCGAAATATATATATGAAAATAAAAATTAGTTGTGGAAAGTGTTTTGTTTAAATTTAATTTGAATTTACCTCCTTAACCTAATACCCACAGTGCTCTACTAGATAATTAATAAAAAAGCAATCTAATTCTCTTGTTTTTGGTCAGTATTTTGATTCATATAAAGATTTAAAAAACCATTACATATGTGTTTCAAATGTGACATTTCTTAACTACACTATTTTATCTCTTCCTCCATAAATCAGAGGGGTTGTCCTGCCAGACAAGGGTTTTCCTACTCGTGTACTATGAATACACATAATAAAAGAGATTTTATCCATTACGGAGTTGTGAAGCGGTCGTGTTCGCTAGCTCTCCGAATATTAGCCTAATGTAGAAAATATGTAATAAATATCAATCAAAGTAAAATCTTCTCTACGTATATTTTTAGCTTAAAGTTAGTTCAAAAACCATGCAAAACTTTCAGGAACGAGCCGAGCCTTATTATTAAAGTTTTGAATTCTATGAAGAATTCTAGATACATTTCATTTACTTACTATACTCTACTTAAGGTGGCAGATCACTTATGCAAATACGTTTTTCCAGTTACATTTAAAAAGTATGATAGATACATAACCTCAAAGTTCTCGATGATTTCGAAAATGGATGGGAGAAACCAACATGTTTTGTTGTTTTATTGTCAAAAATGAGTTTTTTTAATAAATTTAACACTGATGTATTTTTTGACCAAAAAAAAAAGTATATACGAGGCATATCCACAAACTAAGTTCCGATTGGTCATAAAAACTACAAGAATTTTTTTATTATTTGCTTAGATGTATCTTGAACTACTTTTCAACATAATTGCCATTTAAATTTAAAAATTTATGGTAGCGTGGTATAACGTTTTGTATACTACTATCTGTGAAATTTGCGTCCAACTTTTTCATTCAATCTTTAACCACTGCTTTTATTTCATCATGGGTGTTGCATTGCTGGGCCGCTAAAAATTTCTTAACGTAAAGAAACAAATGAAAATCAGTAGGTGCAAGATCGGGCAATGATCAAAAATTTCCAATTTAAATTTTTCTAAGAGTTGTCGTGTAAGAGCGGGTGTGTGTGGTTGGTTATGCATTGTCATGCAACAGAACAATTCCGGAACTGAGAAGACCTAGCCTGTTATTCTTTATGGCTGTTCACGGTCTTGGAAGAGTGGCATAGTTCACAAATTTCCTGAAAAATCTTTGCCCCCAAAAAACTTTTTACATTCAAAAATTTAATCATGGACCGTGTCTCACAATCGGAACTTAGTTTGTGGATATGCCTCATATTTTGCACTTATTTGAAATATCTGTGAAATCTTCTTTGCACTTAGTGAAATACCCTTTGGTTTAAGAAAGCAACTGAAAATAAAATTTGCAATGACCACTAAAGCTGTTCAAATGTAATTGGTTGATTCCACTACACTCATATTACAGTCAAAGATTAGAAATGGTTAAGATAGGAAGCTAAGCGACGATGTTGTAGGTATTGCCATCTATAGTTTCAGGAAAAAGCAGGTTGGTCGGTAAAAAAGTAATTGATGTTTATTTGTTTGTCATCTTTTGGTAACATCACCTATAAAAAACAAATAAAAACCTGTTTGATAACTGTCAAAAAAATCATCTTCAAAGCATCATTAAGATTTTGAATAGGTTTTGGGCGAAATTTGCTCTTCAAATTGAAAGAAAAAAATGGTCTCGTATTGCATAGTGGAAAATTGCCACAATAATAAAAACTATCATCCTCAACATACTTATTTCACGTTGCCAAAAGACGTAAATATGTAAGTAACTTTCGGTTGTATTCATTGTTGCTCTTCAGGACTACTTTTTCTTTTTTTGTTTCAGTGCAAAGAAATGGATAAAAACAATTGTTATTAATACTCACGCCTCGTGTGTAATGAATATCATTGCTCCCAGGTCAACGTATATTTATAATGAATGTATTACCAAATGTATAACTTAATAGCAGTAGCAAGAATTGGTTATTATTACTGTTACTGTTGTTGTTATTACTATTAATATTATATTGAAAATAAGCTACTTATAAACATTTAACTTCAGCATTATTTCTGTGTGTAATCTGTATTATACAGTCATTATAATGTCTATAAACAAACCACTAGATTTATTTCTTTTAGATGATCTTGGAAATTAAATAGGAGTAGTAACTATTTTTAGTATATTATACTCTTTTTCCTGAATTTGGCGCCATTCATATTGTAGTGATTGTGGCGACATCTCCCGTTCAAAATTCGACGCCAGTCGTATTATCATGACCAACTTCATTCATTTCCGCCGTCAGCGAATGTGAATGGCCAAGATATTGTAGCGAATATTGCGACATCTAACGCCTCAACAAACAAAAAGCGTAGTCATTTTTTGCATAGTGCTCTTATGCCAGTTTCCTATCTTAACCCTCTCTAATCTTTGATTACAGTGTTAGAAAATGTAGTCTCGACTCTTTTGAATAGATGTCGCTGTTACGAAACAAAATGTCTAACAGAAAGAAATTAGTTTTGAGTTCTAAGTAAAACGTGTTTATTTTACTGAATGGCCCTAAGGGGCTAATATTTCTTATAAAAAGCAACAAAATCTAAATCCTTTCTTCATTTCATTGATACCCTTGCGCCTTGCTGCCTTTACAGATGTATAGTATCTTATTTAACATTTGTTGGAATTTGTTTGGATATGAAAGTACTTGACTACCAATCGTAAAGTCCTGGGTTCGAATCCCAGGAATAATACATTGGAATTTTAAAAATATCTAAGGCTTCCAGGTCGACTCAGCCTGTGAAATCATTTCCTGGGGTAATAATAGGCGGTCGGTGCGTAAAGCTAGCCACTTTACCACCCTTGAATACCGAACGGCTCAAGAATAGTAGCCTACCCTGCTATACCCCAATGGGCCATCATGGCCTGTGAAAAGGGACTATTATTATTATGAAAGTAAACCCTTTGTGAAGTATGAATATTGGCAATTTCCAATAATTATAGAATTTCAATAAATTTCATGCAATCTTTTATTTTAACATTCTGGCACAGTCAGTTAAGTGTTCCAGGAAGTGCAGGTGTAAAAGAGTAATACAAGAAACTGTAATCAGTGGTTGGCAATCTTTATTTCTTATTGGCACCAATAATCTTTGCGGCATATACGTAATGCACAAGAAAATAACATTAAAAAATCTTCGGTATATTAAATTTAAAACTACTGGATGAGATTAACAAATTAATTAAAAATTATTATTGCAGTTTAAATTTATTAACAATACATTATTTATAGTATCTTTATATATAGGTCGATTGAATAAAATGCTTTTACTATATAGCTGTCGCATTCTCACTAACTAAATATCATAGTTTTTACCTTTTATTAATAGAAGAAAACCACTTGCTACAATTTAGTCATCTGACCCAATATTAGGGACAGGGCACCGTCGAATTTTGTTTGAAAATAATTCTTCGTTAATTATACTTAATGTTTTTGATTTATTTGTTTTCATTAATCATTAAGAAACTTTAATTTATTATGTACTTGAGCATAATGCCGCTTAATATTTCAAGTTAGATTTCCTTTTGATTTCTTTTCACACTCTAAACAAGTGGAAGTATTTATTTTTTTATCATAGGAAATATATTTGGTTATACTATGGCAAACTGCTGGATTAAGTCTGTATCATTTTAAAAATCTGCTACTTCTGTTGAATTCTCAAATGTGTGCAGAGCAGTTATGACAAAGTCACAGGTTTTTGTTAGTGGTCAGAGAAATCAAGTTTTGATATTATTCTCTTCTACAGCTGATGTCTCAAGTTACAGTTGAAGGTATGAGACTTTGCTAGAAATTTCTGAAACGATCCCGGTAGTGTCCTCAGTTGGAATAGTCAAACCTGAAAGATCTTTCTATTACCTTAAATTCAGTAATTTTCAAAATATTGGCATTTTATATGTTTTCACAGTTTCTAAAATCCAAATGGCTTAACGATCAACTTTTCTATATTTAAAGGTATTATTAAATCATTTAAATTATTTGTATATGTATTTATCCATATATAATATAACGAACTTGTTCGGAGTTTATATTGTACAGAATGGTCTTGATAGCTAGCGCCACTACGCGGAGCAAATTGTTAATTTAAACTAAAAAAAAAGAAAACTGACATAAAAGCAGCCTTCTTTTGCTATGAAAACAATTTCAAGGTTCGTACCCACATTATTATTATATTAATTAAGTGAATTTAATTTTTAAAGGTTCGAAGAACCAGAGATATTCGCTAGTTTATATTTAAGTAAATACATTTTCAAACTTTGTACAACTTTTTATGAAGTAACCTACTCCTTGATGTAGAAATCTAGTAAGAACTATCTACCCAAAAATACTTTGAAATAGGTTGTCGAAGTATAAACAAAACAGACTATTAATAAAAAACAGAAATTTGCACTTTGACCCTCTCCTTCTCCAAACCTATCCAACACAAAATGAAATGGACCATACCTTTGAATTAGCTCATTTAATATGTATTTAAGTAAATACTAACGTATGTTGCAAAAGTTTTGAGAATTTTTTACAAAACCAAAAAAAAAATTTTGCAATAATTTATTTAAAATGTAACAAGAACAACTGAAACCAACAATATTTCTTAACATAAAACTAATATTATAGGATTGCTAATGGACCATGATCTTCAATGGCTCGCAACTTCCTCTTAATGTTTCTCATTAGATTTTGGACAGATACTAAATCAATTTCTCTGATCTTCTGCATTATCTTTCTTCTTAACTGCTGTTCGTTTTGACCTTCCCAGCCATTGTTATAAACTCTTCCACTCAGGAGAGCCCAAAAATTTTCGATTGGTCGTGCTTGAGGAAGATTTGGGGGGTTGTCGTTTCTTGGTACAAAAGGTATCCTGTGTTGTTCTAGCCAATTTCGTGTATGTAAAGCATAATGGCTGGATGCCAAGTCTGGCCAAAACATTATATTGTCATTAGCATGGTGAGTATTGATAAAATTAACTAATTTAGGCAAACATCTCTGAGTATAGATTTCTGCGGTAACAGCTTCGCCCCTAACTCGTCCAACGCACGGCTGTGAAATGCCGTCCTCTGATATAGCGCACCAAAGCAACACTTTGTCTTCAAACTTTTCTTTTCGTTTAAATTTTACATCTTCGGGACAGTTTTCAAAGTCTCTTGTATAAAAACCATCATTATCTTTTATTTCCGAGTTCGAAAATGTAAAATATTTTTCATCGTCAACAATAATTTTTATGTTGCCAGCAAAATGAGTTCGACGTAAACTGCGACAGCATCGAGGAATTCTTTCCAACTGATTTGGTGAATATTTTGGACATTTTCTTCTTTTTCGAAATTTTAAATCATTTCTCTTCATTTCCCTGCAGATTGTGCTGGCATTGACGTGAAAAACGCGTCCAAGTTTTCGTGTTGAAGTTCCAACTCGATCTTCACTTCTGTTGACCAATCTTTCAACTGCACCAGCATTCAACGCTCTCGAACGTCCACTTTTTGGCAAATTCATGCACTGAATACCTTCTTCGCATTCGCGGATCGTTCGATAAATTGTGGCAACAGAAATATTTTGATCTCGATATAGACGAACTATTTCTTTCTTTTCAAGTCGTCCTACTAAACTATAAATACTCTTCCGAATATCTAATTTATATGCCATCTTTGACAACTACCGGGTGATTTTTTAAATTTCTGATCTAGTAAGTCGTGATTTTTACGCCGTATCGAAGGTCACCGAAACGTAGGGCGTAGCGTTGATCACACTGCTATTCGCGAGAAGCGAGAACAACACTGGAGTAGGTTATGTTTATGTCAACATTTTTGAAATCTGACAGTTGTGACAAATCGAACGATTCAAACTACGCCCTACGTTTTCCGCATCTTTTGTTTTAAAATTATGTCATGGCTTTCTAGATCAGAAATTTAAAAAATCACCCAGTATTATTACAACTAACGGCGTATTATTTTGAAGGTGAGGGGTGGCCCAGTTACTATGGCGACAGATACCTAGATTATTTCCAACGGTAATACTACCTATCGAGTTTTAAAAAAATTCTCAAAACTTTTGCAACATATGTTAACAGCCTTGCAAGCTGGAAGAGGGTGTCTTGCTTTTTCTATTATTTTTAACTTATGGTAGTACATGATAAAAAAGTTCATAGTAGCATTTGCGATTTCGCATATAATGCAATATTATCCGAACTTGTCAAGATTATTTAATACTACTAGTACATTATGTCATTAGTGAGTGAAATAAGTCATTATATGTTAGCCAGATGTTTGATGCACGAGCATACAAGCACAAATGTAATAATTCTCCCACATGTATAATGGAATTTCACTCGCATATGGTATACGTTTTCTCTTACAGTAGCGGTCCAATCAAATAAGTCAAGCAAAAATAAATATATTTTGGTCATAGAATTAGTAACAGTGTATAATTGGTACTACCCATTGCCTGACGAACCAAGCCCCAGAAGTTTGTGCGATGGACAGGGGCAATAATGAAGCATGTTAGACACTTGTGAATAATAGCCGTTTTTAGCCACTGAAAAAGATTACATAAAGTGCATCAAAAGCTGCTACTGTAAGATAACTAAAAAAGGCGACATGCAGTGAATATTAGAAGTATCTATATTCTACTTAAATACAAGAGTAATATGGTAGCAGCGATTCAAGTCTTTATCATCGTAGCTGTAATATGTCAAATATTTATGTATTTACTTTTGGGCGAGGAATCAGGATGGCGGAGCATCCTTCGTACCTCATGGCACCGATTGCTACGATCATTTGGCCGACTCTACTAGAATTTAGCCGAATCTGGGGGAATTCCACCCCCAGTAGGGATTTTTATCGTGCCAAACATCGCATTGACACGGGACCTACAGTTTTACTTCCTATCCGAGAAGAAGGCATGTTTTAAATTTTTCTCCGCTATGAAAAATTACCAGCTCGGCCGCGGATCAAACCTGCGATCCTTGGATTATGAAGCAAACATGCAAACCACTAATCCACCGAGACTGGCATGTCAAATATTTGTCATTGCTACATTTAAGATTCATTACTCAAAAGGCATGATAACAAACTTTTGAATTACATAATATTTACCAACAAATGGAGAACCTCCTCCTTGCAGCAAATACTCAGGATTGAGTATTTTCTCAGAACAAGCAGCTGTAAGAGCCTCAATACTGGGATGCAGGTTTTTATTTTCTAGATTATCTTCACTAATAACTTTGGACTCGATAGCATTAATAAGATCATTATCAGCACTAGCCCTGTTTTCTTTTTTAGAAATACAATAGTTATTGTTATTCAAACAATTTGTATTCCCATTGGCCTGAGTTGTTTTTTGTTCTGTTTTTTTATCACTATGATTTGATTCACAGACTATGTTAACCTGAGCTCGGACGTCGGCATCAAATTTGGATATTGTATTTACTAACGGTTTAGCCCAACCTATATGTAGGACAGGTGTTGCACTTCCTTCCTCCCATTGGCAGATGCCGTCATAGAACCGTAGGAGGCAGGCAAAACACTCTGGCTTTTTAAGGATTGAACTTGCACTGAACCCTGAGCTTTCGACTTTCATTATATGAGGTATTAATTCATTTGCAATTTCAAGAAATTCTTTGTAGATTTCTTCATCATCACGTGAATAATTATATCTAAAATATCATACAGTCATTAGTTTACACTATAAAACTTTATACAGATTATCCAAAAACCAGTCTAAACATACAAAAATTAATGAGTGCAACAAGGAAGACATAGCAATATGGGTAGCACAACAAAGATAGAATGCAATCATGGCTAGGTAAATTTTTAAACTAAAAATCTCTCCAATAACAAGCAAGCAAGCAAAAACATCTGTCATAAAGAGCATAGAATCCATTTCACCATAAATCCATATAGTAATTTGACTTTTTTTTTCTGCGTATATGACATTTTGAACTTTCTAAGATTCTAATGACAAATTCATTTTTACCACAAAAGCAATTTATTTAGCATTATACTAATATATCAACATAATTATTTTAATCTCACTTTATGCTTTTAATGGCAGATAAAATATTTGTGAAAGATGTTTGTTTGTTATTGGTAAAAACTTACCTATTGTCCGTCTCACGTTGGGACTACAGTGAAGGAAAGATAGCCAATGTATTTATTATGGGAGTTTGTGCTTCGTTGTTGCCACCTATTTCACTGTATGAATCTATAGAAATGTGTATTAAGATTCCAGACGTTCTAAACCTTTGAAAACAGTAACCGAAAAAGTGTAATCGTAACCATACAAAAGAAGCTTTTTAAAAAAAATCTTATTAACATGTATTTGTTATTTTATTAAACATTACTTGGGATTTTTACATCGTACATGTATCTAAATATCTGATATTTTATTACTTATACTTTTTTGTTTAATTCTTCCGTCTTCAAATTCTTTCAACATAAAAATAACGGCTGGTTAGCTTCTGTATGATCTTATCTTGTAATTCACAGGTAAATACAGGAAGTCCCAAACGTAATTTTAACGGTAAAATGATTTCATCATGATAAAATCATTCATTTGTTCAACTTGTTTCAAAAGAAACTTGCAAAAACGAAAATTTCTTTTCTACTTTTACTTCGCGGAACTATATAATCTAGTTTGTACTTACTGAAATTATGTATAGTATAACGTTTTTTGTCGGCACTATTATTTGTAACCAAACGCATATAAGCAAATTTCTTAATACAGAAATAATTATTTGGTTTCAAATTTTGATAGCTTGTGCGTCTATAGATCTTCGCTTAGTTGTTTGGGTTTTATCGTTTGTAATTATTGTTAACATTGTCGTGTTGTTTGTTGTAACTATTGGTATTGTAGTATTACATAACGCACATAGTACATTATACATAAGTATGGCGGATATTGTGATATGAATTTTCAGTATGTTAAGAGAGGACGAAGATATTATTTAATTGAGAAGAGATAATTGCATGGCGTCATTGTTATTTAAAACAAATTAAAAAATTTTGAGAAGAGGATTACATATTGATGAATCTCGGGTCAATCTTGGCCACAGCGTCAAAGCTCAATGGGCGGATATGTCAATTAAATTATATCAGGACGCCTTCATTCGAGGATTAACCACTGGTTTGAAAGCTCCCACAAAGCGTGGCCCTCGTTTTATTTTACTTTATGCTGGCAGCAAACAATGTTTTATAAATGGGGCAGAGTTGACCTTTCTAGCAAAGAAGAACAGTGCGGATTATCATGATGAAATGGATGGAGCTACTTTTGAGACTTGGTTTAGAAATTCTTTGTTGCCCAATTTACCTGCAAAATCAGTTGTAGTAATGGATAATCCACCATAATATTGCCGAAAAATTGAAAAGATACCAAATCAGTCTTGGAAAAAAGAAGAAATATGATCATGGCTTTGGTCAAAAGATATATATTTTGACGATGATTACTTGAAAGCAGATCTATTGGACGTGGTGAAGGCTTTCAAATCTAATTACGACAAATACATTCTTAAAGAATGTGCAAAAGAATATGGCATTCCAATAGTAAGATTACCTCCGTACCATTGCGAGTTAAATGCCATTGAATTGGTTTGGGGTGATGTAAAACAGTATATCGCTAAAGAAATACCACAATTTAAAAAAGGAGATGTTCGAAATTTAATTAGTGAAGCGTACGTTCAAGTGACAGCGGAAAAATGGAACAATTATGTTAACCATGTAATTAAAACAGAAGATAATATGTGGCAAATTGATGGACGATATTGAGCCAATACTTATAAATTTGGAAAGTGATAGTGAAAGTGATGTAGAAGATGAAAGTGATTTAGAGTGATTTGTGCTAATGCTGAACTTTTTGCTGTTGTACTTTTTATACTCATATTATTTGTTTTCAATTTATCACTGCTTTATATAAAAGCTGTACAATTAAAAAAGTGTAGTTTGATAGTATACAATTTGATAGTATACAATAATTTATCAGTTTTAATGTTTCTTTATTTAATAAAAACCAAATAACTATAACTTGTGTTGTACTTTTTTATTTACCTAAAATTCAAAAACTCGAAATAAAACGTTTGACTTTTAATTATACTCAAAATTATTAGTTTTGTAATAGTACTGGCGTTAACTCATAAAGTATGGAAGTAACGAAATACAGTAGAAACTCTTTAATCCGAACCTATAAATGCAAGGCTAATTCGTATTAACGAGGAATTCGGATTACTGGATATAGGAATATAAACATTGCTTTATGCCATGGTACTTTATTATAACGAACTTAGCTTATGTAATTTACTAATTTAATTTTTATTACAAACATTTTATTTTTAATTAAGAAAATCAGTAATTTGTTTGCTTTAAGTTTTCTCTTTCTCCTTTTATAGAGATGTAGCCTCATTTCATGGTCTTAGTTTCAGTGTTTTTCTATTTCCTGTACCTTTGTCAGCAGACGAGATATATTCTAGAGGATTTTAGTTTTGTTTGTCTTTATATCGCTGACTGTCGATTTACCAACACCGTATTTTAAAGCAATTGGTAAACACTAACCTAACATTTAGTTGTTGAATAATTTCTCTGATAGTTTTAATAATGTGTGTTTTTGTTTTGACATTTTTTTAATTGAATTTTGAACGTCACGAATACAAATTGTGTATTAACAAACTTGAAGGAAAAAGGTTTTAAGGTAGATGATTTCATTATACAAACAATTGTGGCAAAACTGCAACGTCAAGACATTTAGGGCGTGTTTGTAAGGTTATCATTACTATATTTATAGCTTATTTTTTACATCTGTAGCCTTCAGGGGTTTTATTACTCTTTATATTAATAACAAAAGCGTTTGTTAATCTTCGTAGAATTTGTTTGCACCCGTCGGGTCGTAAAAGCATCAGCCAAAAACTGCATCAGCAATCTGCTATAATCTCATTTGTAATTAATCTTCACCTTCCAAGAATGCTACATATTCAATTTTAGTTGGTACAAAGAACTTTCATGTTCGGATTAAAGAGGTTTGTTCGGATTATAGCTTGTAAATGTTGCTGTTCGGATTACTGGATGTTCGGAATATAGTGTGTTCGGATTATGGAGTTCCTACTGTAAACCTTTTATTAAATATTTTTGAGAAAAATCCTCGAACACGTCAATTTTTATCTTAAATGAGACATATAGTGTAATTATTTGCAGATTATCTTTTGTTTCTGAGTTACGGCGATAGCGAAAATATTTTTAAATGGAAACCCTAATTTTTTATGATGGATTCTGGAAGCAATTTCCGAAATAATTGTTTTTTTAAGTTTTAAAACAAAAATTAAAAAACAATCAAGAGTTCCAAGTTTTAATAAAAAAATTCTTTTAAGAACTGCCATAAATCTAACGCTAAGTCAATTGTTACATGGCTACTTAATTTTTTATCAAAGAATTTTAACTCTTGATTTGAACTTTGATTGAATAACAATCAAGAGTTTAATTTTCTTAATAAAAAAATCAAATATCCATGTAAAAAGTGACTTAGCGTTACACTTATGACAGTTCTTCAAAGAATTCTTTTTTTTATTAAAACTTGGAACTCTCGATTGTTTTTTTTTTGTTTTAAAAGCAATTATCTTGGAAATTTCTTAATACAGTATCATACTTTTTTTGCATATTTGATCTTAGCGTTACATTATCTTTCCAAATCCATCATAAAAAATTAGGGTTTCTATTTAAAAAAATTTTGTTATCGTCATAACTCGGAAACAAAGAACGATCTACAAATAACGATTACACTAAAATACGTCTCCTTTAAGATAAAAATCGACGCGTTCGAGGATTTTTCTCAAAAATATTTAATAAAAGATTTATTTCGATAGTTCCAGACTTTATATGTGCACTACATAAACAGCAGCAAATTTATTTTACTACTGCTGTCAGAAGTAGTGACTACCTGCAAATATAACTTGCTCGAACAATAGGGATTATAAAGGTTAATGCAGTTACAACTACAATATTTAGAAAGTGTTTTTAAAAGTTGCTTGCAAGATGTTTGGCAACCCCGTTGTCCATAAGAACACACACTGTAGTCTCAATGTGAGACGATCAATAGCCATGATTGCATTCTATCTTTGTTGTGCTACCCATATTGTTTGTCTTCCTTGTTGCACTCATTAATTCTTGTATATTTCAATTGGTTTTCGGATAATCTGTATTAACAATTCATTTAAGTTAGCAAACGGAGTAGGCCATGAATCTTCATTTTTTGCTGTAATTTAGAGTTTTAGGTGTAAATGTTAAGAACATTCGATCAAATAATTCCATTTCAGTGCATCATTTCACTTTAAAAAGTAAATTTGAATTTGATTTATAATTTTTAAATTGCGAAAAATGTCTAAAATCAAGGCATACTTTGTTGGCTTTAAAGTGTTATTTAAATAATAAATGTTTACTTTCGTATGACTTCACTAGCATTGGCCCAGCTTTCAAAAGCTTCTTTGTACATTTTGTTGCGATAAAAATATCCTCCCTGATACGTATATGGATAGACATGCATATTATCATAGTTGTTACGTGCAGACGCTATTGCCTCTCGAAAAAGTGCATCACATGGTACCCTAAAACTTCAACACTAGAGCATAAACTAACACTAATCATAAAATTTATACCTTCCTGATGTTGCAGATATCTCTTCTAAATCACCTAAATTCCCAATAGCCATAGGATATCTAGCAAGGTGTCCTAAATCATACAATAACCACAACAATTCTTGCTGCAAATATGCAACTTCAAATGCATCGTGTGTGGCATTTAAGGATGGATTTATCGCAGACACTAAAGCAGCTACTTCCATGGCTCTTGTGCAAACTACTGGTTTGTTATTAACATATAACCAAGATCTTGCTGCAACACCTTTACCAATTTCTTGTCCTCTTTTATCTTCATTGCCCTTTCCATGCCAAGTTACTTCTGCTGTTTCTGTACTGCTTTCACCAAATACGACCCAAGCATGATCCTCTGATAAAGCCAAATGTACATCAGAAAAACCTAATGCTTGACAGCCTGCAACGACTGCAAATGCAACACCAAAACAATCCAATTTATTTCCAGTTAGATAACTATAAAGACTTTGCAAGTGTGCGCGATCTTTATAATAACTTCTTGAAAGAGTGTTCCATACAGCATCTGATACTTTTTTAACAAGCTCTCTTGTGGCATATTGTTTTCCAGAAGAAGTTTTGGTTGGCACGTCAACGGATCCTTTCATAACTGAATAGAATTTATTGTACAAAACCTCTATGGTGTGATATTCCAGCGCTGGTAATCTCGAAGACTCTACTGGGTCGTCGCAAATTTGTACTGGCGCCGCGTTTGGCCGGCCGCATGTCAACGAGTTTTCAACAGCACCGACAATTATTGATAGTAAAGCCAAGTCCGGCTCGGATGTTCGTTCCAAATGATGCTTGAATATTTGGATAACCGACGAGATATTTTTGATTGGAAATAATGCTCTATCAATGTCTCGAAAACCCGCCATGTCGATGCTTACATTTTTTCATCACATCACCTGTCAACTACATAGAAGCCAAGCGTCCACTACCAACATCAAAAAACTAGAAATAACAAACAATTGCGCAACAAATAAATAACGGGGTACATTTGAACTACCACTTTCATTTGGATGTTTGCTCTACTGTATTATTTGTAAACAAAAGTGACGCAATATTGTACAATAACAGAATATTGACCCTTTATTATTTTCTTTTAAAATTATGTAAAATCTGTAGACATTTCTGAATTTTTATTGTTACAATTAAAGTAACAACATCTTTACTATTTCTATCTTATAAGTAGCGTTTAATATACAGTAAATACTATGATTAAATAGAAATTAAGCAATTCAAAATAGTCAGAGATAAGGATAGGCAACCAAGAGCTCTTTGCTGTAAGCGTAGTTGGCACTATCTTTAGCACTATATTTGATACAAGTATAATAAATAGTCATTCATTATTGCGCGAACGGTTTAAGACACGAGCGAGTGTTTTAAAAGACGCGAGAGCAATGAAGAGACTTTATATGTTTATCTTACAACGTTTTATCTATGATCATAACGTTTTACTTAAAAGTTAAAAGAGTATTCATTTTAATTAATATTTTTTAAAATTTGTGAGCTATGTCATGGATATCAGCGTGCTTTCATTTTTACGTGCTAAGTTGTTTAGCAACCAGTTTCTAAAATATTAATAAATCATTTATCATACATTTTTTGTTTATATTAGCGTGCAATATAGTATATTACTAGGATAATGTGCCCTACGGGCCTAAGCACTTAAGTATGATAGAAATAGCATTTATCGGTTTTTTTCAAAGTAGGTCAGTATTTACATGACCTACATAAATCTCCAATCGATTCCCTATCGATAGAGCACATATTAGTACCAAATAGCACTCAATAGCACTAAATAGTACGATAGAATCAGCATTTATCGATTTTTTAAAACATAACCTAATTTAAAAAAATTTTTAAAACATAACCTAATTTAAAAAATTTTAAATTATCCTGGTCGTGCATTATCCTCGGCAAATTACGCGTCGAATGAGCCCAAGCCCATCTCTCTAGCCCTTATAGAACGCGAGAATTGGGCTCGGACACACATACAAATCTTTAACTTTAGTAGTATTGGAAGTATTAAGGGTTTAATTGAGTGTTAAACCCCCAGGGTCACTTAGGGATCTAAAACACTAATTAAGCCCGTAATGCATACGTTAGTTTATGTCCGGTCTAAGTTTAAATTAATATTTAATTTTAAACTAAAAATAATTTGAAAAGTGCAAAACTTCAAGTAGGTTGGTGCAGCGATAAAACTTCAAGTAAGTAGGTGCAATGGTATATAATTAGTATAATTACTGTTATTACTATGGAGGCGACGTAAACAAGGGTAGCTATTATTATAGCGGACTCTAAGGGTAAGTTCGGCATTCAGATCTATTTAACTCGAAGAGCTCGGTTTCCATACTATCCATTATTGCAAATAATTGTAACTATGACAATAGAGCTTTTGGAGCAAAAAGAGTTACAATGCCGAACTTACCCTAAAAAGTTTTAGAACCCTAGAACTCTAATTTAGCAACTTACGCTCTAAAAACAGGCCTCTAAATAGGTCATAATCGCCCGACTGAACTTAAAAGTTAAAAGAGTATTCATTTTAATTTTAAAAGAGTATTTTTTAAAATTTGTGACTTATGTAATGTATATCAGCGTGCTTTGATTTTTACGTGCTAAGTTGTTTAGCAACCAGTTTGTAAAATATTAATATTTTATTTATCATACATCTTTTGTTTACATTAGCGTGCAATAAAAGTTTTATAACACTAGCTCAATAAACGTTAACTTTGTATACGAAAATCAGTGTAAAAAGTAGTCACTTTTTGTATGATCGTAGATAATAGTATATTGTGTTATAAGTGCAGAAAAGTGCCAATTTCTCACGAGTGTGAAGAAGATGCGGCATGAGATGAAGTCGAATGCCGCAATCACACGAGTATGAAATTGGTGTTTTTGCACGCGTTTACACACACTATACTTTACACACTCGGTGGATTAGTGGTTTGCATGTTTGCTTCATAATCCAAAGATCGCAGGTTCGATCCCCGGCCAAACTGGTAATTTTTCATAGCGGAGAAAAATTAAAAACATTGCTTACAACAATATCTCGTAAACAATTAAATATATAACAATTATTTGAATCCATATCTCTCGTCAGGTAAGGCGTGACTCCCGAAGGAAAACGTTTTTCACGAAATCTGAGTTCTCTTTCATCGTTAAATTCTTTTTCCGTTAACCACTTTGTTGCAGTGAACGTTGCCCAATTCGGTTTGTAAGGTTTATTACACCAAATGTTCCGTTCAGGTTCATCACTCAATTCATCCCAATCTGAAGTGCAGATGCCTTTGAAGAAGATGAGGTCGCATTTATCAGGCAAAAGGTTAATAGCGTGGCGATGTTCCAAAGCACGTTCGGTACATATGACTCCTTGAGTATTCATGACTTCACCATCTTCTTTTAAATATAGAATTTCTAAACCAGAACACGAAGAATAACCTTCATCGGCTTCACTCAGTATAACTATAGTATCTGGAAGTCTTCTTTCAATTAACAAACCAGTGTTGTGGGTTTTATAACGAGAAAACACGATTTCACCATCATCAACAGTCGTTTCAAGTGTCCAAGAATGCAACCAACCCATTTCGATGTGTAACTGAGTAATACAGAATCTGGACTGAGTAATACAGAATCTTGACTGAAATCAAACTCAAACACCCCACCAGAATTGGGAACACCAGAGTGGGGAAAGCAATTGTTTCATTGGCCACACCCTCAGCCTATACATAACCTCAAACTCTGGCTCTCGGAACTATACTCGTCTAAGAATGTTATGAGTGGCTTTTGTTATTCGAAATCAAACACCCCAATATAATTTTTCTATTATAATATTGAAAAGATAAATTGTAAGTAATACAATGTCAGTGTCGCGATACAGCATAGAAACTTACATAGATTGGGATATAAGTGTATATAATCCTCGTAAACTATTTAATATTTGCATCGATCGCGTATGTGAAATGATTAAAAACTGGGGACAATGGGAAATCCTTGTGCATAAAGAAGGAATTGTACCTGTGTTGTTTTTTGGAAAGAGTGAAACCTAGATATAGCTGCGCACAATGGGAAAACATTGATAAAAAACGTTCTTTGCTTCTTCAGAAAGAATATGAAGAGTGGTTGTTTGAAGTAGAAGAACGAACCCGAAGTGGTATTCGATGCGATTCAGCGGAAGAAATATGGGGAATGATGATGCCACAAGGAATAGAAAACGTATCACAATTATTATGTATACGGAGAATTTGGTGGCAAGTTTCCGAAGAAAGCATATGTCATGAATGTGTTAGCGGATATATAGAATTAGGATATGATGTAAAACGTCATGATATACATTATCATATGGATCCATACGTAGTTTCTCTATTACTACAGAGCTATTCCCTTTGGTGTAGTTCATGTATAACAATGCCACTTGCAATTGTGATGCGAGAGCATAAGTGCAATTCTTCGGAAATAGGACACAATAGTTTATAATTCTTAAATAGTTTATGTTGATGTCATTTAATAAATAAGTAGCCATTTATATATTATGTCGTTTTTATTATATTTTATACATAATAATATAACATTTTAGATAGATAATGTATAAGTTCCTTTATCAAAAAGCGAACGATGCAGATATGAGAAAATTCTATGTCCAAAGAAGCTAAATCTTCAAGACACTTTTCAACCTCGTGACAAGTTGGTTCTATCACACAAAGCTGAAACCAATCTTCTAATCGTTCAGTCACATAATGCGGATTTGTTCTTATGGTGTGCGAAATGTCCACGAATGCTCCATTAATCAACGTTCCACTAACTACGAAAGCGACTTCTGCAAGTAATTTAACATGTTTATTAATAACATCTTCGTTCTCAATGGTTTTTAAAAATCGAGGAAAGTGGCCTAGTAATTGCTCCCGCACCTCATCCATATTCAGTAGTAACTGCTCTTGCACGTTGTCGTTCATACTTAACTTTCACAACAGACGAATTTGAAATTAAATCGATAAATAGTTAGGTACACAATAAGGGAAAGTAAAGTAATAACTGCGAATAGAACTGATATTGTTGTCGCTATTATACACGAGCTCGAGGGGGGATCGGGAATGTGGCAAATGGTAGGATCACGATTAGTCCCGAGAGATTGCCAATTTGATTCGATAGAGTAATTAGGATAACTATATTTAATTTTGAAGGAAGAAGGTTGAGAAACGTTGCGTAGGGATACGGTGAATACGTTGACACCGTGAAGAATGTCACTGGTCATTGGGTACCTAGTAGGATCTCGGGAAAACACAATGGATCCAGAAACAGAGTCCGATGGTTGAGCAACATACAGAATACCGTCGTATACTGCACTTAGCACCACCAACAACTTTACAGGTAACACTGGCATTATATTAGGATCGATTGAGATGTAATCTCTACGTAAAGGGAACTTAACTATCTCCTACTCCAATCGGTAACCTTGAACCATATACCCCTCCCTTACTTTTTTTCCATTAAGAAGGCTCTATATAAACTGGATGGTAGTGGTATGGGTTAGTTGTGTTATAATGGCTTTGATGAAGAAAGCATTTCAAACTGTAAAGAATGTTCGATGGAGTTCAAAGATCCGGTTCGAGAGTTATCTCGAGATGAGCAAATCACCACCCAACATGCATCCATCCATCAATCCTCATCCGTAGGTTGCAACATTCTGAAGCCATTATTTTACGCTACAGCGCATTATTTAAACAAATCCAGATGTAAACTACTTAGCATCGGACTCTGCCCTACAGAGTTAACACCACAAGTGAGATTGTCGGGAATGAAAAACGACTACATCAAATTTAACCTGGAAGAATGGGAAAATTTTGAAAATAATCACGCAATCATCAAACACTTCTTACATAGCTATGAATACTATGCACCAATACCCCTTCTCTACAAGACGATTACGTTTAGAAATGTACAAGATAAGAGAACTATGAGAATTCAGGATCGTCGTGACAACACCGAAGTATGGTTAGGAGTTGAAAGTGTAGTTAAGTTAATGGAACTACTTACAATGGTCAAGTCACGATTGAAGCTGTTAGAAGAAGAAAAATTCATAGACTTTTATCGAACCTTGGTAAAAGGTCTTGCCGAAGCAGAAGGGGATGTGTATGAGAATTTGATACAAGTTTTAACTTCCTTACCAACGAGTGGAAATGTCATAAGCGGTTTAGAGCTATTAGCAGTTCAGTCCGATAGAATTGCGAACGATGTTAAGGGTTATGTGTTATAATATCATGGACAAGCTAAAGAAAAAGGTGACTTTCAACGAAACGAATAATTAGTGTGGGTAGTACATGGTAGTGTGGGAATATGCCCACAGGCAAGCGCGAAGATCGATGTGGATGAATGCCGCTTTAGATCGGTATAGATTTCAAAGACGTATAGAGAATTGTGGTCGAGTGTTAAATAATATTTTAAGTGAAGAGCACATACATTTTATTTACCTTGAACGCTTTAGTACTTAAGTTTTGTATTCTTGTAAACTATAATACGTAAACAATAAATAAAATATTTAAAAAAATATATGCATTTTATTAAACATTACTTCATTATAAATTCATTATATAACCAATAAACATTAGATAAAGCACAAACACATAGATTTTTATTATGCTAGAAACATGATACTTCATTAACTTCCGGTAGTGCTGGATGTTCTGGAAATTCAACAATCTACGTTGAAAGATATTTTTGTAAGAATTCCTTTTTTTCACGCCTTTTTACATAAATCACTTCAGCTGATGTCGTCGCGTACCGAAGAATGTCTGGAAACATGAACGTCGGAGTCTCGCCTTTAGACCTAGCAATGCTGTGGTGATTCTTTATTAACCAATGTGCTTGTTTTCGGAGTTCTGCAGGTAACGTTGGAAATGGAAAAGGTGGTTTAAATACATAATGAGCTATTTTACAACCATCGTAAATAGCTAACTCTTTAGGCAAAAACTTGTTGTTACCAATCTTAAAGCCTTGAACGTCTACTACAAGACGCATAGCGGCTAACTAAACGAGGCTCAAAATCTTCATTTTCATATATGTAATAATTCAACAATCGTCGTAAGTAGTCGTTTACAGTTGTCGTACTTGCTTTGTCAGTGCATTATACGTAAACATACGATCATGCAAAATTAGACAATATGCAGTAGTACTAGCGGCAATGCTTTTATGAGTTTCGAAAGTAACTCGAAGAACGACGCTTTCCCTAGCAAGGAATCTTTCTGTCGCGAACAGTCGATGACGATTAGCGGTGCAATGCCTTTAAATTTCGATGGAGTTAGAATGGGCTCGTTTGGTTTGTCATAGTAAGATCGCTGGAAATTGGCATACATTTCATACAAGGTAGCAAAACGGTTCTCGTCATAATTAATATTCAACTGATCGTATGGATATCTTTCAGTATTTAAAAATACGGTCACATTTTGTATATCACAAGGATCGAATGCACTCATATCTTTCTGTAACTGTCCATCGCGATTGGTACGAAAACCTAGGATAATGTAACGAGGTGTTTCTAGACTGGTGGATGTTTTAATAGACCAACTATGTTTATAGGTTTGTGGTATAGCTGGATAGATATGCGTTTCCCAACTTCTAAACGCCACCTTAGTATCAACATTTTTTCCGATGTATTTTGTCAATGATAATTCTTCTGCTAGCCCTGGTTGAATATGGGGAACTTTCCAATATATTTTTTTCAAGCTAACTTTAAGTTTTTCATTAGCATCCGTGGATATTATAGCATCAATATCGGAATTGCTTCGAATTAAAACCAATTCTTGAGGAATGTTCATAATAATTTTTCCATAGTCTTCAAAAATTCCCAATAACATTGACAGAGGTATACAGGCGCTAAAATGACCTTTGCTATCCATCACAGTGCTATTACCTTCAGGAAACCATCCGGCATTTTGTAACTTGACACTATCGCTTGCGTTGTAGGAAAGGTAGCCTTTCATGGTAGACGTGAGTTCCACTTTCGTTACAGAATCCACCACAACACCATTCAATTCGTTGCGAATATCACTAAACAGATATGAAATTCCGTTGTTAAGTCTAGCCGTAGTAGATGGGGCACCATCTTCTTTCAATAACGTGCCTTCTACGTACAGATAACTGCATGAGGGTAATGTGGACATGTCTTCTTGAATCGGTATTCGAATTTCGTCATTGTTTTCAAAACGAGTTGTATAGGGTTGATGGGTGTGGAATTCGGCACCTACGATCGAATTATCGACGAAAACTTTTTCGTTCACATTTAGTATACTCATTGTAGAACAGTAAAACCGAGACGTTGTAAAAATAAGCGGTTGCACTGTGTCACTTGATCGGCTAGCGATTGCGGACTAACCTGTTTTTGGTGACAACAAGTTTTTTTATAATCCGAGCGAACAGTACAAGCAGTATTATACTTGAACACCATCGCTAATGCTCTTCAAATGCAGTCCTATCGTCACGGTTTCTCCACGAAAATTAACCAGGTCACCATCTTGATCAACTATTTTAAGGGTAATGTTGGTAATTGTGTTGACGTTGATTGGTAAGTAGGGTACATGGTCAGGCGCTTCAATTATTTTGAATCCAGCAGGAACACTCGGGAAAAATTGATGTATGACATGATTCGGAATTCCATTTATGTAATTACCAGTGGTAATATTACACGTTATAAGTAACGAGTTGACTTTAATAATGTTAATAGGAACATCGAATTCGTGACGTTCATTTTTTTTCAACTTCAACGGCTTAAATCCTAATAAGGATCCAATAGAGTGTTTAACCGAAAAGTCTATGACTTCGTCAGCTCGTAGACTCCTCAGTAACGTTCGGAATGCTGTTAAACGTTTCGAAATTGGTCAATCCCATAACCCATTCTTTGGTCGTATCTAAATATATTGGTGGATTAAAACCAGAGCTTAATACGGAACTCTTATCGGATAAGATGAAGGTCAACGACATGTCGGAAGTCCAATGCAGACTGTCAACTTTTATCGAACGTTATCATATAAAAAGTGTAGCACCAAGTGTCCACAATTGAATGAATTGAGCTTTTGAAAAAAATTATAATTGTATTGAATAACGTTTCCACCACCGTCACTCTTAAAGTAATGAACAAGTTCTAGTGGAGGTTTCATCTGACCAATACTGTCAAAGTACAAAATTTGTCTACCACGTTTTATATACGATGTCCAATGCGTTCCCTCTCCTTCCCCACTATCTAAATTTACAATACCGGTTTCGTATTTATGGATTCGTTGCGGCAGTTCATTTCGCATAAAGATGCCTCTAAAACAGGGAATATTTAATTTATGAATATACTTGGAAAGATCGACATTGGTCAACGCACGGCGTGGTAGTTTCAACGGTAGTTTTTCGAACGTAAATATAGTCCCAACCCAGTTTTGTATGGTTTTAAATATAAACCTTTCCCTATAGAAGCGACTTCCATAGCCTTATTGTGTCGGCGTGTTTCTTCTAGGGTCGCCTTAGCCGCCTTGGCTTCGTTAACGGCTTTTGCAACTGCCGCTGCCCCACCGCCCAGTAAGCCCAGAGCTCCCAAAGCAGCAAATAAGGGAATGAGGGGCAGTATACCACCTTTTTTGGGGATGGGTATAATTCGTGATCGAGGATTGACAATACGTTTCCGTTTTAAAGCTGACAGTGCAAGTCGAGCAGAGCGTTTTAAAGAGAACTTTTTTACTTTACCACCAATATGCTTTCTGGCAATGGCAACAGCTTTATTAAACGTAAGGAAACCTCGTTTCATCGCTGAAGACCGTTTCTTTTTTTTAATCCCCATACCCAACTTCATTTTTCCCTTCATAATACCAGCCACGGTAAGGGCTGCGGCTCTTTCTCCAAACGTAGCGTCTTTAGAACGAAACCTCTCCCACGCTCTGTGTCTTAGGATTTGATCCGCTTTATGACGTTCACTCACTTTATTGGACTAGGAGTAGGCTATGTCGTGTTGTTTACATGCGTCATCTAATGAATTGATACCGTGATCTCCACGAGCAAGTTGTTCTCGCAATCGAGTCCCAGGTCCGCAGTAGTTATATCCAGGTAAATGGAATTCCACCGGTAACTTATTGATGAGAGTGTTGATAACACCTTTGCCTTTACGAGTTGACGAAGAAGTTGTAGATTGTCGAGGGGTATGTTTCATAGCACTTACCCCTAAGACCGGAGAAGAGTGGCTGGAGGTTCGCTTCTAGGTTTGTAATATATCTGCTAAATTCACATAGGATCTATCACAACGTTGTTCGTCATGGAACAGCTAAAGTTAGTGAGACAGAGAGATCGATTACCAGTTATAAATCGTGATACTTGTTCAGCAACACCGGCAGTCTTTAAGCACAGTGTATTATTGGGAGCAGGATGCAAGCGAGGACTAATCGTAGGTAGTTCCGGCTGCGGTAAAACCAACCTAATGGTTAGTTTATTGGAACATCCCAACGGTTTACGCTTCGCAAACGTATATGTGTACAGTAAATCGTTGTATCAAACCAAATATATATATATTTGCGTGATCTGTTTAAATCGTTACCCGTGGGATATTTCGAATACGACTCCTGCGAAACTATACTACCACCCACGGATGCAAGAACAAACTCTGTAATTATCTTCGACGATGTGGTCTGCGATAGTCAGAGCACTATAAGAGACATAAAAATATCGATTGTTTTTATTTATGTCAGACATATTCCGCAATTCCAAAACAACTTATACGGGATAACGCAAACTTCATCATTATTTTTAAGCAAGATAACACTAATTTAAAACATATCTTTAATGGTCATGTCAGCGGGGATATGTCGTTCGAGAAGTTCAAGCAGCTCTGCATGCAGTGTTGGAGTGAGAAATATGGTTTTGTAGTTGTTGACAAAGAGTCTCAACTTAACGAGGGACGCTATCGTAAAGGGTTCGATGCCTACTTCACCATAAATATCGGAGGCATTAACTAACAGCATTAGTAACCATGGATAAGCGTATGGTTGAAGACCTGGTTAAGGCACGACACAATGTCAAAGTCTTAAATCCGAAATCGCACGCTCCGTTGTAGAACTTCAACGTCGCTATAAGCCCATCACACAACCTTTGCGAGAATTTATAACTGGTGTTAGAACTGAACTCCTAACTCCAAAAGAGGAACCCATAAAGGAAGAGGTTCCCTCATTTTTTCCACCCTCAACTCCAGTATCACGATCTCTACGTATACCTCAGGTAATGCGAACATCACATAGTGCTCCCAGATTGCATGCTGTAAGCACAGAACGATCCGGCATCGAACCAGTAGACGGGGAAGCTTCCGGGACACCTACGCTAGAACAACTCTAAGCCGAACTTGCTGTCGCCGGAACTAGTAGAGAATTCCAGGCTTATATAGATGCTACCTTTAGTGGGCGCGCAAAACGATACATGGAGAAAATGTTTACGGATACGAAAAACGAGTTCGATCATCTATACGGAGTACGATTCCTTCCGAAGAAACAGGAATATTTTATTGGCGACTCCGAATTCGGTTTTGATGACGAAAATATGCTCATTACGAAACCTAATGGTAAAACATTTACGCATGAAGGTACGCGCGGTTTATACGAATTAGTATTTAAAAAGAAACCTCTCGGATATTTGCAAGCGGATTTAAAAAGCTACAAAGATCTTCTTTTACGAACCAAAGCAGTCCGTAGAAATTATCTACATGATGCACCTTTGTTAGGAACCGGAACCAAATATTCCACAATTATCAAACCCCTTTTAACTGCACCTGGTGAAAAGGTAAGAAGTTTTTCTACTTCAACACCGGTGACGCGATCCAAAACGGGGCCATTAGCGAAAAAACGGGGAGCTGGACCAATGCGCGTGCTAAGTTACAATAATAAAAAGGTAGAATTCGTACCATAGAAAGATCCAAATAAATTGATAGGAAGGTTGAGACTTCTTCTAAGCTCGAAATCGGACGGTCATACCGGTCACACTAATGAAATCATTTACATTATTGATGAGTTGCGAGCAGCTAAAATAATAGCATAAAGCATCCAACATGTTTAACACCTTGTTATTGTATCGTCGTCACTAGTAGAATCATGTCATTGGATAAATTCGGTAAACATCTTCACAAACCCCCTCTTCGAGTGGAACTCGAAACTCGTTCCAAAGTGTATCTTTTAGAAGATATACAAAATGTAAGGTACACAACAATGATGTATATGTGGGCGGACCCCGAGCCTGCGTTGAACGAACCTACTATTTCAGACCTATCGAACTATTACAATTTGAAAGGTAGCAACAGTAAACGGAAATACACAATACCATTTACAGAAGGGATTGTACAAGAAGTTCGCAGCTCACAACCATGCTATATGTCTGTAAACGATATTGGTATTGGTGCTGCTGCCAACTTAATTGGGAGGCATTTGAGAAAAGGTGATAAGATTAAGGCGAGAGGTATGCTATATCCGTCTACAGCCGCCCCATTTTACTTCAAGGCTCTTATTAGTCATCCATATCATCATATATCATCATTACCTCAAAACGATGACTCTGGATAAGTTCGGTAAACATCTTCACAAAACTCCTGTCCGAGTTAAACTCGACGCTCGTGCAAAAGTATTCCTTTTAGGAGACGTGTCTAATTTGCACTACAAGACAATGTTGTATATGATGGGAATATACAATCATGAAAATAAATTCCACCAACTTCGAGTATGTCGTTCCTCTAACAAAAGGTAGCATTAAACAAATCAAATACTATCCCACAGATGCGCAAATCTTTTTAAACGATAAGTTATACGATGCCGAATCACTCATCGGGGTGTCATTGAAGAAAGGGGATAAGTTTAAGGCGAAGAAGCCTGGATCAAAGGACATATTTATTTTTGAAGCCGTTATTAGTGTTCCAGCATTTTCCCAATGAGCATAAACCGTCAAATGATTGAGGAGCTGCATAAACCAGCTCGCAAACGATTTCGAAGAAGACGAATAATAGTAAAGGGATTATATGATTTATATATGGCGGATCTCGTGGAAATGATACCGTATGCCAAGACCAATAAAGGATTTCGATATATTTTGGTATTGTCAAATATGTTTAGCAAAAAGGTATGGGCATGTCCTATTAAACGCAAAACCGGAGAAGAGGTAACGCAAGGAATGAAGAAGCTATTACGGTCTGCGGGGGATCCTCCACTAAATTTACAAACAGGTATGGGAAAGGAATTTTACAACACACACTTTCGCAAGTTAATGCAAAGTCTGAACATAAATCATTACAGTACGTTTTCCAGTATGAAAGCAAGTCCGGTGGAACGCGTAAACCGAACTCTCAAAAACAAGATGTGGAAGGAATTTTCCATGCAAGGATCCTATAAGTGACTGCAGTTGTTGCCTCAGGTAATTGCAAAGTACAACTCAACAGTTCATCGAACCACTGGATTCAAACCTATTGACGTCAGACAGAAAAACTCCAAAAAAAGTTTTACAGACAGCCTTCAAGTGTCCAAAGAATGTTGACTCGCAACGTCCTAAATTCAAAGTTGTTGATCACGTGCGAATCAGTAAACACCGGGAAGCTTTCGCAAAAGCCTACACTCCAAGTTGGAGTACGGAAATTTTTAAGATTAAAAACGTTCGACTAACAAATCCTACAACTTATATTTTGGAAGATGTCAAAGGTGAGGAAATTCGTGGAGGATTCTATAATGAAGAACTGCAAAAAGCGAAGTTTAAAGACACTTATTTAGTCGAGAGAATTTTACAAAAAAGGCGAATCGAGTATTAGTCAAATGGTTAGGATTCGATAAAACACATAATTCTTGGATTCCAAAACGTGATATTATTTAGAGCATTTTGTAACGTTATAGCATAAAACTAAATAGCAATTAGCTTCTAGGCATATTATTACTTATTACTCGAAATGTAATGCATAACCAAATAAAGATTTTTTTTAACACTTTATGACTTATTATTTCAAGTTAGTTATTCCATAAGGAAAGAACAATACAAATACCAAAAATAATACTTTTATTGTATATTATACATATAAATGTTAATTTCTCCATCAGGAAAGAACAATACACATAGCAAAAGGTAAACACATTTATTACACAGAAATAAACTATACATAATAAACTACACGAAATAAACTATATACATTTATAAACATACTATGGATTCACAAATTCCAAACATTTAGTTATGTAAAGATAATTTAACGTTCTACATACATATTTACAAATTTATACACTACAATTACAAATCATTGACTATTGCTTCCATCAAATTAATTAGTTTATCTAAATTTGATTTTTGAATATCATTTTCAATGATTTCCATTAATAAACCTAAATCATCATCTTTTGCTGAAATCTCGTGATGACCCCAAGCTAATGTTTTGGTTGTTCCCGGTATAAGAAACCGCTTATTGTCGTGAGCAGATAAAGCTACTTTATTTCGCATTTCTGTGTATACGTTATCCATATCCGACTTAAAAACGTACATTTTGCAAAATATAGTTTTTACTTGATTAGTAGCAACCGCTTCATAGTCGCTTTCTTTCAAAACTGTTTTTATAAGTTTTTTCTTACACCTTTCGCTTTTTTATGTAACTCATCCGCGACGTTGACACAATAGGCTTTAGCACTGGCTCCTAAATAGCTTTTGATGGGAACACCTTTATATTCATCTTTCATTGCACCTAAAACGGATTCGTTGACGGGAATTCCATGTGGGTTATCATTAGCTAAATTTGATGTATCAAATAGTTCAATATGTGCTTTAATATCATTATAAAAATTATCAGTACGAATTTCAATCACTAACGAATACGTGTCGGTATACAATAAAGAAACATTATCTCCATACTTTGGTTTTAAGAATTCATAAAAAAATTTATAAATAACCGTTTTCGACATATCCAAAATACTAAAACCAACATAGACCGGCTTATCATAACAGATCGATAATCTTTCCATATCAATCGCTACCAGATTTTCCGAAAAAATGGTCATACTTTTACAATTAGGTCTAGTGATGTATGTTTCCGCACCCAGTTTTTTCCTGATTTTTTCAAAATGCGATAGAAGTTTGATATCAATCCTATTTTCAACGTTTTTCATAGTCTTTCAAAAATACACTGTTAACCATCAATTTAAAAAAAGCCTTCTCGAATGAATTGGTTACCTTATTACGTAAAGAGGTGTTTAAATCAATATACGGTCTTAACCAAGGTGATTGATCAAATTTTAAAATTCTGTGAATCTTTTTCAAAATCAATCCATGATCGAGACATTGTTTTAAGTTTCGATAATGAATCACATATCTTTCCTTATCGTACGAATTTGGAATCAATTTTCTTTGTTTTGCTTTTGGAATCGGCGGAATTAATGCCTCAGGCATAAAGGGAAGACCATTATGCAACGAGTGTAAATGCACCGGGTATTCAACGTCCACTTCCAGAACGAAGCCTTGAGGAGATTCGTCGGGAACGTCAAACACATCAAACTGCTCGATTTCATCATTCGATAACCAAGTAAAATTACTTCGAGGCAGATATTGACACATAGCCCAACCGTATAAATTTGTAGCATCCAAGTACATTATGAAAGATGTAGGTTTCTTCGGATCATAATTTGGAATAAATCGATTGTTTGCAAAACTTTTTCTACTACAACACATACTAACTCCCCCTCGAATTCCTTTCCTGAAGAAATGTAACATGTCAACATCTGTTAAAAGTTCTAATTCGACTTGAGTACGTCGAAGCATAGCGTCCCATGCCAAACTTGGGGAAGTATAATATTGGCATGGGTCAAGACCGTAATGGTGAAGGCAAACGGATCTAAAGTTTTCAAAAATGTCAGCTAATAGCAATACATCCGCAGTTAAATAAATGTCCGAATAATCTCCTAAAGTTTTGCATTGAAATAAATTCCACACTTCACAAGCGCGATCGTAATCGTCTTCAGACACGGTCGTTCTTCGTAACTTATCAACGAATTCGTTGCGGGGCGGTAATCGTGACTCATTCAATTTGGAAAAGTCATCTATATAAGAATACCGGAAAATACCTTTCCTGCGCATGCAAGTAGGTATTGGGCCACCTGAGATGACCCCCACTCCTTTTTTTCCCACTCCTACCCCCACTCCTATCCCCACTACCCCCACTTAGCCCCCCACTTAGGGCCCCCACTTAGGCCCCACTCCTCCCCACTCCTATCCCTACTCAGCGGCCATTTTGAATCGCCATTTTGAATCGCCATTTTAAATAGCCATTTTGAATCGCCATTTTGAATAGCCATTTTGAATCGCCATTTTGAATCGCCATTTTGAATCGCCATCTTGGATCGCCATTTTGAATAGCCATTTTGAATCGCCATTTTGAATAGCCATTTTGAAACGCCATTTTGGATCGCCATTTTGAATAGCCATTTTGAATCGCCATTTTGAATAGCCATTTTGAAATGTCATTTTGAATCTGTCAATTTTGAATGTCATTTACATATCCGCCATTTTGTATCTATCATTTTCAATTTGTCATCTTAGATTTCCCGCCCTTGGATTTGAATTTTTAGTACTGCTACTGCCATCTATCGGCGACGTCATGTCATCGGTATAGTAGATTCCTCTCTCTCGCTCTCGCTTGGTTCAGGCCCTCTCTCTCGCTCTCGCTTGGCTCTGACCCTCTCTCTCGCTCTTGCTCTGGCCCTCTCTCTCGCTCTCGCTTGGTTCATGCCCTCTTTCTCGCTCTCGCTTGGCTCTGACCCTCTCTCTCGCTCTTGCTCTGGCCCTCTCTCTCGCTCTCGCTTGGTTCAGGCCCTCTCTCTCGCTCTCGCTTAGCTCTGGCTCTCTCTCTCTCTCGCCTTCTCTCTCCCTCTCTCTCCTCATTTCCAACTTGTCATCATTTCCCGCTGAAAGATTTGAATTCCTAGCGCTGCTAATGCCATCTATCGGTAACGTCCTGTGATCGGTATAGTAGATTTCTATATACCTGTAGATAGGCAACCTGCTACACTTTTTTATAAAAATCAATGGATCCAACGAGTTTCGAACCAGGGTTCGTAAAGTACGTCTGTTTACAAGTCCATAGCTTAACCCCGAGACCACGGAGCTTGTCTTTTAAATTACTGCATACGAGTTATTTATAAAAATGCTTTCAGGTATTTTTGATTAAATCCAATTTATTTAAAAATAATTCCCGGAAAATATTGTATATAATTGTACATTAATTACGCTATCAACCACATTAATTACGCTATCAGACACGTATCAGATCGTGTAACAATATCATGATGAGTATAGGCAGTCCTAATAATTATTATCAATGCTATGAAGCCTTATTTCCAATCAGTGATGAAATGGGCAAGAAAGAAAGAGGAGGCTGCTTTGTACGTCATTCCTATTTGATATTTAAATATAGATCTACACGTCATCAAGTAATTATGCGAAAACAATTTAACATGTAGAAACATGTCATTTCTCGATATTGTTTTTACCTCAGTTCCCAGAATCTGTTTTACAGGGATTAACTCTGAGTCATAGGGTTGTTCGTTATGATTCAACTGGATTGAAGACGTGTATTCATGCGCATGTGTAGAAATCGCTATAAAATGTATTTCGATGAAAGGCTATTAGTCATTAGAGTGCAACAGTTGATCGTGTAACAGTACCATGATGAGTTTAGGCAGTCCTGATTATTATTATCATCGCTATGGAGACACGTTTACAAGTAGTGCTGAAATGGGTAAGAAAGAAAACGGTTCGTGTGTGTGTGTATACATTTGAATAATTTATTTCATTTTAGATCAACATTATGATGAACCGGATCAATCAGCAAACTTATCAATTCCCGAACCAAGCAGTTATATCCAGGCTCAAGACTACGAAGTGATGCATGAAGAAATAGGTATGTTTTAAAAGAACGAAATCCTTTGAATGTTACTGAATAATTATTTCTTGTTTAGGTACGAACAAACCATACTATGCAGACGATGCATCAAGCTTACAGGTACAAAGTACAGATAATGTAGCAACACCAGAATCGTCGTTGATTACAGTCTATCCGGGTGAACACATGCAGTTGTTAGGATCTGTACAATACCCTCTATTTGTCATGAGACCAAGAGAAGACTCTATTCGTTTACATGATATCCTAGTAGGAATTATCCCGCCTGAACAACCTAATGAATTTGACGTGACTGTTAAATTGGAATGTATCAACAACATATGTGAGCATGGTGAAATTATGTTGACAGAAAGTATATGGTCCGAGCTGTATGATGTCCGAGTCGAAGCAATGTTCAAAGACTTCTTTTCCACGAAAATATGCAACGATAAAAAGCTGAAATTCCATCTATGTACGAATCTTTACGTTGAGTTTAATCATAGTGTTTTTTACGGCAACACGGTGATGATATGTTATAACCAGCGGAAGATAACGGTAAAAGACCACGAATTTCAAAGGATCATGCATCTAGCACCGCTTATTAACCAACATGCTCGTGTATTACGTCACCTTAATTTCTCGTACTTCTACTACGCAAGTGTAGAGAACACAGCTGAAGGAGTGAGACGTCAGAAGAACGTGTCAAACGAATCGATTTTATTCTCAGCCGAATTGTCGTGCGGTAACTACTCGACGTTAAATTTAAAAGATCGCGGTGGATTGAACTCGCTCATTTTATTAGAGATAATAAAACTTTATCCATCAAAATTTATCAATGTTGTACACAGTCAGCTGCAACCCAATCAGCAAGCACCGGCAGCGTCATAGCCAGCAATTCACGAGACATCAACAGATGTACCATAAGAAGTTGAGGATGACTGAATATAGAAATATGTTAGAAAATTATATAAACGCTTTGTATGTATTACGAAATGAAATAAAATCGTATTGTGTATTGAATAAGTTATATAAGAAATTTTCACGATTGTCTATTACAAATGTATTTAATAAAGAATAAACGTATAAAAAAAAAATTATTTGTGTTTTACTTCCACTAGCAATAGTTTGAGACAGTAAGTTTTCGTCGAGTATAAATAGAGATGGATCTGATCTCTTATCTCAGTACGTGATGTTGACTCATCAGGATAACAGTGTTGTTAAAAAGCTCATCGACAGGCTCCCTATCGAACTACCCCTGCCTTCTTACCAATATTGCGGACCCGGAACTAAATTATCTAAAAGATTAGAAAGAGGAGATAAAGGCATAAACCCCTTGGATCAGGCGTGTATGCAGCACGATATTTCGTACGCTCAAAGTTCAGACTTGGATAGTAGACATAAGGCAGATCGTGTTTTAGAAGAAGCTGCCTGGCGACGTGTTAAAGCTAAAGACTCCAGGTTAGGGGAAAAGGCTTCAGCTCTGCTTGTAACCGGTATAATGAAGGTTAAACAAAAGTTAGGAATGGGCGTGAATAGGAAGACTAGTAGGAGAAGGACAAAGAAGATAGCAAATACAAAGAAAATTGTCACTTTTAAAGGAGGTATTTTAAAGAAGCTTGTAAGTACGGTAAATCAAGCAAGTAAGACCCTCACGGGAAAGGATTTAATACACCATGCGTTGAACGCCGCTAGAAGAATCATTAAAAACGTAGGAGGTAGAAAAAACGTTAAAGTACCTCGAATTATTCCGGTACCTACAGCTACAGGGGGTATTTTACCTCTCATACCAATTTTTGCTGGCCTCTCGGCTCTCGGTGCAATTATAGGAGGCGCTTCGGGCGTAGCAAAAGCTGTTAACACTGCTGATAGTAATAAGAAACAGCTAGAAGAAACTAAACGACATAATAAAAGTATGGAGGCTATCGCAATAGATAGAAAGAGCGGAAACGCTCTTTACCTGAAACCCTATAAAGCAGGGGGTACAGCATTGTATTTAAAACCGTACAGGTCAAAAAACTGAATAACCTGCCTCGGAGACCACTTACAAACCTAGATTTAATAAAACATGCTAAAGACATACCCTTTTTCAGAGGTGTCTATATGAGAACAAGTCTACCAAATAAACCTTTACGATTTGAAAGAGCTATTGTTAATCTCGATGATGCTGGAGGACCAGGTACGCATTGGGTAGCTTATAGAAAGGATCGAAATGTTGTTTTGTATTTTGACCCCTTCGGAGACCTAAGACCACCGGCTGAACTTGTGAAATATTTCGGTCCTTGCTGCAATGTATACTATAATGTTGCTCGAGAACAAAAGTTCAATACATACAACTGTGGACACTTGTGCCTGAGATTTTTGTATAAAAGAGAAGTGTATGTATAATTCGAACAAGTATGGCTAGAACCATCACTGTGTACGGTAATGGAAATGTCCTCTCTACCGGTAGTATTTATCCGAATATACAACTAGATAGTGAGCAATACAGATACTCCATAGGATTAGTTGGCCTATATACAAGTCATACGATACGGAATATATTTCCGGGGAAAAATAAATTTTATTACGGAGATCAAGAGATAACTATCACAACCGGTAGTTACGAATTGTCAGAAATCGCTAACTATATAAAGAATCAAATTAATACGAGCGATCCTGAAGAAGGAGATTTACTACTACAAATCAAGGCTAACACTAATACAGGAAAGTGTGAGATTGAATCTGCCTCAGCCGTTATAGATTTTAGCAAACCGAACAGTATAGGCTCTCTATTAGGATTTAACAATCGTATATTACTACCCGGTATCAGACACGTATCAGATCGAATTGTCGATATACTCTCTACCCCGAACATCTTTGTAGACACGAATATTACAGGGGGCGCGTATAGAAATAATCAACCGTGTCATACAATCTTTGAATTTGGTCTCTGCGTACCACCTGGATACCTGATTGAGAAGGAACCAACACACGTGATTTACTTTCCTGTCACTGTCAGTGAAATTGATAATATTACCATTCGATTAGTAGACTCGAGTGGACGACTGGTAAATTTTTCTGAAGATACCTTCACAAGTATAAGACTAGAACTTAAACGTGAAAAATGTGAATAAACTTTAACTATAAAAACCATACCTCGCATCATTCGAGGGTCATTCGTCTTCGTACACCGACTAGTGCAGACCTCTTACGTATAAAGTTATCTAAAGAGAATCAGCTGTTTCTTGAATCTCTAGGTTTTAAAGTACAACATCAACATGTCGAAAAGAAGTAAATTGCACATTAACACAGAAAGCATCTTTGCTACTGATAAATTAAATATATTTCAAAAACCTCGTATCGATACAGATATAATAAAAGAGGACTTCTATACCTATTTGCCGTTTACGTTAAACGTCAATCATTCAGACATCATTAGAATCACCATACAAAATTCGGATAATGTTTTAGCTTTGTATGATAGCTACATTTTTGTTAAAGGTGCTATGACTCGAAAAGTCAACGTAGAATTCCTACCGGTAAACAATTTTGCTTACTTTCTGTTTGACGAAATTCAACTAATATTAGGTACGAATCAAATCATCGATGTGTGTAAGCATCCGGGTATTACAAGTACTATAAAAGGTCTCGTTTCACACGGTGCCGAGGATCGGGCTTTATCCAGTAGTGCATGGGGAATCGAACTCGAAAACGGAAATGGCCTGCTACATAATGCGGGGAATAACGTGTTCAATTTCACGTGTAGAATTCCTTTAAAGGATATCTTCGGGTTTGCAGATGATTACAAGAAAGTTATTCCTCATATGAGCTGTCAGTTAGTTTTGATACGTTCTAAGAATGATTTTAATTGCTATAAAAGCGCTGCTGGAGATGCAGGTACTGATGTAGAAATCAAGATTGATAGACTGTCTTGGGAGGTTCCTCATATACTATTGTCGGACGAAAGCAAGTTGAACTTAGTTGAAAGTTTGAGAGATAATTCTTCTATTATCATTCCATTTAGGCGTTGGGAATTACACGAACTACCCTCGCTGGGAACTACTAAAAATCAGGTTTGGCGTATAAAGAATTCAAATGAATTGGAAAAACCGCGTTGGGTTCTTGTAGTTTTACAAGACGAGCGTCAGCTGGGTATAAGAACCGGTAACCCTACTACATTTACTCATTCGAACCTAGTTGATATTAAACTGTATTTAAATTCGCAAGTGTTTCCGCAGCAACGTTTAAATGTCTCTTTCGCGAGAGTTACTATGATATAGGTAGAGGATCGACTGATAGCTGTTTAATCGATTATTCAAAATTTGAAACATACCCTGTTTTTGTAATTGATTGTTCGAGACAGGTAGAAAGTTTTAAGGATTCCACGGTCGATATTAGATTAGAACTTGAATCTTCCGCTGCATTTACCAATACAACAAAGGCATATTGTTTGATCCTACACGACTCCTTGATAGAATATAACTCGTTCACTGAAACCGTGACTAAACACGTACGCATACCATAATGAAAACTGTTAAACAAAAGAAAACGCTAAACATATTTAATTTAGACAGCGATGTATCTCTACAATCCGGCGATGATAGAAAACACGGTGACTTATTACCTACGTCTTGTCGAACAATTCTTAGCGGTCCTTCTTCCTGCGGTAAAACTAATGTTATGTTGGGTCTACTGATTAGTGAAAACGGATTAAAATTTGAAAACATCTACCTGTTTGCCAAATCCTTATTTCAACCGAAATACGAATTCTTAAGGGAAGTTATGAAACCTATTAAAAGCATTGGTTATCAAGAGTTTAGTGAAAACGATGACGTAATCAGTCCTAGCAACATCAAACCTAATTCAGTATTCATTTTCGACGATATTATTTGTGACAAACAGCACGCAAGGCTATACGTAGAAAATTTGCTTACTTTCGTCGTGATAAATCTGAAGCTGAACGTATTTATCGTGATACTCATAAACAGGTTATATCTCCTTTGGAAACTATTGCCGAATCAGTTAACGTTCCCCTATTGAAAATTAAAACACAACCATCTGCTCCTACTACTACTACTACTACTACTAGTTACATTCCCCTGTTGAAAGTTAAAAACAACCTGTTGCATCAGCATCATCATCATCGGAAGCAGATGAAGAAGAAGAATCTAATAAAACTCAGGATCTCCCTACTCATTACGGTATGCTAATAGCTAGGGGCGGTAGCAACATAGATAGAACTAGATTCGGTATTAGATATAAAATTGATCGAGACGCGTGGACATTTGCATCTTCCCCTGTGACTATACGTGATACAAACATCATAATTAAAAACAACGCTTTTGAAGCAACACCTGGTCTGTTTGACTTACTCACGTTTAGAGAATTAGAGTCTACACCACCGCAAGCTGATATCAATAATTATATGCAGATAATATCCCTTACTAATGCGCATAAGAAATCCTATAGACCACAGGGTAAACTAACAGCTGTTAAACATTGGAAGTATGATTATATAATTAAACCGAACTTATCCAGAATCAAAGGTTTAGGTATTAGACTATCATCATCATTGTCAAATTTTAAAAAATTAAGCGATTGCAAAGTCGAATACGTCTACTGGAATAAAGCTAACAAACTTGTCGACCGTCTTCGTTTGTTATTTGCTGTAAAAGAAGCCGGTAACAGTAGTCCTCTGAATGAAAACGAAATAATTTCAATTATTTCCGAGTTAAAAGAAGAAGGTATTGTAGAATAAAAGATTTCATCACGGCTGTAAGTAGTCAGTTCGTTACCATTAGCAGTATGAATGCTACTATAGATTTGTTCGGACGTTCAATAGTTGGAGGTGCTGTAACAGTTCCAGGTCCTCCCGGGATAGGATTTAAGCTAACAGAAGATCAGAATTTTGATTTAGAAAACAAAAGAATTACAAACGCAGGCCACGCTATTAATGATTCAGATTTGATAACAAAGAAACATGCTTTAATACTAGAAAATAAAACTATTGATTGTAAGAAACGAAGATTAATCAATTTAGCGGACCCCGTAGATGCAGAGGATGCAGTTACAAAATGGTATATGGATAGCGAGATATCTAACATCAGTCACGACACGCTACGCGATAGTATTAAAACTCTGACCTTGCTTTGTATAGAACTGTCTAAGGCAACTTTATGGCTTCTTGCTAAAGCAGATTCTAGATCTAAAAATTTTGATAGATCACCGCTCGTAGACCTACAAAATTTGTTAATTACTCAAAGAACCCCGCAATAGTCGTAGGATATATTACTTTACATTCTATTTAATAGTTCAGTCTTACATAACTTATAATTTGAGTATCTGCAGTTATTAACAGAGATGAACGCAAAACAAACCGTTGTCGATGAAATACATAGATCTGCTAGAAAAAATTTTCAAAGACGTAGTACTATAATAAAGGGTTATGATGATTTGTTTCAAATAGATTTAGCGGAGTTTATTCCCTACGCTAAAGTAAATAAGGGTTATCGTTACATACTGATGATGATAAACTGTTATTCGAAATACTTGTATGTACGTCCGTTGAAAACTAAGACCGGAGAAGAGGTGACAAAGCAGGTCCGTAGTATCTTTAAGGATTCAGTCATACCTAAAGATTTACAGTCTGATCTCGGGAAGGAGTTTTATAATAAACATTTTAAAAAGTTAATGAATGAATACAACATAAATCATTACTCTACGTATTCCGTAATTAAGGCTTCAATAGCCGAACGAGTTATTCGTACAATTAAGCAAACGCTGTATAAGGAGTTTAGCTACAGAGGGAAATTTAAATGGGTCGATATATTACAACGAGTAGTTGATAGCTATAATAATACAAAACATAGAACAATAGGGATGCCTCCTGCATCTGTTAAACCTACGACACAGCTGTCTGTGTATAACACTAATGTAAAAACTATCAGTAAACGTAGGTTGGATTTGAATGACATCGTACGTATAAGCAAATTCAAAGGAGTCTTTTATAAGGGATATACACCTAACTGGTCAACGGAATTATTCAAAGTAGTTAAAGTTCAATTTACAAAACCTATTACATACTTGTTGGAAGATCTACACGGAGTTCCCGTCCGAGGTGCTTTCTACGAGTTCGAGCTGCAGAAAACAAATCAACCTGATGTATACCTGGTTGAAAAAATACTTAAACGCCGTAGCAATGGTGACATTTACGTGAAATGGCTCGGCTTAAATGAAAAGTCCTGGATAAAGAAGGAAGATCTACTCACTCACTAGCTCCTTTATAGTATTATTATTATTAGTATACTTATGTATTATTTTAGATATAATTTAGTATTATATATCAGCATAAAATGTATTTTCTTCTAGATATAATCTAGTATTATATATCAATATGAACTGTATTTTCTTCTTTCAATAAAAGTTCTTGTATAAAATATTTGTTTTTATTTTTACCTTAAATTACAGAAATAAAAAAGACAAGAAATAAATCATATTACATCTATTATTCACGAATAATATAATACATGTTATAACGATACAAAATAATTGATAACATAATACATGAAAAAGACAATTTAAAATATCAATTCTATAATTCTATAAAACATCTGAATTTCATGTACAGAAAAATACAAGATTGAAACATATTTAGTTGTAAAAGATATGACGTTAAAGAACTGTCAAAAATTCTTAACAGATACAATTATATACAATACAAAACTAATATACAAAGTGATAATAAAATATATGCACATTACAGACTACAATCGTAAAATATACATAGATGACTGTGAAAATAAAATATATACACATTACAAACTACAATCGTAAAATTTCCTAAATATATATACATAGAGTTTAAATATTTACATGCGAGCTTGTTTCTTGTACCCATATGGGACGGAATCAAAATCTTCTATACGACGACGCTTGCCGAACGTTATTCTATAGGCCTTTGATTCGGTCCTGGTGACGAGTTGATGTTGTGTGGTTCTTCGTATGTTGTTGGACTCAATCATAATCTTTGAGTCCATGTCGTCCAACAGTCGCAGCATGGAGCCAAAGTTTATTTTTTGAGCCGCTGCGTGATTGAGGGTGATCCCTTTCACCTTTACGACCACGTGTACTAGACCCGTGACCGGACAATATACCTTATAGGCGTAATTCTTGGGACCCCCTGATACAAATTCTATAATGTATGCCCCTGGTCCATATTCCTCGAGTTCATCCGTGAGATCGCCCAGGAAGTTCCCGGTTGGTAGATCTTCTTCCCCGGGGCTGGACACATATATTACAGAATCTGTAACAAAAAAAAAACATACTTAGTAGTTATCAAATTATAAGAGAGAAATGAATAATTGTTACCTGTATCATAGTACAACACTCTCTCGCCTAGCTGATCCAGATAACTATACAACTTAAGTCGAGCCTGTGCAGTGACAAATGCCGCGATGACCACGTTGACTGACGATAGAAGATCTGCTGCTTCCTCCTTATGTTGCCAGTTAACCGCAATCACCTCGTCATTTATCTCCTGCACGTTGTTGACTTCTACGCTAGGGTTTGAAAGTAAATCGAAAAACTCCTTGGGCTCGTTGATAATCGAAGTTTTTGGCTGGTTTTCACGTTGACCAAATTTCCCTATAATACAATTATTATTATTAAGTAAAGAAAACTACGTAAGACTATTGTACTACTTACCCCAAAATGAATTTAACATCAACTTGGCCAACGATCTCAATCCGGGATTCTTCACGATTTTCGACGATTCCAGGAGGACTCCTTCGTTCAAGACATACTCATCAACGTAGGCTTGTTTTCGGACTTCATCAGCTACAGCGTTATCGGAGCATGTTGTAGAGGGCCATCCGCTAGCTTCCTGCTTCATTTTCAGGAACTTATCTATGAATTCCGAAAACAAACCGCCGTCCATCGACTTCCTGTCATACTGGGTTACATCGTATGACCAGATCTCCTGTACATCTTGTATGATGTAACCCTTTCGTACCGCTGTAACCACCTCATCTACGACCCATGTTCCGCTAATGACACGTTCGGCAACGGAATGATGACATTCTGCTTGGTTCAGGTCTTCAGCGCAAGTACGACATAGAGGGAACAACAACTTTTGATGCATTTTGACGGGTAAGATCGGATGATACAGATCTTGCGACGGTAACACTGTACATTTTATTACGCCGTTGATGTTTTCCAGGCCCCCTTTATCCTTGATTAGCTTTTCACAGGCCGCCTTGCCTACGTAAACTTCCGGATGGCCAACTGGGAATTTGGCGTACTTGCATACCCAGGGGTAAAGGGAGCATACGTCGACATATCGGATCTTTTCCCCGTCTTTTGCAACCCGCTTTAATTTTGCTGCCCCTGTACGTCCGCCGTAAAAAGCATCACGTGGATTTAGCGGTGTGTTTAAGTGTATTGGATGCTTCTCTAGCTGTTTCATCTCAGGTGTTAACTTCTTCCTGAAGTCGCACTCCCATTGTTCAGTAACCTCGTAACCCATAGATTTGAATTTTTCTGTTGTAGCCTGAGTTTTCTCATAACGCATATTCATAGTATCAGCCGGGTCGTTATGTAGAGGTTCATCACGCCTAGTGATGTAGCAAGTAGGACAGCCGTGGTAGAAGCAACCATGGAATTGGAATATTTGTCTTTCATACAGCCCGTCTACCTTTTGACCGCCCACGATAACTTCTCGCTGTCTGCCTGCATGTTGAATTTGTACACCGCGTTGCTGTTCCTCCCACAGTAACCATTGCAGAGCTATTCCGGAGTGACTGTCTGCTCTGCGGTAACCACCTCTCGGGATGATCCCTATGGTACTTTCTTTAAGGAATTTCCTCCGGTACATGAGGTTGCAGGCAGAGGCTATGGTGATGGCTTCCTTGAACGGGTCAACATCGCATTCTTTAATAAAGAGATTCCTAAAGTGGATACAAGCTCTCTTTAAAATATCAACGTCGGTTCTGCAATACTCGACTAGGTCACGTTGCATATCGAACTCTGTGTCCCTGTTTGCATCGTACCACTTTAGGAACTCTTCACGAGCTTTTGTCTTCATAGTATCCGGGCTGTAGAATTTGACGTCGGGTAGCGGACCGACATAGTTGGCGTTGGCTTCGGTGTTGAATAGGTGCGGGAAGTATCCTTTGGGAGCTGGTAGATCGAAGGCTTTAGGTAACTCTGCCAGAGCCATAGGGAAAAAGTTCAACGAATCTATGAATTTTAGATTATCTAATTCAAGTAGGAGAATTTTTGTACCACGCATGATGAGTTCGGGTTTTATTGAGGTGTTTGTAATAACGTGGTTTAAAATGAATTGGGTGTCAAAAGCTTGCCCGTTATGAGCAATTGCTATGACTTTCTTAAACTTCTTCCTTACCTCTAATAGAGACGTCATAAAACCCTCTATACATTTTTCTTTTAGGATTTGTTCCCTCACACCGCATCTTTTACATATCAACATATCCGGAGAATCATAACATTCAGGGCAAACCTGCTGGAAAACGCTAGTTTCGACGCTACTTAAAACATAATACATAACTTATATATATATAATATCTATTAAAATAGTACATTTCGTATACACTAATAATGGTACTACATACCCGACTATAAAGTCGCGCGACCTAAATCTAACCTAAAATATATTCGTAGACTGTAAACCAACTAATATCATATGTAAGTTTTTCGAATGTTAATGACGATTTTGTAAGTAGCTACAATGGTCTAACCTAATAAATATTTTATGAACTAATCTTAATAGAGATTTTTTGTAAGTAGCTACATGCTCTAACCTAATAAATGTTTTATGAACTAATCTTAATAGAGATTCTTGAATCTTTGCAACAACCGGAGTCTAAAATCTATAACCTTAATATAATGTTTGGGGGTCTAACCTAGATTGCTTCATTTAATTTAATCATTTATATTAATATTATATTGATTTATCATGCAATTTTGGGTTTTAAAGTAAAGAAGAATTAATGTTTTTTATCACAGAATTTTGAAATAAACTTCTAAACTTTGTATTCATCGTTTTGTTCCGAGCTATCTCAATTTCAAAATCAAGACTACAGCTATGTTGTTTTTCCTTACGGCGCCAATCTTACAAAACAAATAGTTTCTAAAAACGATTTGATTATAACACCCTCTATTAATCTAACCTGACTACTAAAAACTTCTAACTTTAGATGTTTTAAAGATTACATCTTTAGTTTCTACAATTGAATTACTGTAATAATTAGATTCAGCCACTAATTTTAAAATATCAAGTAAGCTCTATTATATTACAGGTGGTATAATTGTTCATGACTTTACTGTCTATCATCTATAGTCTAGTCTAGTCTGGTCTGGTATGGTCTGGTAGGGTCTGGTCTGGTCTGGTCTGGTCTGGTCTGGTCTGGTCTGGTCTGGTCTGGTCTTGTCTGGTCTGGTCTGGTCTGGTATGGTCTGGTCTGGTCTGGTCTGGTCTGGTCTGGTCTGGTCTGGTCTGGTCTGGTCTGGTCTGGTCTGGTCTGGTCTGGTCTGGTCTGGTCTGGTCTGGTCTGGTCTGGTCTGGTCTAGTCTGGTCTGGTCCGGTCTAGTCTGGTCTGGTCTAGTCTAGTCTTATGAACCCTCTAGAGGTCGAATACAAGCGTATATATTCTGTATATAACCTCTTAGTTAACATAGTATTTTATAAAATAATTAGATATAGTTATATTTACTATCTATTCTTTTAAACGGCTGTTATACTTACCATGTTTACTTTATAGTCGGGTATGTAATCTACTATACCGATGACATGACGTCGCCGATAGATGGCAGTAGCAGTACTAAAAATTCAAATCCAAGGGCGGGAAATCTAAGATGACAAATTGAAAATGATAGATACAAAATGGCGGATATGTAAATGACATTCAAAATTGACAGATTCAAAATGACATTTCAAAATGGCTATTCAAAATGGCGATTCAAAATGGCTATTCAAAATGGCGATCCAAAATGGCGTTTCAAAATGGCTATTCAAAATGGCTATTCAAAATGGCTATTCAAAATGGCGATTCAAAATAGCTATTCAAAATGGCGATCCAAGATGGCGATTCAAAATGGCGATTCAAAATGGCTATTCAAAATGGCGATTCAAAATGGCTATTCAAAATGGCGATTAAAAATGGCGATTCAAAATGGCGTTGACCAATCAGAAGCAAGGGGAGGAGCTAACAGAAGTGAGAAGGGGAAAGGGGCGTGGCCAAAAAAAAGAGTGGGAGGTATCTCAGGTGGCCCAATACCTACTCATGCATCTAAATTCTTCATTCAAACCAAACTGCCTTCTAATTTCCTTGCACTGATCATCCGATAAATTTTTAGCCAATTTTTCAAGAGAGTCACCCATAAATCTAAAACTATCCAAAAATCGTATACGTACAAATACCTTTTCCGAGGCCCACCTATCATTAACAATGTCATCAACCAATAGCAATTTCGAGAAAGACACGTATTTTTCTTTATTTTGAGCAATTACTTCCATCTTTTCTTGTTCTAAAGCTAATTGTTTAATAAATAAGTGATCATCATAACCAGACAAATTATGAAAGAATACAGGTACAAAATTAGGTAATTGAAAATTGAGATTACACTCATTGTGTGCAGCATTACGAAAACAACCGGTTAAATGACAATGATCTTTCATTTTAACCTCACCGTCTTCAAACCTATTATTACAAATATGACATACGGTGGCCGCCTCAAAAGCTCTTTCTTCATCAGGTGATAATCCGTTCATAGGCTTAGTTATTTTCAAATAATTTTGATACAGTTCTTTTACATCGGTATCTAATTTAGTAACAAATTGTCGAGCTGCATCAAGCCCTCGGTAAATCGCCAATTTTGAAAGCGATTTATCAAATGAGCATTTAATGTAGTAAGCAAACGAGTGCGGTTCATGTTCTTGCACACGAACGGTAAACGGTTTTTCGGAATCCGGTTCTGCACTAGATATTGGGGTCAGAACAGATTCAAAATCAGCGTAAATCACAAAAGGTACTTTTAATTGTTTCTGAAAATTTTAAAATTTCAATACATTTTGAGGTATCTGTTTGCCCATTTTGTCCCTAACCAATTCGGTAGTCGGTATTTTCGAAGACACATAATTACAATCATACTTAGTATGTCTGTTTAATTTATCAGAAGAAGCAAAATATTGTAAGCAACCGTCGCAGAAATGTTTTGCAGTTTTATGACCAGATAATTGTCTAGATAATAATCTACTGAAGTTTTTAATGTATGTGTAATGGGATTCTCAGTAGGTATTGCCCCACTTGAGATGACCCCCACCCTTTTTATGCAAATGACCCGCGATCTAATTAATATTCAAATGAGGCGTGGTCTAATTAAATGCGCAAATTAATATTCAAATAAGGCGTGGTCTAATTAAATGCGCGAATTAAATGTGCGAATTAAATTAATTGATCTAATTAAATTAATTCACGGTATCATTAGCATATCTCATCTCTCATTTACATTTATCATTTCTCATATGCATGCGCGAATTAAATTAATTCACGGTATCATTTACATAACTCATCTCTCATTTGTACATCTCACCTCTCTCATTTCTCATATGCATGCTCGAATTAAATTAATTCACGGTATCATTAGCATATCTCATCTCTCATTTACATTTATCATTGCTCATATGGATGCTCGAATTAAATTAATTCACGGTATCATTAGCATATCTCACCTCTCTAATTTCTTATATGGATGCTCGAATTAAATTAATTCACGGTATCATTTACATATCTCATCTCTCATTTACATTTATCATTTCTCATATGCATGCTCAAATTAAATTAATTCACGGTATCGTTTGCATATCTCATCTCTCATTTGCATAACTCCTATCTCACATGCATTCACGAATTAAATTAATTCACGGTATCGTTTGCATATCTCATCTCTCATCTCTCATATGGATGCCCGAATTAAATTAATTTACGGTATCATCTGCATATCTCATCTCTCATTTACATTTATCATTTCTCATATGGATGCTCGAATTAAATTAATTCACAGCGTCATTAGCATATCTCATCTCTCATTTACATTTATCATTGCTCATATGGATGCTCGAATTAAATTAATTCACGGTATCATTAGCATATCTCATCTCTCATTTACATTTATCATTTCTCATGTGGATGCTCGAATTAAATTAATTCACGGTATCATTAGCATATCTCATCTCTCATTTACATTTATCATTTCTCGTATGCACGCTCGAATTAAATTAATTCACGGTATCATTTACATATCTCATCTCTCTCATAAATTTATTTTGAAATAAATCTTATGTTGTCATTCCTATTTGATATTTAAATATAGATCTATACGTCATATGATTAACATACGTGTAATATAATTAACACATAGAAACATCTAAGATAATATAACGAGAAAAATTTACTTTCAAGTATAAAAGGTAATCACCTGTCGGATTATCTCTATTGCATTTTGACATGTTTAAATCCAAACGTCATAAACATTTAAAATACAGTCTACAAGTAAATCGATAATGGTCATGTAATTATTATCTTAGCATCTTTTTATTTACAATTATCATTAATCATTTTCGTCTTTTAAAACGACATCTTTACAAGAATAATAAATTATTGTTTTAAATAAGTATTGACAATAACTAACCCTTTGTGTTAATCACGAGTTATTCATGAAGAAACTTCGCGGAATTTCAATACAGATGTAAAGGTTAAATGGTTACACGTATATTTTAAATCCCTTTTATTTATTTATTTAAAAATTAAAAGCTTAAAGAACACTCATAACAAAAGGAATATTCGCAAAAGGAATATAGGAATTTGCTTCTCGAAGATAACACACTATTGAATGACAAATTTTGAAATGTATTGTTGTTAAAAACATAAAACTTGGAAAAGGAATATTGTGTAATACCCTTTTAAATTAAAAAAAAACTTATTTGAAATCTTGTAAAATATTATAAATGTTTTTAAGTAGAAACCCTCATTAGTATTATCTTACAGGAACAGAATATTATAGTCAATCATTAACAACTTAAAACTACAACTCTACAAAACAATATATTATTGTTTTAAAAAAGTAATGACAATTACTCATCCTTTGTGTTATTCTGCATGAGCTAATCATAAAGAAACTTCAATATAGTCACTTGTTTAGTATTTCTGCTTTCAAATGAATCATACAGATTTGATGAACGTTTCATTAACTTTTTTAACCGAGAAACGTGTTTATTATTATTGTTTAGCTGGAGAATAAGACAAAGTGTTTTTATAATAACTAACAGATTTCTTTGTGTTATTTTAAAAATAATAATGTTCATGACGTACTAATTACGCAGACGCAAAAAACTAGTATAAAAACCCCAGAATTTCTGTTTCCCTATCATTCCAAAAGTGTTCTCGATCAAGATAGTTACATCTAGTGCAGTATTAAAATCAGGTATGTTTTATTTTTGCTTATATTTTAAAAACTATATGTAAATGATTTACGATTGTTTTTTAGATTAACTTCCATTTAGACCGTCTACAATTTCGTATCTTTGAGAAATATTAATTTTCCTTATCTGAAATTCATCGAGTAAGTTGCTTTTATTTTTAATTATTTTATGAAAACTAATCATTTTGAAATTTGTTATAGACTGACTGTAGTTTCTATCTGCGTGAAACCCACATAGTTTTTTATTCCAACAGGTTACTGTATCAAGGAAGTCGAAGACGCGAAATTATCAACGTTTGATAATTCTATATCCTGCAAATTTATTTGAAATATATCAAGCAGGTATGTTTTATCTTCATTTGCTTATATTTTAAAACTGCCTGATATGTAAATGTTTTACGATTGCTTACAGTAAGAAATGGAATTTTTAAACGAATTGAACAATCAGCCGGAACAGCAAAACTCGTCAAGAAATTGCACGAATACAACGTGAAGGAAGTAGCAGAGATATCAGAGGTCAAAATTATCACCTGCAGGGACGGACGCAGAGCTGTGTTCATTGTCGCTGAAAAACATATAACATATCTACCCAAAAGATTCGCCGACAAACTTACTGAAGGTAAAGTGATCGATCTCAACCAAAAGATAGCGAATAAAACTCTGTCTCTAGGATTGGTTTACCTAGGTAAAGACAGAAAGATATCAACCGTATGCTGACTGTATGTTTATCGAAACGAATAAGGTATGAAATGTAACAGGTAGTCTATTCAATGAACATTGCCTAATACTTTTTCTGATTCTTCTTCTAGCCTATGGATCCACAGCTAGAAACATGGGCCTGCTAAATGCCTGCAATTCACCTACCCTATCAATATGTTGTACAATTTTAGATATGTAATGTATACGTTTGGTTTCTTACTTAAGTCTATTTTGTTTGTATGTTTGTAATATTTAGACATTTACGAAAATTATATCAAGTTGAACAGCAGATTACTATTTTAAATTTAATAGATCATACGAATTATCTTACCCTGTTCTGAATGACTGCTTTGTATAAATTGTGCATTGTTGGTAAATGCTCTCTGAACTAAAATATTCATATATGAGAGAAATGTTATATAAGTCAATACAGCCCTATAACTATCATTTATTGAGCTATACAAAGAGATTTATATCTACGCTAAACTAAAGATTAATAGAAGTATTGCATTCCTGATATCATAAGATAACGATAAAACACATGATTATTCTTAGACTAAGGTCTAATTTAGGTAGTCAAATTGTAGGTAATCGAATTGTAGGTACATGTCATGATATGATATCATACAATTATATTCTAGTAAGAATTGTAATAAAGTCGCTGCTATAAATAACAACATTCTTTATCACGATCATCTATCATTATCATAATCATCTAATGTCATGCAGAGTCAGCAGCTAGCTCCTAAGTTCGTATATGCGAGAATCGGTATTATATAACACACAACAGTCTACATTCATTGTTCTAATATTGATAGGAACTTTCTAGAATCTATAAAGTTGTACTACATATATTCAACTAATTTGAATATACGATAACGGATACTCATTATACTTCTATGCACACAATCGAGGTATCAGTACACTCCAACCACGTGATCAAGATTGTAGTATTCAAATCAAGCTTCCTAGCCCCTATACAAGTATTCTAGAACACTTTATTCATCACTAAACGTATTCTTCATATATGAAATCATAAAGTTCGAGTCTAACTAATGACGAGGTGAAAGAATAGGTGCAATCGGTTTATGCCCATACCAGGCTCCCTATGATTATTATAAATGTCTTAACAGAATAAAAAAGGGTGAAATGAATATAACTTATAGGATTTAATCAAACTAGAAAAATATCGATATATCCTACGTTGAGAAAATAATTATACTATGTAAGCATCGATACGCTACATACGATTACGCGCCTGAGTATAAGCATAAACCCTATACTACAGATTTTTATCCTTTTTCATTTCATTATATATCGCGGGTCATTTGCATAAAAAGGGTGGGGGTCATCTCAAGTGGGGCAATACCTACTATTCTCCATTATCATTAACAATTCGTAAAATATTTACGTGATTTCTTTTTTTTCAATTTACTATAATAAAGAGGTCCAACAACCTCATTCTGCTTACGATTATTTTTAAACACTTCTTGCAGAGTATAAACGTTTACTGAGATATCATCATTAACTGATAAGAAATATGGTACATCTTTTAACGTTACCGGAAATTGTACACCATTTAAATTAAGAATCGTTGCGGGATCTGGATATGATGAACATCGGTGTGCCGGTCCTTTTGGTGCAACGAGGGCAGACACGATGCTCCAAGCAAAACACCGATCATCACCATTCTGTACGTTGATGACAGCTTTCTTTCGCTGGACGTCTAGAGGTAAGTTCAGAAAAAAGAGGTCCTTAAAGGATTGTATTTAGAGATGTTAACCTCCAAGAACAAACATCTTACCAAAGTCCAACCTAAACAGAATGGAAAATGTATGAAAGTAAGAGTTTCGGACATTTTGATGAAATCAACCATTCCTGATATTAATAAAAAAAACACTTACCACTGTCTTTTTCTTCGAATTCTGTCGCTTTTTGGTCAATGATGATCGGTGATAACAGCATTTCGAGTTTGAAATGATTTAACATCATCCAGTCCCTTACTTTCCAAAATATAGTAACCGAAATACTTCATATTTACTTTAATCGCCGTGTGTTTATCAATCTCTCTACTTATCAAAGGTAATACTTTCGGTTGCAGTTCTTCCAGAAATTCTTTTACATCCACCGAGTGTTGTTGGGGTGAAACACGATAACTCACGATTCGAGAATTGAAGGCGGATCTTATAACGGATACATCTTGATCGTGATCGCTGACCTGGCATCACGATGTCTGCTGCTACGTAAATGTCCAAGCAAGCACGATCGTTGGACGTGCAGATCGCATATGTCACAAACACCATGGGATCTATAAAGAAATCCAAGAATTAAAACAAAAAGTCCCTACTAAATAGAAAAGAACTATTACCGTTCCTCCTCCGCCGTTTTTCCGGTGGCGGAATCTGATCATGACAAGACTCCATGCGATGGCGGTTTAAACCATCAACCCTGCTAAAGCTTCGTGAACAACGATCACATTGAATCATTTTAACAACTAGTTGTACACAGAACAGCCAGCAACGTGAAATTAAGAACAATGCGAAGACAATGTTACATTTACAGGAGAAAATCGAGATAGGATAAAAGGAAATCGAAATATTACGGAAGGATCACATTCACGTTCGTGGACCAGGCTCGATGAGTCGCCTACGGATTTCTTTAATGCGGATAATTTTAATTGTTTATCCATTAACAACTCATCGAGCCTAGCTAACTCGGCAACCATCCGTACTCTCGCAGCTTTTAATTTGGATATTTCTTCCTCTCTTTCATTCACACATCTGCAAACCTGCTCAATCCGGTCTGCGGCCTATGTGAGGAAGTCATCGAAACCATCAGCGAACTCCTCCGGTGGAGGTAAATTTGATCGATGACTTCCTCGCAGAGGTCACTGAGCAGGTTCAGGAGCGTATAGAATCGGTTGATTCATGGAAGACGACCCCGGAAGTTGCAACTCGGAACCTGTTGCAATACGCTCTGTAGCAGAAGGACCTGGAGCGTCTTCAGCTGGCTGAAGCTCCGGAGTAGACACACTTGGAACGGCTTCAACCAGCTGAAGTCGCTCTGTACCGGAAGATTCAGGAGCGACTTCATCGGGGTGCAGACGTTCTGTACCGGAAGGTTCAGGAGCGTCTTCATCGGGGTTCTATTCCTTGTGGCATCACAATTTATTTTTTCAATATTATAATAGAAAAAATTATGTTGGGGTGTTTCATTTTGAATAACAAAAGCCACTTAACATTCTTAGACGAGTATAGTTCCAAAAGCCAGAGTTTGAGGTTATGTATAGGCTGAGGGTGTGGCCAATGAAACAATTGCTTTCCCCACTCTTCTCAAATTCTGGTGGGGTGTTTGAGTTTGATTTCAGTCAAGATTCTGTATTACTCAGTCAAGATTCTGTATTACTCAGTTACACATCGAAATGGGTTGATTGCATTCTTGGACACTTGAAACGACTGTTGATGATGGTGAAATCGTGTTTTCTCGTTATAAAACTTACAACACTGGTTTGTTAATACAACATTTTTTTATAAAACTAAAACTAAAATCTAAAATTATCTTTTTCAAACTTTAAACAATAATTTTTAGTTTTTGTAGATAGCTTAAAATCGTTTTTGCACTTTTCCAGTGCGTTTCTTCATGCAGTTATTAAATTGACTTGAAAAACTACCGCTATATGATATGTCAGGTCTTGTCATTACTGCAAGATACATTAAGCTACCTATTAATTGTTGGTACGGTACCTGAATGTTACAATTTTGACCTTTTGTAAGATTTAAATTGCTTGGGTGTATCCACAGTTTTACAGTCAACCTTTATCTTAACAAAACAGCTCTCGTTAAATTACCAATGAAAGTAAGTACTCGAAAAGAACCATTAAACAATATCCGGCTATTTATGAATGATGAAAATTTACACAATTGAATTAAAGGAATATTAAAAATAATCATGTAGGTATTTAAAATGTGCAAATTTCATCTTTATAGCAATAATGTCGGTCAATTTAAAAAACTAGTTACTAACGAGATGGTCGTGGTCAATGACCCACAGCTAGAGGCACCAGTGTCGATGTCTTCAATTAGAGGAACGACACGACCCAGGGTCATATTACAGTTAGCAATCATTCAACTAGTATAATTCGGATGGGAAACTTGCTTCTTTTAACGGTTTATTAAATTATAATAGTTTTACGTAAGTAAGTTATTTTATATAATCATATATATAAATATTTATATGCTTTTTCTTATTATAGGAATATATATAAAATTGAATCAGTTGACCTACTTTATGAGAAGTGCATACCAACAGTGTTTACGCATTCATCCACCAGTGTCGATGCTAGAACGACACGACTCAGGGTCATATTACAGTTAGCAATCATTCAACTAGTATGGGAAACTTGCTTCCTTTAACGGTTTATTAAATTATAATAGTTTTACGTAAGTTATTATATAATCATATATACATATTTATATGCTTTTTTTATTATAGGAATATATATATATATATATATATATATATATATATATATATATATATATATATATATATATATATATATATTAAAAAACCCAACGGGTATTTATCGACCTTATATAAATAGTTGAAAAAGCGTTTAATTTTTTTTAATTTAATAAAATCGGGATTAAAGGTCTGTTTTTTGTAACCAGGTTGTTAAAAAAGAATACTCATTATTTGTTATTATCTATATTTCGCAGTTGATTAACTGCTTCATCAGGAAACACTAAAAGTTAATACAATGATTGACAAATTGATCAAGTAATAAAATTAATGACTTACACTTAAGAGTAATAAAACGTATGACTAGCATAAACTTATTTCTTCTACAATTTGCTTTATGTTTTTCTAGATTATTAAAATAATTGAAGATAAAGTTTTTAAAATTTTGTTTGATAACATGTCAAGTTCAAAATATGACATGTGACATATAAAAATATACATGGTGGAACACCATCATTTGTATAGGGTAAAGATACAAAAGTTACAACAAATTATTATTTTTAATATTAAATTGGAAAGAAAATTGTTTGTAATGTTGCTTAAAAAAGATCATGTTTAAAGTTTATAGATATAGGAATAGACTTAGATGTTTGAATTTTTTAATAAATTGCAATAGATGATGTTTAATTGTTTTACATCAGTTTTATAATTAATGGTGTTAGGTTCGGCTAAAATGTATGCCATTTCTAAGAATAGTCTGTTCTTATATCTGGGTTCAATACATAGTATTTTTGTGTTGTTATAATTAAATTGATGTCCTGTATTTACAGAATGAGTAGCTAAGGCACATGATTTTTTTCCTAGCTTACAATCGCTTTTATGTTGTGTTATTCTTTCTTTCATCCATCTAGATGTCTGACCTACATAATAGCAATTACAAACTCCACATGGTATTTTGTATACTAGATTTGACTGTAAAAGTAAGGGTGTTTTATCTTTAGTTTTTGTGAATAAATTTTTTGTGGTCTTTTTGTTGTATTTTGCTATTTGTAAGTTGAGGTTAGGGTTGTTGTTACTTTTAATTATTTTTATGATAGGGTTGGTAAGTTGTAAGTTGGTAAGTAAGTAAGTAAGTAAGTTGGTAAGTAAGTAGAAAAAGAAATTAACAACAGCGTTCCATTTTTAGACACAAAAGTAATTAGAGATTCTAACAACAAAATCATTTTGGATTGGTACTGTAAACCGACTTTTTCAGGCCGCTACATTAACTTTTATTCTTATCACCCTTTAAATCAAAAACTTAATAGTATTTTAGCAATGAAACTTCGAGTCTGTCACATAAGTGACGACATATTCATAAAAAACAATCTAAAAACCTTATTTAACATCTTCTTAAACAATGGGTATCCAAAACAATTACTACAAAAATTAATTTATAATACACAATATCCAGATGGTCCCATAGAATTAGATAATCCAAATAATCAAACCAAATTTAAAAAACTTCCAAACCTTCCTGAACTTACCAACCCTATCATAAAAATAATTAAAAGTAACAACAACCCTAACCTCAACTTACAAATAGCAAAATACAACAAAAAGACCACAAAAAATTTATTCACAAAAACTAAAGATAAAACACCCTTACTTTTACAGTCAAATCTAGTATACAAAATACCATGTGGAGTTTGTAATTGCTATTATGTAGGTCAGACATCTAGATGGATGAAAGAAAGAATAACACAACATAAAAGCGATTGTAAGCTAGGAAAAAAATCATGTGCCTTAGCTACTCATTCTGTAAATACAGGACATCAATTTAATTATAACAACACAAAAATACTATGTATTGAACCCAGATATAAGAACAGACTATTCTTAGAAATGGCATACATTTTAGCCGAACCTAACACCATTAATTATAAAACTGATGTAAAACAATTAAACATCATCTATTGCAATTTATTAAAAAATTCAAACATCTAAGTCTATTCCTATATCTATAAACTTTAAACATGATCTTTTTTAAGCAACATTACAAACAATTTTCTTTCCAATTTAATATTAAAAATAATAATTTGTTGTAACTTTTGTATCTTTACCCTATACAAATGATGGTGTTCCACCATGTATATTTTTATATGTCACATGTCATATTTTGAACTTGACATGTTATCAAACAAAATTTTAAAAACTTTATCTTCAATTATTTTAATAATCTAGAAAAACATAAAGCAAATTGTAGAAGAAATAAGTTTATGCTAGTCATACGTTTTATTACTCTTAAGTGTAAGTCATTAATTTTATTACTTGATCAATTTGTCAATCATTGTATTAACTTTTAGTGTTTCCTGATGAAGCAGTTAATCAACTGCGAAATATAGATAATAACAAATAATGAGTATTCTTTTTTAACAACCTGGTTACAAAAAACAGACCTTTAATCCCGATTTTATTAAATTAAAAAAAATTAAACGCTTTTTCAACTATATATATATATATATATATATATATATATATATATATATATATATATATATATATATATATATATATATATATATATATATATATATATATTGTACTGTACAAGTAATATTTAACCTTGTGCCACGTTGGGCCTCATTAATTAGGTAATGTAGTAATGTTATTTTGTTCAAATATTAGATAATTTATTTAATTATAAAAGGTATATTTCTATTATGAAATTAACAAAATTTATTCTATGAAAAGCCGGGGTTCTACCTTTTCATGAATGAATGCAATTTCATTAGTTATTATGGGTTTGTGTATTACAATATTAGTTCCCTCTATTTTGACTAATAATCAATATCAACATTAAAATTTATCATCTAACCTCAATTTTTTTATATATCTGACAGGTAAGTCAAATTTTATATGACAGGTAAGTCAAATTTTATTCTTTATGAATTTTATTTAAATTATAATTTATTTTCAGAAAAGATTTTATATATGGAATTTGCAACTTGCCTTACAAGCTTTTATCCAAAGGTAAAAACTATCTACAGCTTCAAAAAAAACAAATCTATTGTAAGTAACATTGTTTTGGTAAATTTTACTATGTAGTCATGTGCTTTTTATTTTCTTTCTTTTAAAACTTAGTAAACACTTTTGCTCTGCTATTAACACTCACTAATATCACTGGAGATGTTATTTATACCTAAAACTCCTTTTCTTTACTTCTAACTTTTATATTCCAGGAACCTCTTCTTTATATTAATGGTACTCTTAATATCTCCTGTAGTAACGTTTGATGGACAAAACCACCTTTACTTCCCATATGCTATCACCACCATGCACTCTACAACAAATAAATAAAACGGGACCACTTTATGGGTAAGTTGGTTTATTTTTCTTCTCAATTCGGTTTATGGTAAATCTCTTAATCTTGTACACATGTCATAATTATTCTATATATATTCCACACGTTTTTTATCTATAGTACAATTGATAAATTAATTGATTATAATTTTTTCTATTAGAGGAAAAATTTTTCTCCTGTCCAAAAAAATAACAACACCTTCAATTATTTTATTTATTTTTTCTAGCTTGCTGCAAACTCAATGAAAACCATGAAACAACGTTCATAAAGAAAACATCTACATGACCCTTCATCAACAACGATTATGTCTGAATGTTTAATATTATAATTTATAATAACCTGTCTTATAAAATAATACCCCTTCTTTTTATTTTGTTAAATTTTAATGTATCCTTTAGGTTTTTATTATATTATACCCTTAATTCTTTTTTATTTTATTCAAAATATCATCACATAAAAGCCCCACTATTTAATAAATAAAAAAAATTAAATCACATGAACAACTTTAATAACATTTTTAACAACTATCATAATATGAAATTTAATTTTTTTTTTTTCATTAAATAATTTTATAACCAATCAAATTGATTTTGAATCAATTATATGTAACAGATCAACAATAAAATAAACTATCAACTAACAACATCAACAAATTAACATTTTATCCTTTGAATGAATTCTTCCATTCCTTTTATGAAAAATTATCATTATACTGACTCCCATTATAAATAAAAATTTTATCCTTGCATTAACATTTTATATTTCTTTCAAATGTCATATTAATTTAATAAATGTCATTATTGCTATTAGAGGTTATAAAAAAAATAAATTGTCAATATTTTATGAATATTCATCATACTCTAACAACTGATTATTTTCATCTTTGTATTTATATATTTGTGATATGTGAAATCTCCCTTTTATTTTACCCTCTTCATCCATTAACTCATAAGTATTCCCTTCTGCAAATATTTTAGAAATTGAAAAAGGTCCCTGAAATGGGAGATTTAACTTTTTACATTTTTTTCTTTGTCTATCTGCTACTTTTAAAGTTTTAACTATAATTAAATCATTTATCTTAAATTCTGTTTTCTTTTTAATTCTTTTATTCATTTTTTCTTGTATCCTTTTCTGGTTCTTCTTAATTCTTAATCTTACTTCTTGCAATAATTCAGTGACATCTATATTTTCTTCCCATTCCCTCCAAGGTCTTTCAGGAATAATACCTTTCATTAAAGTAATTGGGCATACTTGAGTTGTCACGTTTGGGATTGTGTTTAAATATTCTTCCACTTGACATAAATATTTCACCCATTGATTATGTTGACGATATGTTAATAATCTCAAATACTTTACCACTTCTTTTATATATCTTTCTGATAAATTTCCTTGTGGATGTCTAATACTGGAATAAATTGTTTTTATTTCTTGTTTTTGCAATTCATCTCTAAATCTTAAATTGTTAAAATATGTAGCATTGTCTGCTAAGACAGTATCCATTTTTCCTACATGTTCAATAAATTGATTAATAAATCTTACTGCATGTACAGTGTTACAATTTTTTGCCGGAAACAGTTTCACAAATTTTGTAAATACATCTACCATTACTAAGATATGTTGATATCCAAATTGTCCTGGAATCAAGTTAGAAATATAGTCAATTGCAACTAGTTGTAAAGGATATTCTATTTTAAAACTCATATATTTGTTTTGGTTTTTATAATTTTTCTCTTTTCCAAATAAACAAATTTCACAATTCTTTATAATTTTCTTGATTAACGTTATATCATTCTTTATATAAAATAGTTCTCTAAAAACCAAAAATGTTTTTCTCACCCCAATGTGACCATAATTCAAATGAATCATAACAATGATTTCTTTAGCTATACCATTTGTGAGTACTACCATTTCTTTACTTCCAATCCGTTTCATCAATAACTCTTCCCTTATTACATAACCTTTCCATACTTCAACTCCCAACATTAATATTTCCCTCTTTATCCTTTGTATCTCTTCTTCTCGTTGAATCTCTTGAAATCTTTCTTTAGTAAAATCTCCACTCACCATAAACTTTTGTAATGCTATCATAACTTCATTTGACTTACCATACTCCGGAGAGTTATTTCTACTGAAGAAATCAGCCGTCACATTTTCAGTTCCCCTTTTATACCGAATGTCAAAGATATATTCTTGTAATATTAACGCCCATCGGTACAACCTATTGTTTAAGAATTTTTTATTTTTTAAGAATGATATTGCAGAATTATCTGTTTCTATTACAAACTTATTTCCAGTTAAATAAAACTTCAGTTTTTTCACAGCAAATACAATGGCTAACATTTCTTTCTCTGCAACGGTATATCTGGTTTCACAATCCTTCAATACCCTCGATATGAAGCATATTGGCACTTCTTCTCCCTGTTGCTCCTGAACTAATTCTGCAGCTATCGCAAAATCAGAGGCGTCTGTTCTTAATATGAAGATTTGATTAAAATCTGGATACCTAAGTAATAATTCTGTATAAAAGACCATTTTCAGTTTTTGAAATGCTTGTTCCTGTTTTTCAGTCCACTTCCATTTTATATTTTTTTTTAATAACTCTATTAAGGGTATACATAATTCTGAATAGTTTGGAATAAATTTCTTGTAATAATTTAATACTCCAAGAAAACCTCTTAATGTTTTAAGATTTTTAGGTCTAGTTAAATTTTTCAATTCTTCTAAACGTTGTTCGTTGATAAATACGCCTTTTCTGCTAATCACATAACCTAAATATTTTACCTCATCCTTAAAAAATTCACATTTGCTATTATTTAGCTTTAAACCATTTTCATCTAAATTTTCTAATATTTTCTTCACATGCTGGAGATGTTCTTCTTTACTTTTTGAAAAAATTAAAATATCATCAATATAATGCGCGCAGAATTCTTCATACTTATTTAATATTTTCTGCATAGCTCTAACTAATGCAGCTGAAGCAGTGGATAATCCAAATGGTACCACTTTGAATTGATATACTTCTCCTTCTATACTAAAACCAGTATATTTTCTACTTTCAGGATGTAAAGGAATAAGCCAAAATGAATTTTTCAAATCTAACTTACTAAAATAACTTTTACCACAGATTCTACTTAACAGGATGTCCAATGATGGTGGTTGTTCATATTGTGGTTTCGTTATGGCATTTAACTTTCTCGCATCTAGGCAAATTCTCATTTCCGTTTTATTTTGTTTGGGTACAATTACTATGGGATTGATAAAATGTGTTTTTGAAGTTTCAATAATTCCATTCTTTAACAATTTTATAATTTCTGCTTTAACAGCTCCTCTATAAGCAAATGGTATTGGATAAATTTTAGTGTTAAAACCTTCTTTATCATTAACTTCTAATTGATGTTGATAATTTTCAGCCACCCTTGGTTCATCATCTAATAAACTAATATGTTGTTGCAATATGTTACTTAATTCTCTTCTTGTCTCATCATCTATTAATCCAATCTGTCTTTCTTCAAATATCCTTTCAAACAAATTATACAAAACTATCTCATCTTCATATTCAACTTTACCATCCATTAACTCTTCTGCCTCTAAAACTTCTTCTTTCCCAATTGATACATCCATCTTACTTAATTCTGTTCCCAATCCAATCCATTTCTTCTTCCTATTCTTCAATATAATACACTTTTCTTCTCCATCAATTATTAATCCATATTTCTCTATCAAATCCATACCTAAAATAAAATCCAAACTCAATCCTTTCACAATTAACAAACTTGCATCTTCTAAACAATCTTCTCCAATCTTCATCTTAATTTGAACCATTTGATTTATTGTTGATATTTTTTTCTTCATAGCTGAAACAAGATTAATGTTTTTTATTTTATAAATTCTATTCTTCAACCCGTCCCAATTTCTTTTCACAATCTCTTCATTAATTAACGACATTTCCGAACCACTATCTACTAAAGCATAATATTTTTGATTCCTAAATTGTAAATTAATAATAGGTAAATTTCTTTTACTAACCAAACTTTCTTCTTCTAAATTTTTAAATGATTCTTCTATCAACCCCGTACCCATATTTAAAATTATTGTTATATTATTGGAGTTTTTTTTTGGCTATTCGAAGTTTCGTCATTGATTTCTACGACTTCGATAGCATGGAGTTTTCTATTTCTCTCTTCCTGTAATTTTGTATTTTCATTTTCATTGAATCTTCTGTAATTATATCCATTTTCTTGGTATTTTTTTCTTTCTTCCTGATTATGGTCATTGTATCTTCTAAAATCTTGATTTCTGTTGTAAGTGTTATACTGATTGTTACCATTATATGCTCTATATTTTGATTGTTCCATATTTCTGTAACCATTGTTTCCATATCCCCTATTAATTTGTCGACTTTGATCATACCCATAATTTCTTTGGTTTCCCCATGTCTTTTCATTTCTAAAATCTGGTATGAATTTTCTCTGCGTCTCTTTCTTCTGCTCTTCTTTTTGTTTTTCATAATTGGTGGCTATATCATAATTTCTGATTATTTCCAAAAGATCTTTTAACTTCTTTATATTTTGCACCGCAATAGCTCTTGCTATCTCCTTCTCCATGTGTCGAGATAAATGTTGCACAATTTCCTCTTCTGTCAGTCTTGGCATTAAATATTGTGCTTGGTTGTACTGATCTATAACGTAATTTTCTCTAGATCCTTTATAAGCTGCGTAACTTCCAGAAGTTAGATTTGTTCTAATTATAGCTTGTTGCGAACTTCCCCAGTATTGTTGTATAAATAATGTTCTAAATTCTTGATAAGTTTGATATTGATTTCGTATGATACTATGCCATTTTTCTGCATGTCCAATTAAAGAAATATTTATAATTTGAAATTTTATGTTTTCTGAACCTTCATTTTTCATCATCTCATCTAGTTTATTCAAAAATACCATAGGTTGTTCATAATTTCGTCCCTCAAATCTTGGAATCATTTCTGGACCACATCTAAAATTTCCATTAGCCCCACATAAATCCCTTCTATTTCGTTCTAAATTATTTACATTATTTTTACCCTGGTCAATAGATTTCCCTATCGTTTCTAAATTTTCACTCACTCCTTTACCAAAATGCTCCAATTTCTCATTAACTTCTGTTGTCTTCTGCATAACTTCTTCTGTTCGCTTTTGATGCTCTTCATTCTGCCTTTTTAAAACTGCCATAGTTATTTTCTGATTCTCCTCTCTCTTCTTCTCTCCTTCTTGTATTTTCTTGTTTACTGCTTCCATTCTTTCTTCTGTCTGTTTGTTTGCTACGTCCACCTTTTCTTGTATTTCTTTGCTCACCTCTTCTCTTGCCGTTTTTATCTTCTCTTCTACTAATTGACTGTTTTTTTCAGCAAACTCAATAAATGTCTTTTCAACCCTCTCCTCTAACTTCTTTATTACTTCTGCAGATTTTTCTATTTCCTCTTGAATTTTATCAATTTTCTCTGATGATTCTTCAAATTTTCTTTCCATCTTTTCCCTTGTCTCTTCATTTGACCTTTTCATTTCTTCTTTCAAATCTTCTTGATTTTTCTCCATCTTTTCTCTCATCTTTTCTTGGTTCTTTTCCATCTTTTCATTAGACTTTTTCATTTCTTCATTTGATTTTCTGATGTATTCAAACAATTTTTCAAATTGACTACTCTCCATTGATGTTCCTTGTTCAATTCTTGTCTCCACTAATTCTTCCTCCATCCGTATCATTCTTTCTGTTTCTTCGGGATTCTCTTCTTCTATGATTGTTTGTTGTTTTTCGTCGGATCCTGTTTCTCTTTCATCTCCCTTATTTTTATCGTCTTGTGACACATAATGTTTTCCGGATCTTCTAAGCATCCTGTCTCCTTTCTCCATTCTTGTTTTTCTACTTTAAATTACTAAAAAAAAATTATGTTATACACATAGACAAATAAAATAGTTATTATGAATTCTATTATATTTGCAGACAGTATCTAAAAAAATGTGATATTTTCAAACTTATTAATTCTCACTAGTATGCAAACACGTTGGTTTTTTTTTTTAAAATTAATCTCGTTTAACTCTGCAAAAACTTGCCAAACACGTTGGTTATTAAAGTTAATCTTATTTAACTCTGCAAAAACTTGCCAAACACGTTGGTTATTAAAGTTAATCTTATTTAACTCTGCAAAAACTTGCCAAACACGTTGGGCGCCATTTAATTTGTACTGTACAAGTAATATTTAACCTTGTGCCACGTTGGGCCTCATTAATTAGGTAATGTAGTAATGTTATTTTGTTCAAATATTAGATAATTTATTTAATTATAAAAGGTATATTTCTATTATGAAATTAACAAAATTTATTCTATGAAAAGCCGGGGTTCTACCTTTTCATGAATGAATGCAATTTCATTAGTTATTATGGGTTTGTGTATTACAATATTAGTTCCCTCTATTTTGACTAATAATCAATATCAACATTAAAATTTATCATCTAACCTCAAATTTTTTATATATCTGACAGGTAAGTCAAATTTTATATGACAGGTAAGTCAAATTTTATTCTTTATGAATTTTATTTAAATTATAATTTATTTTCAGAAAAGATTTTATATATGGAATTTGCAACTTGCCTTACAAGCTTTTATCCAAAGGTAAAAACTATCTACAGCTTCAAAAAAAACAAATCTATTGTAAGTAACATTGTTTTGGTAAATTTTACTATGTAGTCATGTGCTTTTTATTTTCTTTCTTTTAAAACTTAGTAAACACTTTTGCTCTGCTATTAACACTCACTAATATCACTGGAGATGTTATTTATACCTAAAACTCCTTTTCTTTACTTCTAACTTTTATATTCCAGGAACCTCTTCTTTATATTAATGGTACTCTTAATATCTCCTGTAGTAACGTTTGATGGACAAAACCACCTTTACTTCCCATATGCTATCACCACCATGCACTCTACAACAAATAAATAAAACGGGACCACTTTATGGGTAAGTTGGTTTATTTTTCTTCTCAATTCGGTTTATGGTAAATCTCTTAATCTTGTACACATGTCATAATTATTCTATATATATTCCACACGTTTTTTATCTATAGTACAATTGATAAATTAATTGATTATAATTTTTTCTATTAGAGGAAAAATTTTTCTCCTGTCCAAAAAAATAACACCACCTTCAATTATTTTATTTATTTTTTCTAGCTTGCTGCAAACTCAATGAAAACCATGAAACAACGTTCATAAAGAAAACATCTACATGACCCTTCATCAACAACGATTATGTCTGAATGTTTAATATTATAATTTATAATAACCTGTCTTATAAAATAATACCCCTTCTTTTTATTTTGTTAAATTTTAATGTATCCTTTAGGTTTTTATTATATTATACCCTTAATTCTTTTTTATTTTATTCAAAATATCATCACAATATATATATATATATATATATATATATATATATATATATATATATATATATATATATATATATATATATATATATATATATATATATATATAAAATTGAATCAGTTGACCTACTTTATGAAAAGTGCATAGCAACCAGTTTCACGCGTTCATGTGTCGATCGACTTTAGAGATGGTCGTCAAGGCAGGGGAAGTGGAGGTTAAGCGTTCATCCACCAGTATCGATCGACTGTAGTTGATTTAATTTAATTACTTGATTATTTACTTTAATTGATTTAATGAAGCATGCTTCAATATTAATAAATTTTAAAAATGTTATAGAAATTTTTTTTTTAAACCAAGAACAGTAAGTATAATATTTAATTGATTACGTTTTTTTGTTTAGGTGCCTTACCTTCCCTTAAATGACCGTGGAGGACGAACTATCTTAATCCTAATAATTGTTATGATTGATACTGTTGTAAACATATAAATGTAAGAAATAAATGTTGTAAATTGTTTAATTTTTATTTAACCTTGAACTCAAAACCAGAGAGGTGTTAGTCTTAACCTTGAACCGCTAACTTTCAGCTTAAAAAATCAGTGAAGCCTTGACCTTTAACCGCCAGAAAATTTAGCCTTGAAGGTTGACCTTGGCAGAAAGCAGAAAGCAGGTGGTCCCAGAAACCCCATTCTTTCCTTACTGATGTCAGTACTTGCAATATTATAACACGGCCTACTAGATTAATATAAGCTTCACTTAATACGGCCGTCTCATTTCCTGTTTTTTCATTGTTGAAATTAGGATCCAAAAATTACAGATTCGTACGTTAAGTAGCGCCCACTGACGGTCATTTTGCAACAAAGATGGTTTGTAGTCACACTGCAGTTATTAACTTTTAGGTTATACGTCATGTCAGTAATTGTCATTTCCTATTGTGTAATAAATACTTCATTAATTTATTGGTATTTGTACATACAGATTTGGATATAACGTACATAAATATGCCAAAAATATGTTACAGTAGGAATAGGAAACCAACCAAAACATCCTACATAGTATAATAAAATTTAGAAGATTATACTAAGTTAACGCAATGTTTAATAATGCCCCAATTCTTAGACTAGAAACACTTAATAACTACATGATAGCCCCAGTATAAGTAAGTACAATTTCATATTTCGCAAATTACAAATGCTCTTTTGGGTTTTGTAGCATTTGAATTACCACAGCATCACACAGCATATGATGTAAACACATAATGTCAATGCACGATCTACGAACTGAAGCTATGATTAGAAGTATTAGAAGTAAGTATTCATGGAATGTTGAATTCTCACTGTGGCAGTCATTACTAAAAATAAATATTTTTTAGGCATTAGAGCCGATGAAATTTACTTGAATTTTAAGACCAATCGTTTCAGTAAAATAAATATAAATCTGACAGAATTTGTCTCATAAGGCATTATCTTTATATAGAACTTGGTTTATATGATATAAATCAAAAGCGATATAGGAGAAAGTATGTAGAAATTTTGAAGGGCGGTTAAGAATCTACGATAACGATAATTAAATAACGATTTTCGTGTCATGTCTTAACAGATTTTATAGTAAGAAGGTAGAGGAAGTGTTCCAAGAAGAAGATGGAGTTTGAAACTTTTCTGAACTAACTGAATGCATGATCTAAACGATATAGAACCAAGTCAATACTATTAAACTTTTACACACACTAAAAACGCGTATACAGGCTTTTGAGTTGCGGTGCTATAGAAAAATGCTAAGACGAGATGGATTGACCGGATATCGAGCAATGAAATACTAGAAAAAGTACAAGAAGAAATATAGTTAATGAAGAAGACCATGAGAAGCAGAGATAGATTAATTTGACACTTTAAGACATTCGGGTATTATCTAAAAATAATAATAGAAAGCATGATCGAAGGAAAGAACACCCTAGCTAGACTTAGACTGCAATTGATACTCCAGAAAAAAAGAAGACTTAGGCTGCTCCAGATATAGAGAATTTACTATAGAGAAAAAACTGACAGCATACCGGAAAAATACCATAAAAATAGGTGCATTTGTAAAGTGGTTGTTAATAGTATATTATTATACGAGTTGTATAAGACGGTCTATTGTAGCACCAGTTGTTTGGGACACGACGAGAGAAGCGAGGAGTGTTCCAAAGGAACGAGTGCTACAATACGTCTTATAAAACAAGTATAATATACTATTTTTTGTACTTTGCGCCATTAATTTTATAGAAATTGTAAATTCAAGCTATTAAAAGCATTGCATTACAATCTGGTGATTTTTGCGTTTAATATGTGGTAACACTATAAAATGACTTTTCGCGTTTTGTGAGGTTAGAATGTGTCAAGATTAAATGTGTTTATATGTAATATAAAACAAATGTTACCAATCTTACAAAACAAATAGTCTCCAAAAACGATGTTATAATAGCCTCTATTATGAAATCGTTTTCGGTGTCACAATGAGCCCATTGTGAACGCAAAGTACAAAAAGTATGTTTTTTAGATTTAATGTAACTTTTTTAATATGAAATAAATAAAGATTATTAAAAGTTTCACAGTTTTATTAAAATACAACCTGACAATATTGTTTCGACAGCTATGCTGTCATTATCAAAGGTAATATAATTATAAACAAACACGTCGCGTCGCTAAGGTAGATACAAAAATAGGTAACTAGATAAAATAATAATAATAATCAGAATTAAATATCTAATACTTCCAGTAACGGAGAATTACTGAGCTCAAGTTGTTCATTCATTAAAGGTACCCTGAGTTTGTGTTTGTATATCTCAAAGGCTTCTAAAATGTCTAATTTGCGTTTGTTATTACAAAAATGTAGGAATTTAATATTATTTTGAGGAGCCATTGTGTGATTTTGTTCTAAAAGGTGTTTGGCGTAATTCGATTTTTCAGGATGTTTATTTTGTAATGACGTACGTGTTCTTTATATCTTATGTCAAGATTTCGAAGTGTTTGTCCAATATATACCGAACTACAAAAAGAACAATTTAAACGGTAAATGCCCGATTTCATGATATCATGTGTTCTGTCTTTAGCATTAAATAAAAATGAAAAAGTGTTAGTGTTGGTTTTAAATGTTATTTTATAATTGTTGGTTTTTCTTAGTATATGTGCAATTTTTTCTGATATTTTGGCAAAATATGGTATAGATATGTAATTTGTGTCTTCTGTTTGATTGTCAATGGGATATATTTTTTTGATAGCTAACCTATAATCTTTTTGTTTAATTAAAGTGTCAATCATGTTCGGATTATAATGATTTGCATTATAATACACATAAAATAGCAGCCTACAGATCATTAGTACACAGAGCTTTAACTATTCCACTAACAAAATCAGATTTTAGCAAAGAGATATCAACCATTAAACAACTAGCACATGAATTCTGATTATTGTTATTATTTTATCTAGTTACCTATTTTGTATCTACCTTAGCGACGTGTTTGTTTATAATTATATTACTTTTGATAATGACAGCATAGCTGTCGAAACAATATTGTGAGGTTGTATTTTAATAAAACTGTGAAACTTTTAATAATCTTTATTTATTTCATTAAATTAATTAAACAAACATGAAACAAAATCAATTAAATCTTGGTATCAAATGGATTTAACAAAATAAGAATTAAGAGACATTTTAATTTACTTTGTCCTTTTTAATTTATTAATCCAACAATCTTAAATTACTATTAAAAAAATTAAAAATTGAAAATTATTTTAAATTTTAAAATTATTGGGCGCCACACAAAAAAAATAATCACCCTTACTTGAAGGTTAGCAGATTTCTGTTATAGTTGGTAAAATTACCTGTTTATGTGTTGACAAGATGTGCACATTCCATATCATCCTTCAAATGGATTTTATTTGTGATTTATGAAGATAATTATAATTATTAAAGGTGAAACATGTATCTTCCATAACGTGAGTACATAACATAGATTCCATTACCTTCCTTTAATTCGTTCCATTCAAAATAAAATTCCAAAAAGTTCCTTCAATTTATGAGATCAGTCAATTAAGTAATATTGCGTGTTTCCAATTGCTAGTTGCTGATTGCTTCAGTGTGAGAGCCACCTAAACCGGTTCTCACACTGAAACAATAAGCAATCAGCAACTAGCAATTGGATACACGCAATATTATCGCCTTCGGGTTGTTTACATTGAATTTAATCAGAAGTCTCACATCGGAGCAACTTGTTATCACTTCTACAAAAACGTTGCCGGTTGCGTTAATATTTGTTGCCGCCGATATGCGCTGCATGTCGAAAGCCGATATTATCCTGTCAATATAGAGCAATACTTGCATTATTGTTATAAGTAGAGAGTGAATTTTTTTTTAAATTATTTATACAACAGACATGACGATCCAGCATTTGTTAGAAACAAAGACATATGTGTATAACAAACTATTATTTATACTATTAGTATATTAGGAATACTTAATTATTAATTTTTTATTATTTACGGAAATTATTAATTTTTTGACGGTGGCCGAAATATAAGTCAAGGTTATGAGGTCAGTGGGTGATGTAATTAAAGACGGCCTAAATAAGAAATGTGAATATATTTAGTATAAAAAGAAAAAGATTTATTATTGTTATTGGAAGTCGTTAGAAATTTTTGCCTGCAACGGTGACGCAATTGGATTATTCTTCTTCTAGCACTTAATAAGTTCGGATGGTTGTTACAACTTATATTGTTTTTAAGTAATCTGTTAATAAACTCGAAATTTCGCTAATTTCTTTGTTGTTATTAAATTTATGTTCCTTAAATGCAACCAAATTAAAATTGCATATGCAGTTGTTAGAGAATGACATGATTGTTTGAGATTGCTACACGAACTAAAAAGAATCAGTTGCTTCAGTATGAGAGATGGTCGAAATAATATTGCCTGTTGCTTATTGTCAGTTGCTAGTTGCGCATTGTCTCAGCGTGAGAGCTTAGTAAATGTAAATAGATTAACATAACTAAATATGGATGCATATACAATTATACATACATAAATATTAAACTTTTTCAAGTCTATTTAAAAAGTTTTTTTATCAAATGTTTATTGAATGTATATGTACTACAGTTCTTCTATCTTCATATTGTTTTTAGAAAGTCAGTAAAAATAATTTTTAATATTGCTAAAAACCATGTATACATTTTATAGTAATAATCAGCAATGAAGTAAATAAAAATCAATTGTGATTATCGAAAACAATAATTTATTAAAAATTTTTAAGATATACAACAAACAAGTAGTTTAACAAACTTGTGTAAAACAAATTTTTTATTTGAACTTCAAGACTGATGGCAGCTATGCTTTACATAGAATGAGCATTTTTATAAAGTAATAATGCCCATATTTTGATCTTACCATGGGGTATTATTCTGATTGTTAGATAGGTACAAACCCAATTTTTATAGAAAATTGGAAACTATTGAGCTGTTATCAGTAACTATATCTGTACAATATAAAACTAGCTTTGTTTGGTTCTTGAGATTATTCTTAGTTATACGGACTATTCTAAAGACTTATACTAATGCTATTTGCTAATATTATCTGGAACATAGTTGTCTCTGCCGGGAATCCCTGTGCCTTCTGCATCTCCTATCCATGGATATTTGTTAGGACATTCTACACATGTTTCTAGATACCTTGTATCTGTATGATTTGCAGTTTCAGGTTTAAAGCCTAATGCACATTTATTCGAGTTGTTACAAGGTGGAGGAGGTATATTTTCTTTCTTTTTGCAATTCCATGCTTCGAAGTTCGTTAAATCTTTGTAGGGTTTTGGATCAGTAATCCACATTAGTGCTTGTGTTGTTGTTACATACCAAACATCAGGTCTAAGAAATAATTAAATTTAAATTAAAACGAAATTATGAAAAAAAATAATAGTTTTTTACAATGTTTGCGTCCAGTCGAGAAATTTGTGGAGTCCTTCTTCTAAGTCTTTTATAGAGAACCAATTTGTGTGGAAGGACATCATATAAGGTGCTCTGTTTTGGTCATAGTATCTACTGAAATCTTCTTGCAACCACTGAAATACTTCTTCTGAATCATGATTATGTAAAACGCACTGATCCAAGTATGGGCAGTGGCCTCCTTCATAATCTTCTACATAATGGGCGTTTAAAGGTACCTCCCACACTCCTAAAAACCAAAAATACTAAATAAATACCTAAATACTGCAATGAACTGTAAAGTCTACAGTGTTTTACCTGGGAAAGATTTTGTAGGACAACTTCCCGCTTTACACTCATGTGGTATTTTATAATCTAATGTATATGGCCAAACCGGTACTGCTTTAGGTGGCACTCCTATAGAACTATCATAGATATATCCAAAGTCCTCTAACACTTTGTATTGTGTATTACGGCCAGGTTTCAGGAATGGTGCTCTCATACCCACAACTTCACTCTTTGATATGTTAGAAAAGTGCCTTAAAATTTCACGCATACCTATCATTTCTCCAACCCATTCTTCATAGCCTTTATCTTGCAGTCCCGTTTGTAACCTACCAAAAATACTAAAGTAATAAATATAATTGTATGGAAATATATGCATATAATTATGTTATGCAGTGAATCCAAACTTGAAAAAATAATATTATTTGGTTTTGCATTTAAAATTCCAAACCTTGTAAAAGTCACTCCTTAAAACTTACGAAATTGTTTCTGTGGCTATTTCATGACCTTTACTTGCTAATTCCTGAATCATTCGATAGTTACTATATTCATGAGCTAGATAAAATGTCCCTTTTATATCACAGCCATTAGGATTTTTAGTTTTACCATTAAAAACTTTCTTGTAATAATGGTAGTTGTTTAAATTTACTGCTCCATCAAATGTTAATAGTATTATTTGTGGTATCTAAAAATAAATACATGAATATGTTATTAGAAATATATTTTGCAATCTTGATGACATTCTACACTAAAGAGATGTTACTATAGTGGGCAAACTGATGAAAAATTTGCAATTTACCATTTAATCTTTTGATTGATTTAATGTGCAAATAAATAGACAGATAAGGTGAGCTTTAAATTAAATTTCTTTAAGCAAATTGAAATTGTCGAGGTTGTTTATAATAAATGACGTTAATGTTACTTACCTCTTCAGGATCTAAGCCACCTGGCACTAATGTTCCATCCTTGGAACAAAAACAATAAGGTAATGCACATTCTGCTGGGTTACACTTTTCAGCTAAATCTATTGGAGGTTCTGTTACTGGAGCAGGCGCTATATAAAAAGAAGATTTATAACTATTGCTTAAATTATTAGAGTCTAAAGCGTATTTTGTTCTCCAAGAGCTGACATACTTTAATGTGTGGGTGAATTTGTTTTGATGCTTGATTTTAAAAATGTATAAATGTTATTTAAGTATGTACAATTGTATTTTGTAATTACTGATATGTATATATTAATATTTAATAAAAATCATAATAAGGTTTACTTTCAAAATTATCACTAAAGCCTTAAATTAGAATTGGTCGTAAGTTGTAGGGAGGTAACACGAGAAATGGTAGTTGAACTAATGGCATTTAAGTATTTTCTCTTAAAATTAACCTTTTTTATAGCTATTGATCATAAATATCTGCATGTCTAATGATTTTAAAGCATAAATTAAGCATGACAACATCAAGTCAATTTTGGTTAACATGGTACTGTGGTTTTAATCAGGTACTATTTTCCCTCACAATTATGTAGTCTAAAAGTTAATGCAGAAGTTTACAAACTTTAGTCTTCCTTAAATAGTAGGACATGACCTTGCAAGTCTAGACAGAAGAATGCACAGATGAGGTCTACAAGTTTTTATTGATTATACTTTATTTAGGTAAGATCATTATCATTATTGATTGTATTTCTGTGTGCGAGAACATAAATACTTTCATTTTTATGTCAACTGTTTTCTAAAGAATTTCTGGTTTTATTATTTTTTATACTGATTTTTTATAAATAGTAGTTAACAATTCCTGTTTTAAAAGTACAAACGTATTTGTTATTTGTTAACTTATTCTACAGCAGTGGCGCGCGGTCCATGGAAGCAAGGGAAGCCATGCTTCCCTTGAGAATTTATTAAAAATAAAAACCAATGCTAACAAAATATTTTTATAAAATTATGGTAATCGTTTATCTAAATTTGTAATATTTAATCAACTTAAAGCTCAACATCAATTCCGTACAGCAAAAAGTATAATTATTAAGAGTACTATTTTAAATTAGGCTCATTAAACTTGCGCGGAAAGGGAATACCGATTCAAATGTGTTACATACACTGCATATAAGCACTGCTTATAAATGCTCTTCTCTTAACCTTGGCGTGAATCAGCGAGCGTGGGGTGATATAGTAGACGATGCTGTTTGGCTGGTTAACATTGTTTGGTCGTTATTTTTATTGTGCTTCGTTCCCAAATGTTTATTTATTATAATTTGGTTATCTGTTCGATTTAGTGTTTGTTAAATTTAATGTTACTTAAGTAATGTAAATCTGCGAATGAGACTGTATTTTGTCGTATTTTATTATTTTAATTTATAAGTTGGATTTTTTTAAAGACAAATAATTCTATTTAGTTTGCCTGTAGAAAATTTAAAATTGCATTATCGTCACGACTGCAAATTCAGCTGCTTCGGTGAAAGGTTCGAGTACCTTCGACATAGCCGAATCGGGACGATTTTTTGTTCAGTTTGTAAATTATTAATAAAGAATTTTTCGCATGCAGTTTTGGAAAGAAATTACAAATTATTAAGAAAGGTAGATCAAAACTGGAACTTTCAAATTTAACAACAAAGATTAAAACCTGTACCGGTATTTTGCTAAGAAAGACCGGAAAATTGATACGTAGTAGTAGTTTTTTTTTTAAATAAAGAATGATAGTCAACAAATTCCATAAGTATAAAATGTAAAAGTGCTTCTTTGAAAAACTTTTAACCTTAATAATTATAACACTGTTTTTTATTGTATACTAGCAGGGGCGGATCCAGAGAAGTATTTTGAGGGGGAAATCTTTGGAAAAATAATTGTTTCAATAAATAATAATTAAACAAACATTATTTGTTTCTATTCTATGTAAACTTATTTCTAAATTGGGGGGGGGGAATTATTCCCTCCCCGTTAATCCGCGCCTGTACCTAGGTGTATTATAATTAAAATCGTGGTTGCTTCCCTAGCCTAAATTCTCACCGCACGCCACTGTTCTACAGGTGTAGTATGTACTATACTAAATTGTAACTTCGGTAGATTTACCAAAAATCAATACAAATACTCTCATGCCCAAAAATAAGTGCTCTATATGAATTGGTTACATGTCCATAAATAATTAAAGGACGTACACTAAGAATACTTTCCAATCAACAACAAGTTCACTAGAATTTAATTGTTTATATATCAGGTTAACTTAAAAGTTAAATGCCAAATTTCACCGTCACTTAGCATAGTTGTCATTAACTGTAATCACTTGTTAACTGTAAATTCCAATAAAATTTGAAGTCGGTCACTTATTTCTGGACAGAGGGAGTACAAATAAGAAAACAATAATTATTTGCAGAAAAGAGAGAAAACCATGTTTTAAATTTCTTAAAATAATTCTTGACCATGAAAATACAGTTTGGAAAGTTTTAAATCAACATAATTAAGTAGTGCACATAGACACTAATAAGTGTACCCTAATACTGTAGTTGTATAGTCAGTTGAATTAATATGTATATGGATATACATAGATTATAATGACTGTAAATTCTTCATGTACTTTTTCAAATCTTTCACCATTAATAGATTTACTTTTAAAAAAAAATTTGGGGAAGTTTTCAATTTATGACTAATCGCAGCTTTAGTTTTCTTGTTTGTTATTTTTATCAATTACAAATTAGAAAGCGTCAACACTTTTTTCCGTTTAATTTGAAATTTTTGTTGCCACAGAAAATTTTTAAAACAGAGCTGTAACTATCTATAATAACTACTTTGAAGGCGATATACACATTTATCACAAACATATTATCAACCACCTATTTTAAATACTCAACAGTTTACTTGGTGTGTGGCTTTAATAATTCTTACATAATTTCTAAAGAGAAAAAGAGTTGTCAATTGAATTGAACATTTTTTGTCTTTAGCATCAGTGATTTTAAAACACAAGCAAGAATACACTAAAACGTTTTCATACTACAACAAAGAAATTCCAAACTAAACCATAAATTCCTTTTAGATAGGTAGCTCATTAGTTTTATATTGAAGAATGTAGTGTTACATTCTTACATCCCAGCTAAATAGATATACTTTTATAGATACATACATAAAAATGCTTTGTCTAAAATAAAACTCTAAATGCTGTTTACATCTTATTCAATAAGCACATGAGCAGGTATGAATACTCTTACTATGTAGACATAATTATGCTAATCTATTGGAATAGATTAAACAGTTCTTTATTAGTTTTTATATATTAGTTTTATACAGCGCTATTAAATTAAATTGCAATATGTGTATGCATTTGAAAATAATTGAGTCAAAGCATTATGCAAACATAGGCAACCAATTATACTGCACGCTCTCTTTACAGTTTACATAAATTGCATGGTAAATAGATAGGACTGTATATTACATTACCAGTTATATTAGTTGATTACATCGATTGTTTTGATTTACTTTAGAAATTCTTCAGTATAAAGATAAAGACATACAATGCCCTTGATATCATTTCAATTTAAGACTTATTACATACCTACATGCCACTTCAATGCTAATTATGCTTTTTTATTCTATATGGAGGTGATTTTTCATTGTACAGCTTAATAAATCTCTATAGAAGAAATTTTTCAGCTTTTCTAAGGAAAATCCCGCAAATATATCAATGATAGGTACCTACCAAATACTGTGAGATGCCCAAAAATTTAACAACAGGTTATATTCTGTTGATCAGGTCAAAAATCATGTAGTATACATATAAACTGCTAAATGTACATTTTTTGCAGAGAATTTAAGAATTGTTGCCACTTTGTTAGTGCACTGAACAAATGGTCTGGGATTCTATACATAACTTTCTTTTATACTCTCCTAACCCGACATCACATCAGATTGTTTGCAGAATCTCAGATTATTCGGTTATTATAATAAAATCTCAATGATACTGGCATTCTCTGTAAAAATACACAATTAGCAGTTTATACCTCTATGATTCTTAATCCAATCAATAGAATAAAAACTGTTTTAAATATTCTTTAGCATCCTACAACTGTTGGTACCATTTTATCTTTGACTTCAGACATGAGGGATTTTAACTAATAATAGATTATAAGGACTGCAGTCTATCACTATATTTTAACTGGTGCCTCCTATTATCCTCACATTGTATTCTGGTAATAATGTTACCGTTTTCACGTCGGAAAACCGTCTTTTTCGTTTTATTTGTTGGTGAAAAAGTCAAATACAATGTGTAGTTAGGAGACGCCGTTTAAAATATAGTGATGAGGTATTTTACTTAAGAAAATTTAAAAACTCCTTCTATTGCACTTTAAATAAATATGTTTGAGCTAATACCTTTATGGCGTTATATGTATATAATATAAATTGTACGGAACTATAGATAAAAAAATTGAAAGATTTCTTTGTATCTTTCTAATCAATTGTTCATTCACTAATTTCAATATACATTATAAGGCCACATATGAATAATCTTCACTCTTTTAACACATAAAGTAAGTTGAGGAGTCTGTTATTTGAGGTAAGGCAAAATCTACTAAAAAACTGATACCTACTCACTCATTTAAAGAAATCCTATTAAGCATCCTTTTCAAATAGATTTGAGCTGCCGGTTTGAAATTCAAATTACAAAAAAAAGTTCACAAGTTTTGAGAAAATTAAGAATTACTCTTGAATATACGTTAATATCCTAGTTAAACTTCATTCGCATTATTACATATGGAGTGTATCTTAGAATGTAACGTTTTTAATGCTATATGAACACATTAGTGTTTAATTACGTATAAACTTCATGACTTATTAAGATACTCAGTCGGGGAGACTATAAAATTTGGGATGTAGATAGAAATGTATGTTTATTTTTATGCTCTCTAAAACATTTCATTTTAAAGTCAACATTCTTCAATGAAGAAAAATTGTGGCATCACCATATATCTTGAATGGCCGGATTTATAAATATAATTTGTTTGTAACAATCAGATATTAATATTTTTAATCAGTTTGTGTTAAAGTAAGTGTAATTTTATTTATAATATTGTTATTTATTGAGCAAGTACGATCTTATATGAAAATTTTGTTTCTATTATTAGTAGCAAGGCCGGCCTAGATTATTGGCGCCCACCGAGATAACTAGAACTAAAGAGTCCTCTTATATCTATATAAAATCGTTATCACTTATACACCACACTGCTACAGTTTGACCATAGGAATAATAAAAGTTTTTAAAATTTAAGTACTAATTATAGTATATTATTTTATGCGGAGGAGAAGTATGACTTTTCATGGTGCGCCTGAGTTTACCCGCCGAACGTAGTGAAGCGGGTAATAGAAGGCAAGCCATGAAAAGTCACTTCTCCAAATTAAATATGCTATTTTTTCTTCAAACGCTTTAAAATATGTATTATAAAGCTGCCATGTTTTTGTGTTTTTGATACTCAGCTCTGGGTTTGATTTATGCATACAATACTAGAAATGTAGTAGGCGATTAATAAATGCGAGTAGTTTCGATTGTTATACAAAAAAACGTGACAGATATAAATTGTTCATCGTTGCTGTTAGTTGTGACCGGTTAGTTTTTGAAATGCAACCGAGCTTGTCGGCAGAAATTGAGGCTGCGGTCAATGAGGCTGTCTCCTCTCTTGGACCCACAAAATCTAGCGAGAAATATTGTGCCCCGTACGATTATTTTAAAAAGTGGTGCGATTCAAAGAATGTTAATAAATTTGAAGAAATATTGTTTCTAGCATATTTCAACACAATGGCTAAAGAGAAAAAATGGAAATCATCAACCATGTGGTCGCGATATTCCATGATCAAATCGCAACTAATAATTAAAAACGGAATGGATATAAGTAAATGTTTAAAGTTACGCGCGTTCTTGAAAAAAGCAAACAAAGGGTATTCTGCAAAAAAATCAAGAATTTCTCGAAGGAGCAGTTCGAAACTTTTTATTTGAAGCGCAAGATGATTTGTATTTAGGATTAAAGGTAATACGTTTTAAGTAATTTTAATTTTGTGGTTTAAATATGTAATTTCTTCAGATTGTTTTATTAATTGGAGTAACTGGAGCCTGCAGATGTGATGAAATGGTAAAAATGAAAACTACAGATATAGAGGACATGGTACAGCCTTGGTAGTGTAATGTCTAGAGTGCTGGACTTTCACCCAAGCGGCCCGCGGTAGATTCCCGGTGCCGGCAGATCTGGTTAAGGTTTTCTGCAGTTTTCCTTAGCTGTGACACAAATGTGGGATTTGCGCTGTTCCATCTGTAAGTCGGCTGCAGGCGCACTTATGGCCTACGTAATAATAATAATCGCCCCCTCCCTCCCGCACTAGCTTATAGCTTCTGGGGCCTGGTTTCCAGGCTACGGGTTGTAGCAATTATTATTATTATTATTATGGGGAATGTTGTTTTGATTAAAATTCCGGATAGTAAGACTAGAAAAGTTCGATCGTTCACAATAATTGGAGAAAATTACGTCAAAATCTATCGAAAATACGCAGCGTTAAGACCAAAAGATATGCCAGAAACTAGATTCTTTTTAAAATATCAAAATGGAAAATGCTGCAGAAGTGTAATGGGAATATACAGTATTAGCAGTGTTCCTGGAAAGGTTGCAACTTTCTTAGAATTAAGTAATTCAAATGAATACACAGGCCATTCTTTAAGACGCACTTCGGCTACACTATTAATTGATGGAGGAGGTAATATTGAGTCGCTAAAGCGGCACGGGGGCTGGAAATCAAGTAGTGTAGCGGAAGGCTACATAGAGGAGTCGCTGCGAAATAAAAATGATAATGCAAGTAAAATATTAAACTTGAATGAAGTTATAACACCTAGTGCCAGCAAGACAAATCTTATTGAACCATCAGCATCTCATTTGATTGCAGAAAATTTAACTTCGTCTGCACAGACTTCTACAGTACTGCATGGTTTTAATTTTCAAAATGCAACATTGACAAATTGCACGTTTAATATTACTTTGACAAATAAAAATGACGTTTAAATTCGTATTTTCATTGTTGTATGTTATTATTTTAGCGTTTCCATAGCAACACTTTTCCCTCCATGGAGGGAAAAGGAAAAGTAAAAATGTCGCCGGCGGAAAAGTTGCATTTTTCCGCAGCCACCTCAGTCAAATTATGACCTAATTATTTTACGTTTGAAGAAAAAATTCATTTCTCGGTATCTCGCCTATCTAGTCCGGCCCTGATTAATAGTAATGAAAATATCACTAAGAAAAATCTTTTTGAAATATCAATAAGCAAAACCTTTTTGTCAGTTAGTTTTAGAGTAACTAATTCACAAATAGCGTTATATCGAAAATAATGTCAAAATTCGGTCGGTACATTGTACTCATATTATCACTGAATATTTCAAGAACTACACCTACTATTTCCATAATAGTTTCACATTCTATGTTAAACATACATTACACATAGTGACATGTGAAGAAATGGTTTACCTCGGCCCCCTAGTTTTTCCGTGGACGTTCAAGGTGACAGCTCAGAACATTTGAAATGAATAATAGTTTCCTCTGTACACGTGTATGACCAATAGAAAAAATGAACAATTAAGTACTGCAGTATTAAATTTAACATTCTAATTTAAGTTAGGTAAGATGTAGGTACGGCAATTAAAATAAATTAATAATTCTGCTTGATCGCGAACATTTGGATACAATTTAAAGCATGGGTGTCCTACGATATTCTTTGATAACCGTTTACACATGGTAAATCAGAAAATGAATTAAGTTGGTTTGCTGTAGTAGCATCCACGTAGAAGTAATCATATTCAATAGCCAGTTTTAAAGCCCTCCCTCCTTCATAACTAATTAAACTTTTCTCTCTTTTATTGGAAGTTCATAGACAGCCAGAGTGAAAATAATTCAAATGAACGTTTGATTTTGAATTGAAATTAAAATACCTACTTTAGATAAAAGTATGCAAAAATAATGTTTTTTATCTTTTTTCCATTGCCATTTTTATAAAATTAAGAAATTAAACTTTATTATAAATCTAAAACTGGGGGGGGGGGGTACCGAGTATCGTTTAAGAAGTTCAGCTGGCTCTATTTCTTACAGCACGAGCCGCCACTGTTGATTAATTTTATTCAATATTTCAGGTTTAAGAGATTATATAATATCAGGTTTTATCTTCTTTTGCCCTTTTTATCTAACAGGTATATTGAATAGGTTAAGTAGAATGAGAATAATAAAATTTAAGACTGATGTTTGGCAATAATGTACATTCACTATAATATACTTTATTATGCATTAACTTTCAAAGGATGCGGATGTTAACGTTTCCTACAAATGTAATTATAAAGAAATAAGAAAGAATCTGTCTTGAGGGAGAGAGAGAGATGAGTTATGCAACCAACGCCAGTTTAGAAATGTTCAAGTATTTTCTATAGGCACAAACATTATCATTAACTAATAGATTCCTTAGAAATAAATCAGTTTCTAAATTTTGCAAAACTGAAAATTGAATCAAGTACAATTCCAGCATTTAGCAATAAAATTGTTGCAATCAATTTTGTAAGTCAAAGATAAATGTCCCTTTTTTCGCACAAGATTCAGAATGATATTGCAGCCTTAAATGTGTTGATGGCAGTTTTTCCAACTCATTAAGCAAATAGAATTCAAAATGAGCCTTATGAAATATGTATGAATTAAAATTCTTACTGGCTAAATGTCAGTGTCTCTTGGAGAATGTTGGTTATACTAATTTTCTAATTTTTAGATAAAAAGCTTACTTGCTGCAATTGGCCCACACCTAGCTTCATCTTTAAAAGTACAGAATTTACTTATGTCGTCAAAATATAGCCCAGACGGGCATCTATTCAAATATGGATATCCATCTACACACTAGAAAGAAGTCAAAGAAAAAGAATAAACCATCATTAATATTAAATTTACCTTAGAAATCATCCATACTCATTTATATTAATTAATTCTAATCACCTGATAGAATCTTCTGCACGTTGCTGGATCAGCAAAATTACCATTTCCCTGATCTTCCGGGCATTGAAATTGCTCATTTTTTTTCTCTTCAACTTTTTTAGTTGGTCTCTCGTTTTGGGTTTGACCATTAACTATAAATAACATTCATTATTAATTTTTATTGTTTCAAATGGAAAAAATAAATTTTGATTAATGGTGGATCTTTTTTGGACAAAAGTTTAAAGAAGAAAAAGTATAACAGAGTCTCGGTATTTCTTCACTGAATTCAGTTATGGAAAAGAAACTTTTATTAACCTGATGACGCGTGCTTTCTATTGCTGTTTTTTCATGTACGCTGGCTTAAAAATGCGGTCAGATTTGTATGACCATTAAGGCAATTTTCCACTTGTACACTTTTCATTTCAATAAAACAACAAACGCAAAGTTTGATGAACTGGAAATTGAAATTGTTTCCGTGGCATGACGATGCAGTTTACAAACAATAACATGTTTTAGTTTACTTACTTAAAATAATTTTAACCCAACTCTGCGTTTGGCTATGCGGTTATTATAAAAGGTAAGCAAGATGTGTTATTAAAAATGTAATCCACGTTTCCAATTACAGGAATGTTGTTGGCTTCAAAAGCGACTAGCAAAAAATATTTTTTATACTTTGGGGGACATCAGAATTGAATAAATGTATTATCGACTTTCATAATTTTTACCCATGGACACTTAAGAAAAAAAATTTGGTGAGCCATCAAAAAAAGTGGCTATAGCAAAGACTTGTTTTTCTATGAAAGCCCATGAATTGGCTGTGGTAATTTTACCCTTTGACATTTTTAGAATGGGTCTGATTTCGACCAAAAGAAACCGGTATATTAAATCAACGTATCACACTGCTACAGCAACTGTCGCGAAATATACCCGGTCACCTTGTTACGAAACGGTAAACACAAAAAAATCTACACCAGGAAATAATGGTCATATTTGTGTTGTTTTAATCGAGTTTATGAGTTTCGCGGAAACCTTCCTCACGAAGCATTTTTCAGTGAATGTAAAGTCTTCGCAATTTGTATGAAATGAACATCGAGTACAATATTGAAAGCCACTTCTTGTAACATACCGAGAAACACGATGACTTTCTACTTCAACCTCGATTCTTGTTGATTTGCTGGACTTATAACACGATGGCATAGCACCGCATTTTCAAGGTCTCTTTCTTTGATAATTAGATACCCGAATGCCTTTAGTAAAAGTGAAATTGTTAGATTTATTTTGATTCATAATGCGTTTTGAAGGAAAGTTTTTTCTAACCAGTGAATCTTCACTCCGCCATGAAACGTATACAACCAATTATTTGAATAATTAACATATAGAAATCATATTAGTTACTTTAAGCCATAAATTATTAAATGCAAGTTAATTAAGGTTGAAGCAGTTTTTTCTGGAATTAATGAGTTTGGTTGATTTTTTGGACACCCATAGCAAAAACGTCTCTATGGTGTTTCCAAATTTCCGGTTACCCTAAATACATACACTTTTTCAAATGATAAAAATTTCTAAAGGAGCAAAAACTAATTATTATTTTCGTAACAGAGGTTAATATTTTAAATTATGCCAATAATGCTTTGCAATAAAACCTGTCGGACTTTCTAAAATTATGCATCATTTGATGATTCTTAAAAGTTCGCATTGGTATTTTGTAACCGTTCTGCAGTTTCTGCATATATTTAATTTTACCTAATTTAGTTTCTGTGTAAGTGTTTGAAAAACCCTGATTTTTAATATGACCCTGATAACATTCTTAAGTAAAGCCGTCAAATTTTTTAACATTCAGGAAAATGTTAGGGTTCAGTGTTTAGTCTTTCGAGACAATCTATATTAGTTCCGCATTTGACGTCCTTTGGGGCTATAAATACAAGACCTTGATTACTCCCCATTTGTGCTAATTATTTACTACTACTGTCGCGAAAGTCTTATCATATTAAATTTATACAGACCCACCTTAAAATAATTCTAACAAACCCTATTAACTTGTTATAAATGTTTCAAATTCCAAGAAATTTTATAGATCCTCATAGAGATAGATTTCTTCATTTTACAAAATTTCTTCATTTTTACTTACCAACAGTAATCCCGACACATACTGCACAAATTATCACTAACAAACCGCGAATTTGTTTAAAAGAGTTGGCCATTACCACTTAGTTCTTGTCTGTCTGGGCACTTACTGACCACACCGCGACCGCATCTGGTAAACCTGGACTTTCTTACACCTTCCTGTCCACTACTACTTAACAAGCTATCACTTTCTTTTCCACAAAATTGAAGACTGCTTAGGTCAAGGAGAATTTCATAATTTTGTGGTTCTTCGTGGGTCGTTTCTGTTTATTGGTAGTAGACGTGGTTGTAAATTCTTATAAGCGAAATATTTGAACACATGTGTGGAGTGGGTGGAATACCAATGGGATTGGCGGAGAGAATTAATCTTTTCCCCTTTTTAAATGGCAGTTCAAGATACTTGTGTTGAATATTGAATTTGTCGCGGTTTTCTTTTCTCGTTCTGGTTGGTGGAAATTGGCGTTAAAGAATGTTAGATTTTTTAATAATAACAAATAATATTAAATTATAGTGACCGGTGTTATCTACACTAGGAATATCAAGAAGTTTGTTAATGTAAATTGCTTTTAATTGAATAGAAAAATAGAAACGATCTAAATTAGTGAGTTTATTACCATACTAATTGTTTTACATTGATCTAATTCTGGTACAATATTCCACTTATTCATTTTTCGATTTAATTTGCTTTTTATTTTTAAATAAGAATATTCTTAAAGTAAAGCTTATTAAATAATAAATTAGAGTTAAACTTAATACTAAGCATGATAATAAAATAACTGTTACGTCTACTAGATAGTATTGGTACCATGGTAGATCTGCTCCAACAGTTCTTAAATGTGGAGCACCATTGTGTTTAATAACATACTCAATCCAGTAGATAGCTGTGTCCATAACTGAAAGGGGTCGGTCTCTGAAGAGTCGAGAAACCCTTTCGGAGTTACTTTTGAACCTGCAAAAAAAAAGTTGATTAAATGTCTTTTTAACCTAAAAATGATCGTTCAGAACAAGGCAACATAATGAAAGTCGATATAATAAGCATTATAAGGGTATCTAGTAGAAGAGAATAAGACATGTAGCCTATAATGTATGGTATGACCGGTATGGGAATCTTGTTAATGTGGCTTACTTTATAAAAACTTTTGTCAATTTAACTGTCATACGTATATAAGTATCTTGAATCGCCTAAAAATGTCGTGCCACTGGTTAGACTTTGCTCATTTTGGCAATACGGTCGGATGTAATTTAACTCGTAGATTACAAAAAATATAAATGGGTCATTCTTTCGGAACTTAACCACCGGCTAGATCCAAAAATTGGTGCAACTTAGAAAGGCCAGCGGGGGCTCATTTTAAAGCTTGAAACTTCTACTTTCGAATGTCACATGTCTCCTATATGAAAAAATTTATATTTGACCCCTAAAACAGGGTAAACACGTATACAATTTCAGAAGAAAATTTTAAAGTTGAAGAAATTAGAAAAGAAAATGTTTTTAAATTTTTTTAACGGCGACGCATTCTTCCCCAAAGAATACATAAATTTGGTCCATTGCGTTTTTTTCCTAGAGGGCTTCAATTTCGAGCAAAATTGAGAACAACAATTTGTCATTTTTGAAAGTTTATCATTTTTTACATCAAAATTTTTTCTCACAATTGAAACACTAGGAAAAAGACGCAGTGGACAAAATTTCTGTATTCTTTGACGAAGAATGCGATGCCGTTAAAGAAATTTAAAAAAATATTTCTTTTTCTAAACTGGATACGTGTTTACCCTGTTTTAACGGTCAAACATAAATTTCTTCATATATAACACATGTGACATTCGAAAGTAGAGATTTTCAAATGTAGCTTTCTAGCTACATTTTAGATTTTACTTCTGTATGTTCAAGCTTTCTAAGTAGTAAGTTGCGCCAATTTTTGGACCTAGTTGAGTTCAGAAATAGTGACCCAAATACTATAACACATTTACACTAGTTGAGAATGCGTAAGCTGCATTGCCAGAATAAACTTAATAGCAGTTTAAATTCGTTCTGAATTAAAATACTCTCTATAGTAGAGTAATTTATCCAATTTCTCATTTTTACCGACATTTTAAAGTTATTCCTTAAAGCATTGGCCATTCATTTTCTTCTACATTTCTATTCCAGATCTATTCAAATCAGAAACCAAAATTTTAGAATTAAAAAAACACGAACGGCAAGACAAACGAACATCAGAAATGGAATTCTGTAATAAACTTTATTTCATACTGTCCGGTAAAAGGGTATTTACCGGACTCATTTGAGTCCGGTAAATGAATTATTACGTTACAAGGCCGGTAAAAAATTTTACCGGACTGAAAATCCAATTTGAGTCCGGTAAAAAATTTTACCGGACTGAAAATCTAATTTGAGTCCGGTAAAAAATTTTACCGGACTGAAAATTTTAAATGCATTTTTTTTAAAAATGAACAATGTGAGGCAGTATGAAATAAAACGCCTTACGTCATACTTCCGGTAAACCATTACAGTAGCTCGTTTCAACATTCGAGACTCGGCTCCTTCGTCGCCTCGTCCCGAAACGTTTTCAACTCGCTACTGTAAACTTGGGTTTACCGGACTTATAACGTAATATACTATTATTTCATACTGTATCGTATTATTCATGTTTACGGTAGCGATTACAGTCCGGAAAATGCGATTTTATGGTCTAGTATGACTGTAAAATTGTTTACCGGACTCAATAATAAAATAAATCAACAGAACAATGCTTTAGTATTCAGTTACCATGGACACTCGATGTAGGTTTTTAATTCGACTAATAGTTGGCATAGATGCTCGTTGTTCGTAGATGTCCATATTTTAAATTCGCAAATTTATTTTATATATATTTTTTAAATTAAACCAATAATCCAATAATTGCAGTATGACAGAAAACGCATTACGTTATACGTCCTGGAAATGTTCTTACAGTCTCGTTTCGATGTTCCATCTTACTCGTACACTTACGTAACATCTTACTCGACTGTAAAATCCCATTTCCAGGACTTATAACGTAAATAACTATTATTTCATACTGTATCGTATTATCCATGTTTACGTAGCGATTAGAGTCCAGAAAATGCGATTTTAAGGTCTAGTATGACTGTAACATTTTTTACCGGACTCAAATAAAATAAATCAACTGAACAATGATTTAGTATTCAGTTTCCATGAACACTCGTTCTATGTTTTGAATTCGACTGATAGTTGCCATAGATATTCGTTGTTCATAGATGTCCATATTTTAAATTCGCAAATTTATTTTATATATTTTTTTTAATTAAACCAATAATCCACTAATTGCAGTATGACATAAAACGCATTACGTTATACGTGCTGGAAATGTTCTTACAGTCTCGTTTCGATGTTACGGATAAGGCGACAAAGGAGCGGAGTCCTTACTCGACTGTAAAATTCCATTTCCAGGACTTATAACGTAAATAACTATTATTACTACTTGTCACGCTCACCAATAGTGTCAGATGTGTTACCTATATGGCAGTAAGCTTTTATGGTCGCCTGACTTGTAATCATTTTTGATGTCTCGGTATAATGTCTATATACAAAATTTCACATAAATCGGTTCCTAAATAAAGGTGATATAAGTTTGGCCCAAGTTCTAGTGTCACCAGATATATCTATATGGGAAACTGTTTTATTTTCAATCTTTGAAAAATCTGATTCTTGATAAAAGGGTTTAATTCTTCTAGAACATTAGAAAATGTTAAAAGAATTGACCCTGCAATTATGGTATAAGAGATAAGTTCAAAAAACTGAAATCGCACCAATAGTAAACTGCCCTTAAATTAAAAATTGCGAAAATGTTATTAAAAAAAAGGAATTTGTTTTAATACTTTATCTTTAAATTTCAATTATCTAGGCCCGACTTGGAAAAAACTTTTTTCCATTTTCAGTTTTCTTTAACTTATAGTATATTCCAAAACTTAACCGAAATTAACCGCATTTTTGGTTCTGGATAGTCTTTGGTAACAAATGGTTGCTGAAAAGCTTACATAGTTTTGAAACAGCTTAACCTTGTAGTGTGGTGTCAAATTTGAACGCTGCACCTTGACATCAGAAAATAACATTTAAGGGCTCTAAAGTTAATGAATTATAAAATGAATAATATATTGTTTTTTATGGAAAACATACTATCTGATGATAGCAGTAGTAGTGATGAAGAAGATAGTCAAAGAAGGCGTAAGTATGCAACCTTTTATACAGTTAGTTAAAATAACGGCAAATGAATTGTTTGCAACAAACACCACCAAAAACAAACTTTTGTGAGGTTAATGATGCCATAATCATACTAGAGACCCTGAAGGTCGAACACAAAATAAAAGCGCCAATTTTAAAATTTACTTGCCGATAGCCGGTAGAAAATACCAACTTTAAATCCCCTGGAAAATGGATCTCTTTTATGTATATACGAGTAAATTAATAAATGCTTACGGAATAGTATATTGTACAACGAGTTATGAAAGTATAGTAATTTACGTTATAAGTCCTGGAAATGGAATTTTACAGTCGAGTAAGAGGCGACGAAAGAGCCGAGTCCGGAACATCGAAACAAGATTGTAAGACCATTTCCAGGACGTATGATGTAATGCGTTTTATTTCATACTGCAATTATTGGAATATTGGTTTAATTTAAAAAAAATATATATAAAATAAATTTCCGAATGCAAAATATGGACATCTATGAAGAACGAGTTTCCATGGTAACTGATTACGTACTAAAGCATTGTCCACTTGATTGATTGTATTTGCGTCCGGTAAAATTTTTTATTTCCCCCTTCTATGTAAATGCCACTTTACAGGCCTTTATCTAACTAAGTAAATGAGTAATTACAGCCACATCCCTGTAAAACTTTATGGGCTTCTAAAAGAGACCCGTAAAATTTTACAACGCTTATCAACAGAAATCTATGGCAACTAATGTGTTTCTTAACCACAACACCATGGCAACGCCTAGCTATAAATTGTACTACCGCCTCTAATTCCAAAATGTCTTTTTATAAAAATATGCAATTCATAATAAAATGCTGGTGAAGGTGGAAATAAAAGTTTGTACGTGACACGCTTTGCAATTAATCATTACTGGGCTCGCTTCTTCGTCGCTCGCCCCACAAACTTTCCAGGTCGCCCGTAAAGATTAATTTACAAAGCTTGGCATGTAAATAACTATTACAATCACAAGTCCTGTAAATTTTTTTACAAGCATACTAGACCGTAAAATCGCATGTTCTGGACTAAAAAGTTTGACGTAAAACTGACAAATGTGACACAGTATGAAATAAATACTTTTTTTCTGAAATCGTCAAGAAAGCTTGTCATGACAGAACTCAGGTTGGTCATGAAAGTGTCACTTTAAAGACTAGTCACTTTCATGATTTTTACAAGACTCCTGTCACTTTACAAGACTCATCTGTCATTTTTAGACTGCAATTGAATTAGAAATCGTCACTTATCTTATGAAACGTTTATTTAATATAATTAAAAACACTAACAATCAAATACAACAAAATATTTTTGATTTGTTGTTGATTCATTGTCATGGATATTAACTTCTCATACGACTCTGATGTTGATATATTTTTTCAGTTTAAATCTATTTTTAGTTTTGAAAAACGATTTCAGAAAAAATATAATACATCACTGGTCATGAAAGTGTCTCTGCTTGACTCGGAGGCTTTAAAGAGATACTCGGATGCTACGCATCCTCGTACTCTTCAATAAGCCTCCTCTTCTGCAAAGTTTCACTTTCATGACTTGTAATGTAATACACTATTTCATGAATTTACAACTTTGATTAAGAAGGGCGAAGCCCGGGTTTATCAAGCAAATGAGTGGAAAAAAGAGACTCTCTAACGTGTTGTACACGATACTTTTTTGCATATGGTAGGTTGAGAAATTTGTCCTAAAAGGATTTATGCAAAATTTTAAAGAAATCAGAAAACTGTAGTATTCTTTTAGAGTGGTGGTAAACTAACCGCAAGTCACCGCAACCAACCGCGATTTCACTGCGGTTGCAGTGGTTAAGTGGTTAGCGAAAAGAAACCATTTTTTCAGGAACCGTGTTCCATAAATTAACTTTTTTCAGGAATTGGTATATTTTAAAACACGAAACCGAGCTTACGGTTACTGTGGTTAAGTTACGGAATATACTATTAGTATAAATGGACTGTGTGTAGCATACATTATTTAAATTCTACTAAATGTAGAACCAGACACTAAAATAAATACGTAGAAGCAATATCTGGCGGTTATTTTACCACTTCATTATTTTTCATTTATTTTTTTAATTGCTTTGGAATGATTTTTAATTCCTAAATTTTCTTTGGGCTTGAATGGATTTATTTTAGCTTATTTTCCCAGTTAAAACTGTAATACATTTTTTTTAATTTAATTGTTTCGGATTATGTGATTAATTCTAAATATGCATATTGAAAATTAAAAAAGCATTTTCACGGTCGAACCTTGATAATTGGAATTTGATTATAAAATGTCATTAAAAGTAAGCTTTCTTATAACTTTTTTGGATATTTTTAGATTTAACGGCAGTTTACTCTTGGTATTATAGCAGTTTTTCTGAACTTAGGTACCTCATATATCAAAATCGCGGGATCAATTTTTTTTACATTTTCTACTGTTTTAAAAGAGACAGAAACTTTTATCAATAGATTTTTTCCAGAAACCAGAATTTTTGCGGATCATATAAATGCAACGTAGGAATAATGACAATAAGAGCAACTCAGGATATGGCATTTTCTTCTTGGCCAATATGTTTCTAATAACATCTCTTATATGTTCACAACAAATACAATTAAATGGTTTCAAATGTTAAATAGTTGTCTTGTTTGAATAAAGATAACCTTCAAAGTACTTTCATAAAATTTAATGCAGTGGTTCATAATCGCTTTTCTGCGAACACTGTTGTTCCTGACCTTGTGTATTTCTCGAACTTTCTTGGAAATCGAATATTTTAATCCTCGAACATTGGCCTAAGAAAAGTCACAGAACTAATAAATACATGCAGGGTCGCTGTTAAATATAGAACCATCCTCGAATAAAATTGTTTAAATGGCAACATGGGCTAGATATTTAGGAATATCTTCTTCTCTCTCTAACCAACATTGAACATTGAGCATGTATAGAGTTACATAAGAAAACATGCAGAGAAATTAGAAAAACGTTTTCCATGTACGCAGCCGGATAATTTATCATACTTTAGATATAAGACCTATCATATTAACAGAATGCAAAAAATTAACAAAAAAAACTATTAGTAAATTAATCGTACCTATCATACGAACATTAAACATTTCTAACAATTTAATTACAAAGCTAACATGAAATGATGAAATGTCTGTTTAAGTAAGAGGAAGCTTCTTGGAAACAATGAATTCGCTTTCTAAAATTCTTATGAGAACTCTGCAACCATTCGACAGGAATAGCTGTTCTTTCAGCACGAATGTGATTTTTTAATGCATCTATATTTCAAATGACCTCCAAAAATCCAAAGAAGACAAACCAGGCAAACTAGCGAGTCACTCCACGGTCCAACTTCTTCCAATCTATCTTAATAAAAAAAATCACTTAAGTTCTTCCAGTCTGTAATGGGGATGTGCAATTTTTAGCAAATGTCTTGTCCTGCTGCTTTCAGAATCAAAATAGAAAATACCCCTTATACTGTGTATAAAAGAGATCGAATTAGATAGAGATGAACAACTACTAGGCCAAGATAAAAGCTTTAAAACTTGCTTGGAAAACATGCTTGTAAATCTATTATTACTCATTTTTTCAAATCTTCAAAATAACTGCTATGTATTTGTTACCTGCAACAAGTCCTGCAACATAAATTCATTTTAAATAGAAGCATCTACCAGTTACCCAAAGTTGGATTGTTGGATAGGATATTTGTTTCATTAGTTACCTTTAACAAAAAAGAATAACTAAAGGGTGAATCTACTAAACTTAGTTTAGTTCCGTAAACTACTGATTAATATGTGTAGTAATTTTTACAAGCATTAAAATTAAAAACTTTAAACTTTTGCAATTTTATATTAAAAGTGTCGTGATTAGATATGGTTGTATAGTAATTCAAACCCGAGGCTGGCTTTAAATTAAGACTTATATTCAATTTTATTTAATTTTTTCAAAATTATTTTTGCAATAATTTTGGAATTATTTTGAATGACTTATTGTGGGCATTCTCCCCTATTGTATTATTTTTATATTAATTTATTTGTTTTCATCTTTGTAAAGAATAAATGATAAATATTCTATCTTACTTTTTATAATTGTTAATTTTGGTTATTTATTATCTTTATAATAAAAATTATTACTAAAAGTTTAGTTCTTTACTGTTTACATAATTAATAAACTTGGTAAATAAACAAATCAGACTCGCTGTAAATAAAATAGAAGAAACGATAGTAGAAGTAAAACGGCTGTTTAATAATTTTTTGCACTCCATTGAAATAAGAAACTCACTTGAAAATAGAAGCTTTTAATGCTCTATTGTTATACAAAGCAACTGTAGTTATGGTAGCATTACCTTTAAAACTGGTTATATCTGCGGTGTTGTTTGTAAACAATGGAAAAAGAAACTATGCTCAGAAGCGTACGACGTTTCTTTTACCTGATTTGTTAAATGTGTTGCCTACTCGAGTCATGTATTTTGCTAAAGATTGTACATCCTCGAATAATAACATTTCCCTGGAATCATTTGAGATACTTCGAGGAAGTAAGGTTCCGTTCAATAAAAAAAGGCCCAACAATAATGTGACCCAAAGAATAGAGAGGATAACAATGGAAGGCTCCATAAGAACTATATGTAAAAATCGGACTTTGTTTTACAGTAATAGTTAACACCTGACACGTAAAGATGGCATAATAATCGCTCGACATTTTTAAAATTTTAATACATCAAAAAACATTATATAATACTTTCCATAAAAAAATCTATCTAACAAATGTTATTAACTGCGAAATGTTTACTTTTCTTAACCTATTTGCTTCTACACGTGTCAACAGCATGCAAACTTACGTTAAAATATAATCACATTCCCATCAGTTAACATCCAACACGCTAGATGTCGTTACTATTTTTGAGGTCGTTAGCCTTCCATTTTTATCCTCTCTATTATTTGATAGTGACCAAGCATATTTACAGTTAGCAGTATTTACAGTTGTGCTTGTTGACAAAACCATTGAAATAAAATGTAGATTCAACTGAAAATACAACAGCTCACACATTTTGTTATTTTTCGCAATAACTTCCATGATTCATGCGAATCTTGTGAAAAACTGACGCTTCTTGACGAAATCGTCTTCTGCAAGTTCCTGTACTAAATGTAGTATACTTTATCATAGGCTGTACTTGGTTCTGTGCACATTCAGTGCTACATCTAGATGATTATCGTGATTAATCTACCAGCTTTGGGACAACCTTTCAAATTACCAATGTCAATAAAGCTTTTTACAGTTTTCCAATTGAAATATGCAGTATTAACTAAATGACGTAACTCTGTCTTCGTGTTCTATCATATATACGTCGTGTCACCATACTCAATTGACATAAGAATATTTAAATTCGTTCTGTTTTTGTTACTATATACGTCGGTCATGAGCAGATGCAGATAAAATTTCAATAAAGTCGTAAGTGATCAATTTCTCTCGACTTAAATGATTCTTAAATGATAAGGATTCAGTATTGAAGATATATCTTATTTTTGTTTATTGTGATCATGAAATCGGGCATTTACCGTTTAAATTGTTCTTTTTGTAGTTCGGTATATTTGGGCAAACACGAAATTTTGACATAAGATATAAAAAACACGTACGTCATTACAAAAATAAACATCCTGAAAAATCTAATTACGCCAAACAACTTTTAGAACAAAATCACACAATGACTCCTCAAAATAATATTAAATTCCTACATTTTTGTAATAACAAACGCAAATTAGACATTTTAGAAGCCTTTGAGATATACAAACACAAACTCAGGGTACCTTTAATGAATGAACAACTTAAGCTCAGTAATTCCCCGTTACTGGAAGTATTAGATATTTAATTTTGATTATTATTATTATTTTATCTAGTTACCTATTTTTGTATCTACCTTAGCGACGTGTTTGTTTATAATTATATTACCTTTGATAACGACAGCATAGCTGTCGAAACAATATTGTCAGGTTATATTTTAATAAAACTGTGAAACTTTTACTAATCTTTATTTATTTCATATATCTTATTGTTAACCGGTAACAACCGACACGACCATTGGGGAATTTCCTAGTTTCCCAGTGGATATTAAAACCTTTTATTTGCACTACTGCCTCCAGCGTAGTTGATTCTTAGATATTTGAAATTACATTCTAACATATTGTCATGATATTTGACATACAATAGAAAGTATGCACCCCCAGATAAAATCTGTCTAACAAGATGTTAGATGGGTTGCATAACCTCAAGGAGAAAAATATTTAATTTTAACAATTTTTTTATGAAGCCAAAGAAAAGGTTTTAATTTAATAAATATGCATTCTAGAACACACTAGGCAGTAAAAAGATAAACCTTAAAGTTGATTTTTCTTACAATCCTGGCAATTTTTTATTGTTCAGCTAACGATGTGAAATCGTTACCTAAATAATAATAATAATAATAATAATTGCTACAACCCATAGCCTGGAAACCAGGCCCCAGAAGCTATAAGCTTGTGCGTAATAAATAAGTAAGTAAAATAAAGTTGAGGCCTTTGAAGGCAAATTCTGACCTAAAACCGACAAGGTGATGATGTCTGCAAGTATTTGATACCTTATCTGAGTTATTTATATAAAAGAATATGTTTCAAGTTAACGAGATAATGATATCGTTAAATTTTCTCATTAGTTAGATTATACAGCTTGTGGCTAAAATGTTTTATTGCTGTTTTGTCAAGCAGTTTCTTAAGTACAATTTTGAAACAATGTTAAATGTTGGGGTTGCTTTTTGTAGAAGATATCATTGAGATAAAATGCAAGTTTCTGCGTTTTGTCATAGCAATCTGAAATAATGTAATTTAGCTTCTATTTTCATGGTTTTGATATCTAAAAATATGTATATAATGTTTATTAGGATGTAAGGTTGGATTTTGTCAATATAGGAAGATGTAAATAGGTAATTAAGTTAATTTGGGTTATCTGATAGTTGTGTAGGAAATGTGTTTTGGTTGATTTTTTCGAGTGGCCATATTTTTTATGTCAGTACAAGTGTCATATATCATGGGAAAGGGAATTTTTGGATATCTATTTATTGAATTTATTTAAAGAATAATTAATAGTTATAAACAATTATGTGGTTATATTGTATTTAGTTTTAAACATTCTTTTGTTTATGACCAAAATATTACTATAGCCTACTTTTGTTTCAAAAAGGGTATAAAAGGAGCAACCAGTTTAGTAACAAACTCTCTGTTATTTTAAAGCTGCGAAACAGTGCACACATGCTAAGAGCAAAAATTAAAAATTTTAAGGTTATGTTGTGAGTTTGTTATATTTTGTTCCAAAGTATTAAATAAACATCAGAGATCTTTGAATTTAACTGGTTTTTTAAGTAATGATTATATTTAATTAGTATAATAATCAGTATTGTGAATTTATTTGTAGAATGATATTTAATTACGAGAAGAAAATTACTATCTTACGATTGATTTTTCATTTGTTCATGGTATCCAAAATTTTGTTTTTTTAATATTTTAATTCTTTTGTTGTTTGTGTTCAATTTTAAATAAAATTTCTGTCATTTCAATTTAAAGAAAATTTGGTTTATATTTTTTTGTGTACGTTACTTGTGTTTCCTAGATCTATATTTGTTTAGCCCTATTCAAGCGACCCGACTAAAAGTCTAAGTGTGGTGGAGATTTTGATGCTTCACCACGTTTGTAATTAGCCGGAGCAGTTTTTTAAAACTAAAGGTGGTTTATATTTTGTATATATCAGTACTGTGCTACTACCGAAGTATAAATTGTGTCTACTCTCATATAAATCAATTTATTATCATCAATATCAATTATAATAACTTGTTGTCCTAACCTGGGGTCAATCCTAACATTTTTGCCACCCAACGGGGGGGTTTTCTAATTAATTATACAGCTCATATAAACAATCGTAGCAATATGTTTACATCAATGCGGGAAAAATTGGTAACCATAAATAAAATGATAACATTACATATGAAATGAAAATTTTCCTTTGTTGTTATCGATATTTGCAATAAATGCATTAGCATAATTATTTGCCAAATCATCCTACAAAATGAATTACATATGCAGCTTAAATCAAAATTCTGTTATCGTTTAATTACTTAATACTTTACATATGAATGACTTTGAAGCACATTTAAGTGCTTTATTGTATGATAAATCAACTTTAAGTAGTTAAGATAACACGTAAGTGACGTGCTGTATATTTTTAATAATTCATTTATAGTATACTTTTTAATTTTGATGTTGGACTAAAAATGTTGCAGATACGAAACTGGAAATCCACTTCAGTTTCAAAATTGTATAATATCAATACTACATTAGTTTACTTACTTAGAATCTTCCAGAAGAGCTTTAGCTGCACTCAATACTCGTTCTTTGGTTATTTCATCATAATCTATTTGTAAAGCTAAACCCATAGCTTCTGAGGCTTTTAAATTCAGTTTCTGATCAGCAAACAAAGGTATTCCTAAACGAGGCACGCCACAGTAAACAGCTTCTTGTGTTCCCATAAGACCGCCATGGCTTACAAAGAGTTTTACGTTAGGATGACCTTAAAAGAAAAGTCCATAAGATCTAATTTGTCTAATAAATAGAATAAATTCTTACATAAAACATCCACTTGAGGCATCCACGATTCGAAATGAATATTAGAAGGAATATCTAAATTTTTGGGCATTTTTTCTCTGGTTGCTTTCCATAGAACCTTGTAAGGTAATTCTCTGAAAGCGTCGAAAAATGCTTTGAGTTTATAAGGTGGAAACGTTTCAGTTAACACCATCGAGCCAGTACTCAAGTAAATTACACCCTTGTATTGAGTTGACTTTATATCAATAGCCTCTTGGAGATGCTAAGAAAATATTAAACACATTGGAATTTATTTATTTATTTAGACTTTCCTGTATTACCTTTGGTAGAGCTTTTGGAGGATTAATATGTAAACCACCAACTTCAATAAAGTTAGGAACTGCTGGTCGGACAGTATTAATACTAAAATGGCTATTTACTAATATTAAACTAGTATTTAGAACTAAATCTTCGAGTTTTGGCAAGTCAGGTCCAAAGAATTTCCGAGCAATGACATCAGAGTTTGGAAAAGATACCAAATTATAACTGAAATGAGTAATGCTTTAATCGAGACTAACAGTAGAATGAAGTCTACTTACCTTAATTTAGACAACAATAAAATTACTGTATTTACAAGTCTTTCACTTAAGCTCATTTTGCTTAAATAAGGTACTAAATAATTAGGAATGTATGATGGGTTGTCAGGATTACCAATTCTATCTCCACCCCATGGCAAAATGACACTGCTAATCATCGATACTACAGGTACTTTGAAATGGTGACCAAATCCCATCATACAGTCAGAGCCGAAAATTTCAGTTACGACTAGGTCATATTTCTTTTTGCTATTCTTCAATTCGTGTGCTTGTGGAGTATTTAAGATAACTTCACAGAGACCAATACCTCCTTTTGTTAGAATGAAGTTTACTATATCATAATAACCGCCCATATCCTGTTTTACGAAATCTATGGAAATGTTGTTAACTAAGCCGGGTAAAGTTCCTTCAACACTTAGGTCGTTGTACCTAAAAAGGGGAAAATAGAAAAGATTGATAACAATAATATTATCAGATAACTTTAATTAAAAGTATGTCAATATGTATATTATGTATAATATTTGCAACTAGGATTAATTGCTATTACAATCGTTATGTACTATGGTAAATAAGGTATGTTTAATTAATAATAGGGAAAGTAAGAGGATTCGTTCCAATTAAGCTGTAATACGATAATAGTATTGGTACATTTAAATGAAAATATGTAATACGAGTAGATATTCCTTTCAAAATTAATACAGAGTTATTGCTGTTTATGTTTCATGTATGAAAAGTACCAACGAACGAAGAGCCTTATTAATTTTAATTAAATTTTATCGTTCTTATATGTATGAAAAAGACTACCTAGGAATTTTAGTACGCAATTCTCACACTAGGTGGATTTCAGATAAATCATAATTAGGTACTGCGGATTATCATGACCACAAAAGAATTCCAGTTGAAAATTATTCAGATAAACTGTTGCAACGGAATCGATTTAGTAAATGAATAGTTTGATGATTTTGAATGATCGATTAATACTACCAAGTAAGTAGTACCAGTTAGGATAGGTGGACAAAATCGCTATTTCACAGTTTTATAATAAATGGTGTTAAATTTCCTTTGAAGCACTGGTTTGTGTGTCCTTACTCTGTAGTACAATAAAGTGCAGAGTTCCGAAAATATATATGCCAAAGTTTTGTTTAACGTGGCCCACGGCTCCTTTAGGGGTAAACGAATTGAATTGAGTTAGGCTCAATTAGCGCATCACTTACTTTTGTAAGAGCTACTAGTACGAACTGGTAGAAGCGAAGTTGCCTATCCACCCTCTACTAGCTTTCCAGGATAGTGCCGAACCTATCTACATGCTCAGCCGTCGAGGTCCATCTCCGAGAGTCTCATCACCCCTAGTCCAGCGTGCGGACTTCCACTGCGCGGACGAGTTTAATCTCAAGTGTACCTGGGCCTTGGAAACTGGGTCTGCCTAGTATAGCCCAGAATTTAGCCACCTCGCCCTACCATAATTAAGGTTTGGGAGTCCCGTCCAACTTTACCTAAAAGTAGAGACCTGACCTATACCAACTAGGAGGTGGAGTTGTCTTAGATGTGGAAGGCTAAGAGTCAGTCGTATTCGCTTGTATTCACATCAACTACCCTTATAAGGTGATGTCCCGGAGTAGTCTTTCTGGGACCAGCCAGATCTGTAATTCATGAGTAAACATACATTGCAGAGTCCAGCCTCCACGTCGTCCAATTCACAGTACCTAAGTGACTACACCAGTTGAAGCACCTGGTGAAACGGTTTCTACTGAAACAGGAGGAGGACGTCTGGATAAACCTTGCTAGTATCACTCTCGTACTGGAGTCCAGCCTGGTTCATCCACAAACTAAGGCATGGGAGGATGGGGACCCTAATATCAGTCCAGTCATAGTGCAGCACATAACGACGGCCATAAATTTATATAGTCAATAAATTCTTCGACTGATAAACCTCTGACATTTTCTATCAGCTTGTTCAGTTCTGTCTGCGTCTCGCTCTGAATTTCTTCAACCGCCTGAAATCTTCGTTTTTTTTTGAGGATTATTTTTAACTTCGGAAACGAGAACAAATAACAGTAGTGTTATTTGTAGGACACTTCTTCCTCATATCCTTCCAATAATCTAAGATAATTTTCGAGTTAAAGAAACCGTTAGTTGACTAGGGCGCTCGCCATATCAGCGTTCAGCTACTTCTACTCTCTCAACCATGAAAACTATTCAAATATTTAGAGCGTCCATTAGGGTGTTACCGAGAGCCGTTTGTAAATTTCATAGATTTCGAAAGCCTTTTTCCTGGTTAAGTAGTAGCTCATAATGCATGTAGTCAGTAGTAGTCGCATATAGAAGCTGCAACCAACGACCCATCATGGAACTACGCTCTGTTCGCGAGCGAGAAATTCTAGTCCTTATGCAAGAAATATGTTTAGACACTTTGAACGGTAAACCTCATAATACTGGCACCGAGTTAATACCTGATCATCTGCTACCTTTTCGATAATAGTGCTGCGTATAACATATCATAGCTCGTTGCCAAAGCTGTTATAGATCGGATTCTTCTAAATACAAAACCTTTGACTGGGAGAAATTCTTGCTGTTCCCCTTTCCTTTTATCAGAAGGTATGGAATGCGAAGATCTTTCCATAAACGAACGAAATAAAATGTATAAGAAAATAAATTTAAATCACTTTTCTGCTCCTGGTAAGGAGAGCTGAATCGAAAGGAAAAACCATCTTCATCATTATCATTTCATTACTTACAATACCTATGAGCTCGTTGCTTACGATAGGATGATCGACCAAATAGAGAACATATAGACAATTACAGTCATATTGATCCCAAAAGTACACAAAGAAACAACTACTAAGTAATGAAAGTTCTTTCCATCACTGAAACCTTAATCACCTCTAGTCGTTATCAAGACGAATCGAATACAGAAACGGCATCGATATTGGTTTTTACATAACACAAGACAAAAGTAAAAGTCACAACAAAGGGGCGAACCTCATGAAAAGGAAAGCAAAAAAATGCATATAAATGAGTCCATACCCATTACCCAAACAGCATATAAGTAGCACTAACTGAAATCGGAACTTTTATTGAGTAGTTGTTACGTAACTACAACTAAATTTATAACTTTATAGGTTTAATTACTTCAGTTCAGATTATTTTAGTAATTATGTAGTTGTTTCTACTATTTATTGGAACTATGTAGTTCTATTACTTCTGAGTAACCTTTAAAGTATGTGGAACGGTATTGCCACTTACAAGGCGACCTTACAGTTGACGTGTCGCCCATTTCAAAATGTAAATTTGCAAGTTTATAGTTTTTGATTCATCTTTTAGGAATAATTTAAAAAGCAATAAATACTATACGTCAAACGTTATGTCAATTATTCCAATATACATAATATACATATGTATAAATAAATCATTTTATTAAATTTATGGTAACTCTTAACTATATATTATAGATGTTAATAGATGTTTTACTATATAACCTTCAATAAAAATAACAAATTGGTGCCAAATTGTGCCTTAAGAATAATATAAAAATGGTTTCTATAATGTGTATCAACTTGTAAATACTTTTGTCATATTTTATTAGACATTTTTTATTAAAAAATATATTTAAAGATGGGTGTTCTTAGTTTTCGTTCTATCATCATCACGTTTAACAGAAAAGTTGCAATGGTTTATAATTTTGGTATACTGGAATGACAAAATAATTAAACATTGCATCGTTCTTTGTATTATTAAGTACGTATTACAAATACAATAGTAATCCATTTTGTGACACGATCACAGATTTAGTATAGAAAATGATAGAATATTTGTTAAGTTACAAGAGTAAAAGAGAGCAACCACGCGACACGATGTGTCAAAGAGAAGATAAGTTCCGCGAAAGTAGCAATTACTACGCCGCTACGTTCCCTCTACGTAGCTGGACAAGTTAGCTGTAGCAATTACGTGCTTGTGACTAGTGGCAAACACTTAATAGTTCCACCGGTAGTTGCTGGTACGTAACGATGACTAAGAATGCTGCTTGGGTAAATATTGGAAATGCAGATAAAAACATTATCACAATATTGCAGTTACAAATGCAGGTGGTTTAACATTTTATAGAACATTTTTATAAAATTCTTACTGTTGTAAATATGACATTAACCTTAACACGGAGAGTTCTTCAAGTTATTCTACAACAGACGATGAACTATTACATACATATACATTTAAATTAAAAAAAGAAACAGATACGCAGCGACAAAAATGTGTTGTATAAAAAACGGCTGGGAAATTTCAAGAATCCATTGCAAGAACTGACGAAACTATTCAAAGGTCAGTGAAAATGCGATTAGATATGCAGTCGTAACAGAGACAGGGACTTAAAAGAACTTCTTCATATAACACACAATTCAAGTAACCAGGATGCTAGACCAAGGAATCGTTTAGCCTCGGTAACAGTAGTGGGTCTTAGATACTCAGTAATAGCCTAGACCTTCTTAGGATCGGTGTGCAAACCTTTTTTGTCAACCACAAAGCCCAAGTAAGACTGAATCTGCAAAATTCACACTTGTTCAAGTTCAACGGTCAAACTCGCCTCCTTAAGGCGTTTATAAATCTCTTCAACCTCTTCACCAGAAGGCATAGCGACATACTCAAAAAGACCTCGACGAGGTACAGTAAATGCGGTCTTTTCGCAGGAATCAGGATGGAGTAGAATCTGATGAAAAGCTTGCTTTAAATCGTTTGGAGTCAAAAAACGAGCATCCCTTATTAATTTATCCTATCCTATATATAATTATAAAATACTGGACAAAAACAGAAGCGAAGCGGATACGCATCATTCTTGCTAACGGAGTTTAATTTTCTTCCGTCGAAACATAAACGATATGAGTTATCTTTCTTCTTAACTAGAACCATTGGTGAGCTTGAATAAGTTCACCCTTTATGAGTAATGTAGGGTCGGTTGTCTTCCCTTTTCGTTACAAAGTTGGCAGTAGCTTCTGCAGAAGGATGGTAGAATTCTATAACGGTGTCCAACCAAGATGGTTAAAGTTGAAGGTTAGCGTGTAATAAATATAATAGTGGGGTGGAACGGCTAAAACTTCCTTCCAGTAAATATAGTTTTTTGATGACACCTAGAACATTGAGAATATAAGGGGCCAATATTTTGCTCTCCGAAAAAAGTTACCGGAACCGGAAAAGTAACAGAAAAAACCTGTTACTTATTCATTTAATTTTTACTTCTCTATTATCATCGTTTTCTAATTGCTAATTAGTTTATTACTTAAGCAAGCTAACATTGGTCCTTCCACAATTCTGAATTAGAATCCAGATTTAGTTTTCCGTTACTTCAGTTTAGCTTACAAGCAGCTTTAGTATCCAGAAGGACGATTCTGAATTAGGTATAATGGTAATATACATTGATCAATTGCGGGAATTATTCTTTGCCCACTTAATAATTCAAACTTGTTACATAATAATAAGCCATTAATTTATATACACGCACAGTCATCATCTATCATTGTCTAATTCTTTAGAGATAAACATAAACAATGCGAAATCTAATTTGAAGATCCTAAAAGATAAATAAGTACTTCGTTTCATGACTACTGATTTCATTGCCAGTTAGTGTCAATTTTATTTTATCATACTACTTTTCACAAATATTTTAATTTACTGATCTTATTTCGAATTTCTCACCTGGGTATAGGCTTCTTTTGGGGAAAATGACTTAGTACGTCGACTTCGTGGCCTTTTTCGGCAAGTCCTTTCATTAATCTGTCGAACATCACCATATGACTTTTACTTTGAAGTGGAAATAATCCCAAAATACGATAACTGTGACTTATTTCCAAAAACGAAAGAACTAACCCGCATATTACTAGCAAGATTTTCATTGTACCTATCAGTCTAAACTAATGGACAGCTGTAAGTATATCACTACAAAAACGACCTTCGTGTACTGCTCAATTTATAAATACTATCGTGACGTTCTAAAAATGAATTAATCTTAACATGTAATGATTACTACTGATGTGGGATTCGCTGATAATAGTTTTGTTGCATCATGATATTAAATGGGTCATTGTTAATTATTTTACCTGAGATGTCTTTTGTCTTATTCTCCAACGGTAACGTATATTAAATAAATCATTTTTGTTAGGGATGCATTTATATGTCGCATAACATGAGGACTTGTGTAAATACATACAATATCGATTATATATTTTGTATATAGGTAATTTTCTAAAATTATCCTGTTATCTCTATACATATTTTTAATTGCTGCTGTATTATAAAATCTAGCGATACAAGGATGCAATAGCAGATGGTATTCGAATGATTTGATGGTGTAATTAGATGTATTTTTTTGCAGATTGCTTGACGAAAATTTGTTCCTGTATGAAAACTATTTTTTTTGCATCACAATGTGCAAATGTCCTGGAGGATACAAAAGCAAGAAAAATGATCTACCAAAAGTAGATAATACGTTTACTCAGTTTTTTGTTGTTTCTTAATTTCTTCCTCTGGAATAGTTCATAAGTAATTGCACAATATGTATGTTGAATTTGAGTTTGATTCCCAGCCAGCACAGTGACGTCATAATGTCGCCGTTTTCCGGCAGTAACGTCAAATGACGTCAAATTGTCGTAAAACTGACAGCATTATGTCACAACCCAAGGTCGTCATTGAAACGTTGTTCAATGACGCCATTAAAACGTCCTATACTAGGACTAGGACAGGAATCATACATAAATAGTTGAATATTGGAAATAATATTTATTATATACTATTTCATACATAATTATTAAACATTCAATATCAGAACATACATCTCTTCTATTAACTCAACATCTTATAATTATTAAAGAAAAGTGAACATCTACTAACTGAAAAGCTGCTAAAACAATATCTAGAATAATTGATGATACTAAAATAATATTAGTAAGTACTAAGAAACCATTGCATTAGTATTAATTTATTAACAATAGTAATCTCACAAAATCGTCGAACGGGTAAAATTGTATAGGTTATGTAACGGGTGTTTTTTTAAATTTGGCGTCAGAGCAAGCAATGAGAGTTCGATTGTGAACGCACCTTTGAATGTCGCCACGCCGCAGTGTATCTAAACCTAACCTCACTTTTAAGTTTTGACATTTTGACATTTGAAAAATAGTGGTCTATTCACAACAAACTCATAGTCATAGCTAACTAGGACGCCAAATTTAAAAAAACACCCGTTAGTATTGTGACGGAACAAGTAATTATTAATACTCGCCCTTTGTGACAAACCACAAAATTATTATGCAGTAGTTGCATCTACATTCGTTAACGTTATGAAACGTTACTAATTAAAGAGCAAAACAAGTACACGAAAGACGTTGTTGCTGTTTGTATTGCGGCATGCGGTCACGTGCAGTTCAGTAAAAAAGTAAAGTAAAACAGTGTTGCTAGATTTGTCTCTTGTACATCAGTGGACCTGACAATACAAAAATAATGTGTGTAAGTAAAAAGATGCATTCTATTTACATTCTGCAAATGCAAATGTAAAAATAAAAAATAAGTTATGGAATATATCACTTTTTGGTTACCTAGATAGATCATAATTAATAATATTAGAAGTCTAAAAACGACCTTATTGTACGTCTAAAAGACGTCGTTCTGAAGACGTCTACGTACGTCCCATAACATGACTTCGTATGGACATCATTTATTAGTCATATGACGTCGCCGACCAATAATCACTTAAAAATAACGTCATTATAACGTCAGTGTGCTGACGGTGTTGGTCTTTGTGATATTATACAAATCCATGAAAAGATGAGTAAGTAACTAAATATTTCCATGATTTTATTAGAAAATAATAATTTAAATGTAAGATGTAAACTTTATTATTTTGTCTTCTCTTAATTTACCTATTTACTTATTACATACAAATGTTCTGTGGTACATACAAACTAGTGCTGTAATATAGCTATAGCTTACTGATTATAAGTATGTGAAACCTTGCTTTTATTTATTGATGGATATCTTGCTGATGTAAATTTAAGAAAAACAAATAAAATAAAAACACCACTGTGTATGTTTTGCAATATGAAAACATATTAGAAAAATTATTTTGTTTGCCGTGAGCGAGACATAGCTTCATGTATACATATTAACGTGTTAAACTCCCTCTACTTTACCAACAGCAAAAACGAGCCGCAGTACTCTTTACGTTAGTTTGAAAATATCTTCGCATGTTTTATACCTTATGACAAAAATAACAGCACCATTGTGTTCACAGAAAATCAACTTCTGTAAAAAACTTCTGCAATGATTTGAAATTTTAAAATAACTTGGGGCTTATGGGACGAAATACTACAAACAAGTGCATATGTCGGTGCAAACTGCCTCGAAATCCGTTTCAATCTTAATAAATCTGAAGTTTACATCGCTCTACATATTTTCGAAACGAAAGTCTAAATCGAAGAAGTATTCTTTATAAAATTGTGGCCTATCTATGTAGGAGACAGTGAAGAATTAATTATATCTTTAGGAGTAATTAATAATTGTATACAAAATATTCAATTAAATGTAGAAAATGTAACATTTCGACAAACATGCTACCGCGTGTCACTAGTGTGCATCTCACTTTCCTACGCAGCTCCATCTCGCTCGATCGCATCGTTTTAAATTAACATGTTGAATTTGCATTTGTTTGATTTGTTCTCAATTTAAAATTTTCAGTGTTCGTTATTTTATTATACTGAATTTGCTCCAAAAAACTAAAAATACTTTATCATGTTTTGGGAATAAACAACTTTGAAATTAATTAATATTGTCGCATTTCCTGAAGAACGTATGAAGATTTCATTTTTTGAAAAACTGCAATGGTTTGTAAATTGCTCAAAAATGATAACTCGATACTTTTCACTATCAAAACTTCAGTATTTCTTTTTACTTATTGTAAACACTCTTTTTAAATAATACTAAAGGTGTTGTTTTCATTGTCTATTATCAAGAGAAAAGATTTACACTGACACTAATTACAAACAACTATAAACTATTAACAAACTTAGATTAAATTTAATTACACAAATATTTGTTTCAACACTGATTTATATTACACTGATATTTATGTTATACTACCCACGATGCGTGAATGTGTTTTGCTAGTTGACTAATCCCCCCTCTTCTTGCGCGGTGGTAATTTTATATATCCCATATAAGATTGCTGGAACGCGCCAGATTAGTCTGGTGTATTGTGCTTCGTTTAGCTGTCAATTTGTGTCATACATTTTAGCGATTACCATTTTTAGCGTTCGATATTGTATCACGGATTTGAAAATCTATTTACTTTTCCTTAATTCAGTAACTTTCATAAATGTATTTAAAGTTTTTTCGCTGATTCGAAAACAGATTCGTATTTAGGTTTATATTAAACAATTGGTATTGTTTATTTTTTTGCAGTTGGCGTCAACATTGCCAGTTTGACTGACATTTGACATATTCACATACTATTTTGGAATTCTAAAAACTTTCTATAAAAATACACAAATGACAAAAAAAGCAAGAGACTTGGAAATATACAATTGCACAAAAATAAACCCTACCCAACAGAAAATTCTTGAGGAGACAAATACAACACAAAGCGACAAACAGGTTCTTTTTGTATCCTGTGGGGTGTCGTTCGAAAAACGCAAGAGAGGAAGAAGACGATAACCCTCTACATCATGAGTCAGGTATTAATATCAGTGTGACTAAATATTACGACGAAAGAAAATCAAAAAAAGCATAAGAAAAATAAATATTAATAATCAGAAGGATTTTGAAAGTAAACATTAAGACAATATTGATGAACGGGCATGCATGCAGTCTAGGACATTTGGACGCGGCCGTTTAGACACGACCGTTTCTGTGCGAGGACAGTTTGGCGCGGGACAGTCTGGCGCAGGGACATTTTGACGCAGGCACACATCGGCTCCGGGACACTTGAGCGCAGTCACACTTCGACGAAAAACAGTTCGTTTTTCGCTACAAATTAGAGTAAAACTTTAGGAGATATTTAAAAAAATTCTCACATTTGGCTTTATCGCCTTTTTTGTGTATAGGGCAAATCACGCCTGTTTTCCAGTCTTTTGGCACTTCTTCCGTTGCCCAGATATGTTGAAGTAGTTTAAAGATTCGCTCGCTTAGTATTCGGCTTCCTACTTTTATAAGCTCAACGGTAATGTTGTCTAATCCTGGCGTTTTGTTGTTTCTCATATCTCTTATTATTTCGTTTACTTCTTTTAAAGTTGGCATTTGTAGTTGTATGTTGTCATTTGTAATTTCTGTTTTTTCTTCTGCTTTTGTGTTCCCATTTAATGCTTCGTCAAAATCTTCCTTCCAACATTTTAGTATTTCTTTTGTTTCAATCTCGATCTTACCCTTTTTGTGTTTACATCTGTTCGTTTTTGGTTTATAATTTCCTGTTAGTCTTTTTACACTTTCAAAGAATTTTCTGTTGTCGGTTTTTCTCCTTATATCAGTAAGTGCTTCTAATTTGTTTTTAATGGCTGCGTTTTTCTTTTGCTTGCACAATTTTGCAGCTTCTTGACGAGCTTCTCTATAATTGTTTTCGGTTGCTTCTGTACAGTTATTCAGATATTTCATTCGGCACTCATTTTTAATTTTACTTCTATGTAGGCATTCTTGGTCAAACTCAAACCGTTCTTTGTCACCGTTTTTAATCGGTGGTATAAAATGGCTTACTGTTTTCGCTTCTTCAATATCTTCTGACGGTTGTTTTCTTTCTAATTGCATTTGTATTTGATGACGTAGCTCTTTTGTGTCTATTTTCTTTACGTTTTCTATATTCCATTTTTGTTTTCTTTTTGCTCTATATTCATTGATCAATGCTATACGTGGTTGTAGTTTTGCTCTTACTAACATATGATCGCTATCACATTTTGCCTTTCTGTATGATCTTACATCTTGTATTGATGGTGCCCACCTGGATGATGTTAGGACGTGGTCGATTTGGTTTACATCTTTAGTTCTTGGTATTATCCAAGTTCCCAGGTGGATTTTCGGATGTTCGAAAAATGTACTGCTGATTTTTAGATTCATTGCTTCGGCAAATTCACATAATTTTAGTCCATTTCGAATTGTTTTCTTATGTATTGTGAATTTACCAGCTACGTTTTTTATGCCATCTTCTTTACCTATTTTAGCGTTGTAATCACCTAAAACAATTAACATGTCATGTTTTGGGGTTTTTCGCACACTTTGTATAGTTCACTGTAAAATTCGTCTACTTCTTCTTCCGTTGATACTTCTGTGGGCGGGTATACATAAATAAATGTTATATTGCAAAATTTACTTTTCATTCTTATTTTACAAATTCTATCACTCACGGGTTCAAATCCTAGTAGGCTTTTACGAGTTTGTTTGCTTAAAAAGAAGCCTATAGTATAGCTACCTAACAGTTTATAATTGTAGTGTTTGTAATTAGTGTTAGTAATAATATTTCTTTTGTTAATAGACGATTAAAACAGCATTTTTAGTATTATTTAAAAAGAACGTTACATTATTATTAAAAGTAATGAATGTACGAATAAGCATTATGATTTTTTTAATCATTGAAAAACTAAAAGGCATTTTGTTTACAAAAAACCACAAGTGTAAAAAAGGGTTTAGTTACTTATAGAAATCTCAATTTGCTTTATCATTTAGTCTTAGAGAAATTCGCCAATATCGTTATATTTATTATTCCTTTATATTCTTTACATACATACATAATCTTTAACCTCATATACCTTTCGGTGTCGAGGCGTCAGACACACCGAGGCGCAGAGTGGTTATGTGCGTTTCTTTATATGATTTAATATTTCAAAAACTACAACACCTATGTGTATAAAGATTTGACATTCTATAATATTAAATAGTACATACAACGCTATTAAATTAAATTGCAATACATGTAGAATTTCCCTATGTTGCATTTGAAATTAATCGAGTCAAAGCATTATGCACACATAGGCAACCAATTATATAGCACGTTCTTTTTGTACTATTTACATATATTGAATGGTAAATAAATAGCGCTGTATATAAAATGACTTGACTGATAGTAATAAGTTTTATCTAGATAGAATACAGATTTTTAGTTTGGACATTTTACAGAAAACGAACCAAGTCGATGATCCTACCATAAATAATATAAGTAAAAAAAACTGGAGGGTATAAGGTAGCAGGTAGCTAATAATATAGATAGACAATAGTATAGATATAACATTGATTACAGGTATGATTATTTTTTAAAAAACAAACAATTTAAATTATTCGTTTTGTTCACTAAAATTATTGAACTCGGTCGAATGTTACTGTTATACTTACCTAGGAACAGGTTTTTTCTGTGGAAAGTGACTTAAAACATCAACTTCATGTCCTCTGTCAACGAGCCCTTTCAATAAATTTTCAAACATCAGCATGTGACTTTTCCCATGTAGTGGAAATAATCCCAAAATGCGATAAGTTTCACTCAATGAAACAAATAGAACTATTAAACTGACTTTCATTAAGGGATTCATATCGTTTACTATTGTTATCTGTCTGTTTAAATACTGCTTCACATCTTTGATCTTGGGTCAATAATGAATCAACTATTTTTTTGTAATGGCAGTTGTATAAATGGTTTATAATATTTCATGCTGTATCATCGTAGCAACATATAATTCATCAAATTACGGAAATGCAAAATAAGTGGTATGTATGTAAGTGGTTAACAATAATTTAAGAAGTTTAGAGGTTAGCGCAATTTACAAGATTATTTACAAAAATGATTTTCGAGAGTATTATTTTCTTATTGTTAGTTTGTTTATAATTATACAGTCAGCATGTAAATGTTAGCATAAATTCCATAGAAATTCAGGCATTTTCTAACCAATGTATACACGGGAACCCATGTAAAAAATAGATGACGTCCTAAATTTTTCTTAATGAGACAAACTATTAATTTTTTGATCTACCGACTGAAACACTCTAAAATCTAGGCCCACGTTGGACCGTCAGTGAAACAAACTAAATACTCACAAACGAAACAAGGCCCCGCGGTTGGGCGCCAGTGAAACAAAGCTTTTTTAGCCACGGTAAAATAACAATAAACTATAAAAATTATATAAAATGATTCATACTTACTGTATCTAAGAAACTCAAAATATCTGCCACAGCTTGAGATTTAAACTCTCTCTTACAAATTAATTATTCAAGTCGTAGGTATTGGTTCCACAGCTGTATAAATTGTGAAAAGGAGTAGATAAAGGTCTCAAAACACAAATAATAACTCAAAAAGGGCGCCATCTGATTATGAAGCTTAAAGTATTGATTATAAATAACCAATCAATGATGTTAATTGAATAAGCATTAAAAATTATTAAATTCATTAACCAGAAAATGAATAAATTATTTAGTAGAATCAAAAAAGATTTTGTTTGTTTAAAATTTTGTAATAAAAATGAAATAAGATGTTCATAATTATATGGTTCTGTTTTCTAGATCCTTAATTTTGAACTGAAAACATTTATTTAACAGGAAAAACATATGGGTGAAACAAAACAATACATATAAATAAAATAAATAAAACACCACTCGTACATTTATTACAAGTCTAATCAATATTCATTAGATCACAATTACTCTAAAGTAAATCAAAAAGATTCATATAAGACCTTTCAATAATTAACAAAAATAACCAAGAAGTTTATAAGATCGATCAAAAGAATTATTCAATAAATTTTATTCAGGTAATAAAGTTTAAGTTGACTTGACTTTGTTGACAAAATCTATAAACAAATATCTAAAGGATATTATGCAAATTAGATTAATTCAACTATTATCAATTTGGATGATTTTAAAATACATTAATTTTAAAGATTTCTAAATAAAGTAGAGAGCTCTCTTGCTAAAGAAAAATTGCAACATTCTTTAACTACAAGGTTCTTAACTAACTGCATTATAAAACAATCACTTAAAAAATACGGTACCTTGAATTTCATCCACCAAACTCGTGGAATATAACACATACAGTCTAGGAGAAATTGGAAATTGGCCTTTATTTCGGAAAATTGTGGTTGAACTCGGCGTTGTCTTGAAGTGTTGATTTTCAGTACCAGAAGCTCGATTCAATTTAATTACTGTCATTCGCCCATATGGTTTCATAAACAAACTGGGTCGAGCACACACAAATAAGCCAAGATTTTAAACTGTTTATACGTAATAACGTATTTACTTTCATTTAAAAAATAACGATAATGTTTCTGGAACTTAAATTGTTTTTAAATCACTAGTAGCACTAAATGCGTTTAAATTCTTTAAGCGGAATTTTAATTTATAAAAATACGGGAGTCGATCATTAAATTCTGGATCGATTACAATTGATCTTTCCTGAAGAAAACTGCACTGGTCTTAAAACCAAACGAAACGAAATAATTGTTTTTAATAGTTCTTTACCAAAAAGTGAAACACCTTTGTTTACTCGCGTTACAAAATTATAAATCTTTCTAACACGATTTATCGAGACGGAATTCCTTTTAAAACTGGCACTTTGCACAAAATAGCACTGAAACGGTACTGTACTGTATTTAGATTTATATCAAATCTAAAGGGTTTATAACTAACTGTAATTCGGTAGCAGTGATTATAGATCAATCATTATTGATCGGAACTCAAACGATGAACCCGCACACCCCAGGTCGAAGTGTGAACATTTCTAATATCGACCGCTTGCTGTAAGGGTGCAGTGGCGAATCTCCTAGCCTCAACACCAGCGCGGGTTTTTATCACGTCGGGTCCCGAATCTCCGCGTGGTTACATCTGTTTTTATGCAGCAAGGGCGCTTTTTACTTGACCTTCTATAGGATTCTAGACTCAAATACAAAAAAGTAGAACCGCCAGAATTAGCGCGCCAAACTTATGCAGTGGTATAGCGTCTGGCGTGTAGACAAGATTCCTACGCCGTAAACTGACTTAAATTTAAAACGCAGATCACTAACAAAGGAAATTGTATTTTCGAGTCCTGTATTCTCAGAATGTTAACAGAAATATCTCTATAAAATAAGTTGACCAAGCACTTCACACAGTTTCTTATCAAGGTCTTTCCCGAAGTAATCGATATTATATTTAAAATATAAGCAAACAAATACTGAAAAACATCATTCTTGGTGACACCACGTTGTTTAATTATATCAAATATAAAATAATCCTTTCCTAAAAGTGCTTTCTATAGGAAATGTTTACATGATGAAATGCTGGTTTAAATAAAGCGCAGCCCTACAGGACCGAACTTAAGATTTTTAATAAGACTAAATGCAAAATTATGCATACTAAATGCTGTTGGAAAATATACCCGTTACACTCGCCCACTCGTCAAAGAAAAAGAAAAAAACAATAAAAAAAGAAAAGCTAAGAAGCCCATCTTATGCTGTACTAAAACTAATAAAATGCCAAAAGGCATACGAAGATACCATACTAATATCAAAACCAAGGCACACCCAAAAGTGCCTAACGCCCAAATCTATAAGACCATAAGTGTCTAAACATTCAAAAAGGAAAGAGGAAAGGAAAGGGACTATCCGGCTAGCAAGATAGAAGGGACCAAAGGTAAGGAACGCCGAATAGAGCTGAAAGGAGCCACCCTAAAACAAATGTCCTCACAGAACATTCAAGCAAAACCGAAGATGTTGGAGAAGCCAGACGCACCAACGGGGACCCCAATAGTCATGTACTAAGAAAATCAAAAACGGAATCAATCTCAGAAACACCCACCAACATCATAATCTATAGCCAAAATTCTAGTACGCACACAAGAGAGTGTAACAGGTGCCGCTTAGGGTACCAAAAGGCAACACCCCGAGATCTCAGGTCTACAGCAGTCCGATATGGCACTAACTGCGCCTTCACTGATCGAGAAGAAAGAAGGAAGAGAAAGAAATAAAAGAATAGTAAACAAAGCTGGAAAAAGGAAACCTGCACAGATAGTACTTCACTTCAGCAGAAGCCAGAACAAGAACCAATCCCCCACAAACACCCACCGTCCAGCGTTAGGACCTCCTTCTACCGTCAGGAAAGGTTCAAGCCCAACCACTACCAAAGCAAAGCACTAACCGCCTCCAGAAGAACGTCACTAAACTAGAAAGTAGTCAACACTACCCATTCGTCACCTCATTCACTCAAAATACCTATACAAGATAAGTGAATTCGAAACGATATACCAAAAATAAAATTCAAGATCAATACCTGACCGAAAAAACTTCCAGAACCGTAAACCATAACTGAAAATCAAACGATATAGAGTTACTAAAACTCTTTTTTAATTCTAACACAAGATAGGTTACCTATAACTATAAGCTAAGTAACTTAAGGTTGATAAAACCTCTCCAAATTAAATATTTGCAAGTAGATAGATTAAAGGTTAATAAACCCCTATTATATTTACGAAATGTAGTATGTTAAATCCTAATTATCGATTGGACGACTTAAGGTTATTAGAACCTTTTCAAATAGTCTCCAAAGTATATTGGGCCGTAGCTATTAACTGAAAGACATAAAGTTAATAAACCTATTCGTATTAGCTGCAGTTCGTTAACTGCAGCGAATGACTATATAACTGAAGGTTAATAAACCTTTTCATAGAGCTCACTGACTATAACTACAAAATAGATGATTCAAGTTTAATAAACCTTTCCATATTAACTGGCTCAAAATGGTATAAGCCTCTCCAAAACATTATGTCACCAGACAAAAGAAGCTCACACCAAAAACAACGAGAAGTTGTCTACTTGGACAAATTGTTAAAAGCTCTGTTGAAACGGAGAAAGAAGGAAGCACAATCATGCATTGTTCTAAAAAGAACATTTTCCAATATTACTAATTCGTTCATTAAAACGACGGCAAAATAGTACGCAACACGCACCAAAACGCAAGACGTTACAAACAGCTGTAACACTAAAATCCCACAAAAGGGTACGGTAGTGGGTTAATATCCCACAAAAAGACGATGATTCCCCAAAGAATAATTACACAAAACAGAGCAAGCGACAACAATGAGCTAGAACCCAACGAAAGGGTACAGTAGTGGGTCAATATCCCACAAAAAGAACGGTAACTCCAAAAAGGAATGATCTTGGCCCTGAAAAGGACACACTGAATAGGGTGATCTATAAGGAGCGATAGATCGAAGATATACTTAAACTGCACAAAGCAAAAGATCTCACAAAGAGCACGGTTCCCAAAAGAGCCAACAGATTGGTTGGTCAACACTGACCAGTAGGACACAAGTCCTCAAAGAAGGTAGTCGAAGGATGGTAAAGGAAGAACTACCTCAGCTTTACCAGACTTTTACTGGAACCCGACATTGGTGAAGGAATTTCTAGAGCGCATCCCACCGCGCTATAATAGACAAAGTCTAAAACAGAAGGTTGGAGAAATATAAATTTCTCAAAGGGGAGAGAATATTTCATAAAAGAAACGTACAAATTTGATTAGTCAACAAAGTGACTCGAAGGACCAGAAGTCCTTAGGGGAAGAGTGGTCAAAATATGGTAGGAAAAGGACCTCAAATGCTTTACCGGACTCTTACCGGAACCCGTCATCGGTGAAGGAATTTCTAGAGCGCATCCCACCGCGCTATAATAGACAAAGTCTAAAATTCAAAAGAAGTCAGAACCCGAAAGCTTGTTCTGAAAAGAACACGACTTCAAAACTCGATATGATAACACAAATCTGAACACAAAACTATCTCAAAATTCGCAGACCCTAGGTCAAATACTAATATCTCAATAGGACTTTGTGAATGGCCAAATCACACCACCACGCAATTCTCTAATACGCACCGAAACTGAACATCATAAGGTCACTAAAACCTTCTCAAATTCTCAAATGTCAAACAAATTCCAACACAGGAACACTCATACTGGATTGTCACAACAAACTGTAACAATACTGAACGGTACATACGGAACACCCTGTATTTCAAAAAGCAAAACGATAATCGTGGTGATCAAAATCACCAAACGGTACGGAACAGAGACCAAATTGCCTCCAGAAACGCAGTACTAAACTATACTGCAATACGATACTGTACGATATTGCCTGAACGGCACGGAACGGTAAATAACTTACCAACTGTACGATACGATATTGCCAGAACGCCACGGAACGATATATGGCACTTGCCAACGATACGGTAAAGGGACAATAACTGTCTTCCAAAAGCGCAGTACGATACGAAACGGTACTACAAAACGATACTGTAAAGGGACCAAACAGGTCGCCCAAAAACACAATACGAAACAAAACTATACTGCAAACTGTATCACTAACGATACACAAGTCGGTAAATGGTGGATGCCAACGGTACAAATGAAAACAGAACGACATCACCAAAACCTAACACACATCTAACTTCAAAATGGTTCAATACCACAAGACCTAATAGATCTCAAACAGATTTATCGTTAAGCTTTTGACAAAAGCTTAAGGAAGTTCAACGAACTTAAAATGCACAAGGACTCAAAATCCCAGCAGATTATTATTTTTTCTGAATATTCAAAATGAAGTAATAACTTCACACAGATTTCTAAATAGACAGAACTGTCAAAATCGGTAAATATTTACTGGACACAATCGGGAAAATTGTCTTACACCCTGCGTGATTTCCGTCCAACCTACCAAGAAACACCCAAGGGATAAAATATCCCTGCGGTACTCTACGCCAACACAAATCCATACAAGATTTCCAAGAAGATATCCAGCCACTCAAATAAGAAGAGGGCACTCAACAAATCACGCCATCATTGTTTTATGTATCTCCCACAACTAAAAGAGGATAAGAACACAACAGTACTGACCTGACAGAACCATGAAGGAATATTATACCAACAGAAGATTAGTAATTATTATGTTGAAAGGGAATTAAACCCACTTGAAAATGAGTTAAAATTCAGGGGCCAAAGATCTTAGAAGGTCTTAATATAACGAGTATTTGATATTTATTATTTTTATTAGAATGGCGAATAGACTCCTCTTACGTACTAAAGAAATCATTTATCAGCATTCAGTGCCACATTCACATTCAATCATACCAAGTGTATTCACCAAACCAAGAATAAGGTTAAAACATGTATTTAGGAAAGATGGCAAAAATAAACATGAAAGAGGTCGTAAGTTGAACAAGACCTATATTATTATTTAAGAATTAGAGTTTTATTGCTTGGAAAAGTCACAATTATTTTCCTTTAAATCTTTAACATGGAAATTGCCAACAGGATGTCCATCTAAATCTTGTAAATGATACACAAGTGGAGACAAAACTTTGGTAACTTTACAGGGAATATATTTAGGGGCTAACTTCTTAGAGTAATCTTTAGAAGCATCAGACAAAGTAAAATTTCGCTTCCAGACTATATCTCCAACAGAAAATTTGAGTTGACGTTTTCGTAAATTATACTGACGAAAATTTTGCTCATAAGCTTTATGTAATCTGGACTTAACATCCTCATATAATTCGGGAAGCTGAGTTAGCTCACGGGTCCAAAAGAGTTTATTGGCAATCTCTAAAGGTTTATCGGGGTCAATAGGACTATAGAAATCTCCATTAACTGGAACATGTCGACCAAAGACCATGAAAGAGGGGGAAACTTGAGTCGAACCATGACTAGCAAGACGTATTGCCTGGGCAATATCGAAAATATGTTTATCCCATTCACGATGAGAGTCTTTAATATATGACGAAATAGCTGTAACAAGAACTCGATTAACTCGTTCTGTAGGGTTAACTTGAGGATGATAGCGGGCATTCAACCAAACATTCTGTATTTTAACGCTATCTAAGAAATCTCGGAATTCTTTAGAAATAAATTGCGACCCATTATCAAACATAACGGTCTGGGGTACGCCAAATATCGAGAAAACTTGTTCCTTTAAGAACTTTATTATAGGCTTAGTAGTGGCCTTACGTAATGGCTGTATTAAGACATACTTAGTAAACCAATCGGTAACAACAAACAAGTACTGGTTACCAGACTTACTTCGCGGCAACGGACCTAACAAATCTATACTAATTAACTGAAAAGGAAAGCTAACTTTCTTTTCTTTACCCATAAGGCCTGCACGTGAAACATTCTCACTTTTCTGACTCGCACATATCTTACAATTACGTACATACTTACTGACAGAATATCTAAGTTTCGGCCAATAATATAATTCGGAAATACGGGATAGAGTTTTCGAAACTCTAAAATGGGCAGCTGTAGGTTCATCATGGCATTGTTGCAAAACCTGTTTCCTATTAGCAGTTGGAATTACTAGTTTCCAGTCGGAAATATTAGATTCAAGCGGTAATAAGGAAGGCAAGAACTTATATAGTCGATTATTTTCGACTTTAAAATACGGATATTTTTCAGGAGAAGCTTGGACTAATCCTATCAGGTTAAGATACCAGTCATCAGGCTCAAGAGTGTCGATATTCATTACAAAAATAGATCGAGACAAAGCATCCGGGATAATATTTAATTTTCCTGGGCGGTGCTGTACATCAAAGTCAAATTGGGAAAGACGCATACACCATCTAGCTAAACGACCTGTAGGTTCACGAATATTATGAAGCCACTTAATTGCTGCACAGTCTGTAATAACTGTAAAAGGAGTATCCTCAACATAACCTCTAAAATGTTCTATACCAAAAATAACTCCTAATAACTCACGCTCAGTAGCTGAACATTTTCTTTCGGTAGAAGTCAAAGTTCGACTCGCATAAGCGACTGGATGTTCTGAACCGTCCATAATTTAAAACAATACAATGCCTAAGGCTATGTCACTTGCATCAGTCTGTATATAAAATCGAGACGAAAAATGGAAGTCCAATGAATAGGATCTCCTTTCTTTTTACCTTTAATGAGAGCGGTAATGGGGGCGGAAAGTTCAGCATAATCTTTAATAAAACGTCGATAATAACTAACTAAACCATTCACACGTTTAACTTCAGTAGTATTGCGAGGAGTAGGAAAATTCAAAATAGCTGATACCTTATCTGGATCAGTTCGCAAACCGTCTTGGTCAATAACAAAACCTAAAAACTTCAAAGAAGAACGACAAAATTGACATTTGTCTAAATTAATCGTAAAACCAGCATCTTTCAGCCTTAACCGTAGAAGATTCAAAATCTTAATATGCTCCTCAAAAGTAGAAGACGCAATAATAATATCATCAAGATAGACAAAAACTTTCTCATCCAACATTAGTGGACCTAAAACTTTTTCCATGCATTTCTGCATTGTTTGCGGACTGTTCGATAAACCAAAAGGCATTACAGTAAATTCGAATAAACCCTTACCAGGCACACAAAAAGCTGTTTTTGCACAAGAAGATTCCTCTAAAGGGATTTGCCAAAAAGCTTTACGTAAATCTATACTGGACAGAAACTTAGCATTACGAAGTCTATTTAAAATAGCATCGATACGAGGTAACGGAAAAGCATCTTTTTTTGTTACACTATTTAATTTTCGTGCATCATAACATAATCGTAGTTCATTTGTTTTTTTCTTAACTAGCAAAACACTGGACTACTCCAAGGACTATTTGACTCACGAATCACTCCAAGTCTCAACATATCATCAACTTCTTTATGAAGATGGGTCTGCATAGCAGGCGACAGAAGATATTGTCTTTGCTTAATGGGCTGAACATCCCCTGTATCAATATAATGCTTCAATACATTCGTACATCCTAACTTATCGGAAACTAACTCTTTAAAAGCTGAAATTGTTTTCTTCAAAACTGAATTCTGTTTAGGACTTAGAGAAGCTTGATCTATAATTTTCGTAGCTTCCATGGAGGAAATATGGTTTGCGGAATTCTTGACTGAAGAAATAGTATTTACGGAGGGTTCTACTGCAAAGTCATACGCTCTTTCATACATATTTAGGTTTATTTTGAAAAGATGACCAAAGTCTACTCCTAAAATAAAAGCTTGGGTAATGGAAGGAACTAATAAACATTTGATATTTTTCGTAACCTTTTCCAAAGTAATCGGTTAAATAATTTCGCCCTCACAAGGGCGATGATATACAATGACATCGTCAGCTGTAGTAACACGAGCAGCTGTTAACTTTCTTTGAAAAGGAATTTTGTTTTCCTTCAGAAACTGTAATCCGGAAGAACCTATAATAGTGTTTGATGCACCACTATATAACAAACAAATGACTGGAAATCTCTCGAATCCTAATGAGTATAAAAGGACGATTATCATACGGCATTTTAACACAAAGGGGTGCAATTATTTTGGGGGACATAAAAGTTTTTACTTTGTCTAACCAAGACTTCCATTCTTCTGAAGAAGGCGAGAAATTACATTTCGTTGTTTGTTTGGGTTGAGAAGTTAGTTTGCACGCAAACGTGAATTGGGTTGTGGGGTTTTTGTCTTCGGTACCGTCCCGGTTGAACGATTCATCACTACTTGATCCGCAACGATACAAGAATTGGAGTATGCACCTACCTTACCACACCTATAACAAAATGTACGTCGTTTTTTAGAACACTGTCTATGTAAATGCCCAGACTGACCGCAGTTAAAACAAGATTTATCTGTACTGGATAATTCAGAAATATTAGTTTTATTTTCTGCAGGTTTTCTTACCTGACAATCATTTAATGAAAGACACGCTAAATCTGGTTCTAACAACCCGTTACGCTTGGAAGGTGGTGGATGATACCTTTCCGATCTTATTTTAAGTTCTTGGATTTTTCTACAAAAATCCTTTAATGACGATAAAGACTTTATATCCTGTAAACCTATACGCTCTGCAAAATAAGGATTTAAGTTCCTAACTATCTGTTCTACCCTTTCAAGTTCTACCTTAGGATGTTCTAATCTTCTAAACAAAGCCTCCATTGACATTATATACAAAGAAACATTTTCATTAAGACCCTGCGTTCGATTTTTAATTTCATCTAACAGATTTAACTGATAATCGATAGGTAAAAAGTCTCTCTTTAGACATTTAACTAACTCATTCCAGTCACTAACCTCATTCTTAATACCTCTGTACCATAATAAAGCTGCACCCGAAAATAAATCTATAGCGGAAACAAATAAGTCTTGTTTCGAAATTCGACGGGCCTCACATAAATCATTAATTTTCTCTAAAAATGCCATAACACTATCGCGTCCCGTCTGGCCAGAGTATTTCGAGTTTCATTTAAAAACAGGTACAGGCTTAACCGTTGGCTGTACTTGTAAAGGATTTTCTAAAAATGACGCATTCGCATCACTAACTTTAGTTTCATTATTTTTCGTTCGAAATTAGATCAATAAACCCTGCAAGACTAACAATTGTGCTTCAAACTCGTCTTTAACAACAATTTGCTCATCCCCAATTACTTCTAATAAATTTATGCGGTTCTCTAAATGCAAAAGCCTAGAATAAACTACATCACCCGAATCCTCCGTTAATTCCTCTGAATTCCCGAGTATTTTCTCAATATCAACAAATGACTCTTTAATTTGTGCTACATTAGTTTTGAAATCATATGGTTGTTTGAATGAAACCGACTTTAGCGTTTTTTCTTTAGCTAAACTGCCTCTCAAAAGTGCACGACGTTGCAAATAGTTACTTACAAGCTTTAGACCTCTGCAAAGAATCTCAAACTTCAATTCATCACCTTTCAAATGGTTAACTTCCATTTTGACAAAATACCGTAACAATGAAATTTACTTTTCGCCACGAATAAGCGATAACTGTAATTAGGCTTTCCAATTTCTTTACACAAATACTACAATATTATTGATTCCAATACAAGAATCTTTATCTGGAAACGTAATACACAAACACCTAAAATCCTAAAAATATTCATCAACCAATATCTCAAACCTTTTCTTAACTATGGAAACAATATTTTTCTCGAGCCACACGTTGGCAAAGCCAGTGAAACACTCTAAAATCTAGGCCCACGTTGGACCGTCAGTGAAACAAACTAAATACTCACAAACGAAACAAGGCCCCGCGGTTGGGCGCCAGTGAAACAAAGCTTTTTTAGCCACGGTAAAATAACAATAAACTATAAAAATTATATAAAATGATTCATACTTACTGTATCTAAGAAACTCAAAATATCTGCCACAGCTTGAGATTTAAACTCTCTCTTACAAATTAATTATTCAAGTCGTAGGTATTGGTTCCACAGCTGTATAAAGTGTGAAAAGGAGTAGATAAAGGTCTCAAAACACAAATAATAACTCAAAAAGGGCGCCATCTGATTATGAAGCTTAAAGTATTGATTATAAATAACCAATCAATGATGTTAATTGAATAAGCATTAAAAATTATTAAATTCATTAACCAGAAAATGAATAAATTATTTAGTTGAATCAAAAAAGATTTTGTTTATTTAAAATTTTGTAATAAAAATGAAATAAGATGTTCATAATTATATGGTTCTGTTTTCTAGATCCTTAATTTTGAACTGAAAACATTTATTTAACAGGAAAAACATATGGTTGAAACAAAACAATACATATAAATAAAATAAATAAAACACCACTCGTACATTTATTACAAGTCTAATCAATATTCATTAGATCACAATTACTCTAAAGTAAATCAAAAAGATTCATATAAGACCTTTCAATAATTAACAAAAATAACCAAGAAGTTTATAAGATCGATCAAAAGAATTATTCAATAAATTTTATTCAGGTAATAAAGTTTAAGTTGACTTGACTTTGTTGACAAAATCTATAAACAAATATCTAAAGGATATTATGCAAATTAGATTAATTCAACTATTATCAATTTCGATGATTTTAAAATACATTAATTTAAAAGATTTCTAAATAAAGTAGAGAGCTCTCTTCCTAAAGAAAAATTGCAACATTCTTTAACTAAAAGGTTCTTAACTAACTGCATTATAAAACAATCACTTAAAAAATACGGTACCTTGAATTTCATCCACCAAACTCGTGGAATACAACACATACAGTCTAGGAGAAATTGGAAATTTCTTGGCCTTTATTTCGGAAAATTGTGGTTGAACTCGGCCTTGTCTTGAAGTGTTGATTTTCAGTACCAGAAGCTCGATTCAATTTAATTACTGTCATTCGCCCATATGGTTTCATAAACAAACTGGGTCGAGCACACACAAATAAGCCAAGATTTTAAACTGTTTATACGTAATAACGTATTTACTTTCATTTAGAAAATAACGATAATGTTTCTGGAACTTAAATTGTTTTTAAATCACTAGTAGCACTAAATGCGTTTAAATTCTTTAAGCGGAATTTTAATTTATAAAAATACGGGAGTCGATCATTAAATTCTGGATCGATTACAATTGATCTTTCCTGAAGAAAACTGCACTGGTCTTAAAACCAAACGAAACGAAATAATTGTTTTTAATAGTTCTTTACCAAAAAGTGAAACACCTTTGCTTACTCGCGTTACAAAATTATAAATCTTTCTAACACGATTTATCGAGACGGAATTCCTTTTAAAACTGGCACTTTGCACAAAATAGCACTGAAACGGTACTGTACTGTATTTAGATTTTTTAGCAAATCTAAAGGGTTTATAACTAACTGTAATTCGGTAGCAGTGATTATAGATCAATCATTATTGATCGGAACTCAAACGATGAATCCGCACACCCCAGGTCAAAGTGTGAACATTTCTAATATCGACCGCTTGCTGTAAGGGTGCAGTGGCGAATCTCCTAGCGTCAACACCAGCGCGGGTTTTTATCACGTCGGGTCCCGAATCTCCGCGTGGTTACATCTGTTTTTATGCAGCAAGGGCGCTTTTTACTTGACCTTCTATAGGATTCTAGACTCAAATACAAAAAAGTAGAACCGCCAGAATTAGCGCGCCAAACTTATGCAGTGGTATAGCGTCTGGCGTGTAGACAAGATTCCTACGCCGTAAACTGACTTAAATTTAAAACGCAGATCACTAACAAAGGAAATTGTATTTTCGAATCCTGTATTCTCAGAATGTTAACAGAAATATCTCTATAAAATAAGTTGACCAAGCACTTCACACAGTTTCTTATCAAGGTCTTTCCCGAAGTAATCGATATTATATTTAAAATATAAGCAAACAAATACTGAAAAACATCATTCTTGGTGACACCACGTTGTTTAATTATATCAAATATAAAATAATCCTTTCCTAAAAGTGCTTTCTATAGGAAATGTTTACATGATGAAATGCTGGTTTAAATAAAGCGCAGCCCTACAGGACCGAACTTAAGATTTTTAATAAGACTAAATGCAAAATTATGCATACTAAATGCTGTTGGAAAATGTACCCGTTACACGACAATTTCTAAACATACCTGATATAGCATACGCTATACCCAAATATACCTGTTTTTGAGTAAATCATTACTTAACATTTAACTAGTAAGTATTCTTTACGTTGAAGATAAAATATCAAATATGATGCCGAGCTAAAGTGGCTGTTTGTGCTTTGGCTGTTTTGCCTGCCTTAGAAACGTTCGGCTGTCAAACTAACAGCCTAAGCACAAAAGAACTTCAGCTGCTTATGAAATAATATACTATTATCGAATTATATGTGCTGATTACGAAAGTGTATCAATTTATGCCCTATCACGTTAAACTAATCCACAGTTAACAACCAAGTTTTCTTGATATGGACATGGAGGAAAAAATTAGACATGATGCTTACCCAGCTTACCGTTATCTACCTTAGATTAGGCACATTATAGTCTTTTTTTAAATATAATTTTATAGTCATGTGCTAATATGTGTGGACTTGGATCTAACGACTCTCAACAAACATCCATTAGTTATTATAAGTACTTGAAGACTTCCTTGAAATCGCTGTGTTACTACGTTGTCCTAGCGGTAAGCGACATGCTAATTCGATAAGGGTCGCCTATCATCGGATAGGTCCGCAGACGCCAAATGCATGGTTTAAAATAGCTGCAATTTGAGTAGCACGGGCACACAAGCACACAACACTTATTATATAATAAAATGTTTTCGAAATAGGATAGTTTGTGTAGTAATTTTTCTGCTCCGTGTTCGCATGCTATTTTAACAGTGTATTTTAGATGATGATTATTTTACATGCAATAATCTTTGTTTCAAGCATTATAAGAAATACTTTTGCAACAAATAACCAGTTTGCTTTTGAAAAAATTAATTACCAATAATTTAAAAACAATAAATTTAACGTTAATATTAATTCTGATTTTTCACACACAAAATCATTGTGCTGACGTAAACATAAATGCCTTTATGAATTTAAAATAAAATTGCATTTTAGGATTATTATATTTACAAAATCTTAATTTCATTATCCTTAGTAAAACTTTTATAGGCAATTGAAAAAATATTTCAGCCCTAAAACGAATAAATTCCAAATAAAGCGAGTGAAATAAATACATGAATGCATTTAGTGTGAATAGTAATACTAAAAAACACTTTATTTTATAATGTATAAAAAATAATTTATTTCGTAGTAACTTATATTATAATGCGCGTTTAAATCTCCCTCCTATCCAATATAGATTTATTATTATATTATTATAATATTATATTATTATATTATTATATTATTATATTATTATATTATTATATTATTATATTATTATATTATTATATTATTATATTATTATATTATTATGAAATATGTTATATTCTAATGTGCAAGTGTAAATTGTGTTAACGTTCAAAACCCTTCTTCACAATGCACTGAAAAAAGTTTAGTTGGGGCAGTTAATAGTATATTAAAGTATTAGTTTCATAAGACACGTTTTTAGCGCACGCACGAGTTTAGAAAACGACCCGCGTAGCGGGGGGTTTTCTAAAGAGAACAAGTGCGCTAAAACGTCTTATGAAACGAATACTTTATACTATTTTTTCTATTTGCGTTATTTCATTATTAAATAATTAAAAAATTACTTAGTTTTAAATAAAATTTGTTGGGGATATTTTGGTAAGTAGCATGACAGTTGGTAACACTAGAAATTATGCAATTGTTTTTTACATAACCTCGCTAACTTTAGGTAATCCGCGCGACGTAGAAATTCCTTCTTGTCTGATACACATAAAGCCCGCTGCTAAGCAGCAGGACCTCGTTCATATTTGCCAGGTGTATTATATGTTCAATTGAACATTATTATAAATTCCAAGTAGAATGTATGCCAATATATTTGTGACATAAATAATTGCTACTTAATGAATTAAAAAATTGGATAAAATAAGAATAATGATAGTTCATTTCATAGAACAAATACCTTATTTGTTAAATAAATTAATGAGGTATTTTCAGCAAAGAATGATTTTTGTTAACAAAAATAATTATTCATTGGATCTTTTCGATATTATAAGGTTTATAAAGGGTTATAAAGACATATAATTTAATGAAACTGAATTTTATTACGTTAAGCTTATCGTTAGCATAGTGCACAAACATAACACAATGCATCCCATATGATGACAGTATCAACATTTACAATTTCGTTAATAATAAAGTAAAAACTGTTATCCATACCCGTAACGGGGCTACGGTCGACGGCGCGCTGCGTCTTGCAATGGTACATAGTTTAGCGAGTGTTGCATTCGAGTTACAAAAGTTCACTGCGAAAATAAGATAAGTTTGACATTCTAACAGATAGGGTGTGTGGGAGACCACATGACGCACACCCGTAAAACTGGCTGTCTGCTACCCTATCCTTGGAACCTGGATACGGGGCATGGAAACATGACTGGGTAATGGGCGAAGCAGTCAGGTCAAGTGTGTGGTAGAGAAATTCCTGAGAATTCTCGACGGTTACTCATACCGATCAGGGGGAGCCCTGGTAATATGATACCGGTGTGGGCGGATTCGAGTCTCGCCTTGGAGGAGGTCATTTATGGTCACCAAACGAAACCCGCTGCTTGGCTTAGGTCATTTATGGTCACCTGCGGAACCCGCTGTTTGGCTGAATCTTAAGGAGGAGAAGCGAAGTGAGGTTTATCCCGGTGTGAAGGGGTAAATTCATGCCATTGGGAAACCGCATGCCGCCAGGTAATTGTGCTTAGGAGCTATCCCGACCACCCTATGATCCGGGCTACAGCCGGGTACAGTGGCTGGGAGAAGTTCTAAAAGCCTTTACGCTTAAGGATTGTTGAAGCGAATATACAGCCTCTCACAATTAAGACAACTTCACCTTAGCTAGGTACACACTGGGGGTCTATAAGCTGTAGACCCATGGACGAAGCTCTGTCGAGGACCCACCAAGCCTATATATTGGTAGATCGGGGTGGCAAAACCATTTAAAAACCAAGTCCTGCCACAATTGAGGTTGGATTCGATCGGGCAGTGGCTCTCAACAGCTTGGGACAGTATGTTGGAATCTGAAGCTAGACTAGGTGAAATCTCCTTGGTCGTGTGATACGTCCCTCACAGCTTCCTCAGAGATGGAGCCGACGGGTGAGCACGTTTATCGCTCCGGTACTGACCTGGAGAGTCAGTAGAGTATGGATAGTATCTCGCTCCAACCAGTGAGTTAATACTGGTAGCATTGTTTAGTGTAGCGACAATGCGCGCTAATTGAGTGTAACTCAATTATTCGAGCTTTGACTCGACAGAAAGGCGGGAAGGAACACCCTAAAAGTTCATTAAATTAGTCATGTATCAAATATGTATCAAAGGTAATATCCTAATAGTTTACTGTAGAAAGGGATTCAGTTCTTTTTCGCGGACAGTTAGCCTTACATTCTAAAAACAGCTGTCTAACAGTAATATCAACTTTAAAAAATAAAATGTTACTGTTTCCAGTATTCTAAAAAATTTCATTAGGACACCCAAAATGCGTGTCCTAATGACTTCATTAGAACACGCAAATATAAAAAATATATTTATTTCAACGAAACATTCAGTTAGCACAACTAAAATTTTATTTGATTTAACTATATTTAGTTGATTTAAATAAATTTTAACTGCACCAACTAAACTTTTTTTCAGTTAAGAGCAAGGTTGTTCTAAATCCGAATTAAATATTGAAAATGCCGGTAAGAGGTGCGGTAGAAATTATAAAAGAATCGAAAAAATTCTTTATATTGTTTTATGTGTGTTGTTTTCTAACGACCGCACCCGTGGCAAAAAAGATTGAACGTAAACAAACGTTGGGTAAGAGATCTGGCACATTTAAATAAAATAAGTACCAAAAAAGTGAAAAAATAGAAACACGAAAACTTTAAAACGTATATTAACAAAGAAATACGATTCATTTTATTTGGCAAAATAAAGAATGGCCAAGTAAACATTTACAATGTGAAAAACATCAATCAGGAACCATTAATTGATCCCATTAGTTTTGTTACCATCCTTTCACATTTTAAACTACATCTTATGAAGCAGTTTTTAGTCAGAATTAAGAACAATATAGTGCTTTTTTGAGATAAGTATCCTACTTGTTATATATTTGCTACAATTTAATATATTTGTATGGAAAAATATAATTTTCGTTTTCGTAATTTATGAAAATTTTTGTTGTGATAGAGTGCAATTTGAAGATCAGCTTCGAATTCAGCACGAAAAATGTTTTCAAATCAAAATCATCAAAAAAAGGTTTTAAAATGCAGGCCAGTGTAATCACTGGAATGGAACAACTAAGCTGATGTATAGCTATACATACCTATGAAGATTTTGTTCATATTATGTGCATTTTAATTTTTTTTTACTCATTTTTGTGTAGTATTGGTATTTTAAGATAGTACATTAATAGGTATATCATTAAAAACTAATAGAAGAAAAATGCATAGATGCCAATTGTGAATAAAAGTGAATCATGTAAATGGAATCCTCATACAGTTAGATAAAGGCGATATAAATACACCGAGACAAGGTTGCTTATAAATGATTCCAATACGAATCAATGAATATGTAATTAAATGATATTATTGTCTGTTATTATACGGAAATTATTTTTTACCGTTTTGTTTATTTATTTCTGTCCTTTATTATTCGCTAATCAATCATTACTCACACAATATTACCCTCACTTACCCATTACACTTATGTATTAAGGAGGTAGGTACCTACCTGGATTTATAAAAATAAAAATTAAATTATGAAACTTCTCTAAAATAAAGATACGTATCCGGGAATACACCCGCTTTCTTTCAATTTTTACTGTGTAGTTTTTAAGTTACTTAATTTTCAAAATCGCGATTTTACGTAGTAACTATATGGGAGTTGTAAGAATTTTATTTTCATTCTGCCCTTTACGAAATTGTAACTTTCTATCTTGACAATGCACTTCAAAGCGAAAGTAAAACATGAGAGGTGATCAGTTGTGAGGTGGTTGCTAGGTGGGTGAATATCTACAAAGTGACTCTTTCAGAGGTAATTTTTGGACAAAAGTTTTTGTTTTATTTCGAAAATTAAAATTATGGTATTGATACCTTTTGAGGTATTTCTTGACATAACACCAAAAAACGTTAAAAAACGAACTAGAATACTGAATTGTTTACCATTCTTCAAAACAAAGGCACGCAGGAATAAACTATGAAGTACGGTAATGAAAAAGAGACAGCTTATCAAATTTACTTATTGAAAAATATAAAATATAAAAATAAAAAATCTCCTAATAAACTGTTAAAATAAAACTAAAAAAATATTCTTTGGCAAAAGATACATATTACCACTATTTTTCAAATCTTTTTTCGTCTCTCTTTTTTCCTTTCTTTTTTTTTCTGAAGTTGTTCTTCTCCTGATGCTTTAAACTTTTTCTGAAAAAATAATACTATTTAATTGGCTGTAGGTTACATACGATCATTCCCCTGTATCATCGTTCATTCCCGTATAACATAAATGACACGGGAATGAAGTACACGGGAATGAAAAATTATATACAATTTCACAAAAACATGCAGCTTATAATCAAATGCAGTATTTTCTAAACATCGAATAAGAGAACAATTTATTTAAAGTGGTAATTAATTAAAGTTTTTAATGAAAAATATGTTTTTCTTGGAAAAAACCTACCACGGGAATGAAAGTCGGTTCCATTATACACGTATTTGATGCAAGTTGATAGCTGTTCTAAGTCTTCCTTTCAATTTCACAAGCACAATTGATGGTCTAACTGATTTAAAAACATATTAACAACATTTTCGACACGTACACAGCAAAAATGATAAAACACCTGCGACGTTAATAGGCTTTCATACAATGCGCACGGGAATGAAGCAACCTACCAAAGACAATTTTTGAACTTAAATCTTAATCACTGGAAAATATATAAACTGAATTTACTTTACACTGTGGAAAAACCCGACATTTGCGAATATAACTGATACACAAAATAAATTTAAAATGCACAACTTTAAAAAATATAAACTGTACTTGTAAAAGACATGACACGGGAATGAAAAAATATACATTCAAATGGCATAAAATCCTAATACAAAAATATTGAGATTAATGAATTTTAACGACCTATTAGTACAGTAGATTATCTTCCTCGACATCATGTTTATAAACACAAAAACTTATTTGGTCTATGAATAGTGAGCTGAGACAAACCGGGGGTCACTTTCCAGACATTCACCCAGGTATGAAAAACTTTCGTGCCCTGGACAAAAATGTAAAACTGTAAATTCAACTAATATTTATTTTGAATGAAAATTAAATGTAAAAGTACATTTTCCTAAACTTGATTGTACCGGTTTTTAGATTTGTCCGGTAACAAACTTCTGCACGCAATATTTGCAGCTTCTTGAATAAAATTCATTTTAAACTAAATTATGATCAAATATTCAAAAATTATGACAGTATTTGATAAATGTCATAAAATAATGTTTTCATTCTCCCCTTTACGAAAGTGTATCTTTCTATCTTGATAAGGCAATCGAAAGCGAAAGTAAATCATACGAGCTAGGTATGAAAAACTTTCGATCCCTGGACAACGAAGTAAAACTGTCAATTTTTCTAAAATGTAATATTATAGGTGGCTGTTGTCAACATTACCTTGGTAACAATACTGTTGTATATACAATCATTATTTTATTACAATCACTGAATCATCATTTTATTTATTTATTTATTTACGGTGGTTAATAAATGTCAAGGGGTAGAATGAAAAGTTTAATACATTACATGTTGCGAAAGCTCTTTCAGGTGGTCGGTGGTTTTAACTACCCTCGGCTACGCTTACGCTTCGCCTCGGCCAATGAAAAACACCTTGCACCTAAAAATAAACTTTCACAGCTTGTAATGTAATAGTAATTTATTTCATACAGTGTCACATTTGTCAGTTTTACGTCAACCTTTTTAGTCCAGAACATGCGATTTTACGGTCTAGTATGCCTGTAATAGCTATTTACACTCGAATGCGGTAAGTCGAACTTTACAGGGCGACAACTTTGTTTAAGGCACGAGCCCGTGGGGCGAGTGCCTTATTAGTTGGAGCCCTGTAAAATGACTTGACGCATGAGATTTGTATAAGATTTTTTGGCCGACAAGTTTTATAGAAAATAAAAAAAATAATTCAAAACATGCACATAATAGTGTGCTCTTGGATGACATTTGTAGTTTCCAAACGTACAATAGATGGCGCTGCGGCGATTTAAATTAATTAAATTTTAATTTTTTCTATTAAAGCCCGAAATATTTTTAATAATAACTTAGGTAACATGTATTTTATTACATAAACTTAATTATTACAAGAATAGTTGGTTTCTTAAATATCTCTAATTGCCCAGTGTTTTTTAGTATTTTTACCACATTCGCTTGTCATTTTACGACATCATGCGTAAATATGAAGCTACAGTTGACGTAAACAAAACTGAAACAAACGTTTTAAAATACAGGAGGCCAAAAAAAATTTTACAGTCACTTGTGACTGTAAAAGATTTTACCGGATCCAAATACAATCAATCAACTGGACAATGTTTTAGTACGTAATCAGTTACCATGGAAACTCATTTTTCATAGATGTCCATATTTTGCATTCAGAAATTTATTTTATATAATTTTTTTTTAAAATTAAAGCAATAATTCAATAATTGCAGTATGAAATAAAACGCATTACGTCATACGTCCTGGAAATGGAATTTTACAGTCGAGTAAGATGTTACGGACAAGGCGACGAAGGAGCCGAGTCCGGAACATCGAAACGAGATACTTATACGAGATACGAGATCGAATACTTATAACGTAAATTACTATTACGTTATAAGTCCTGAAAATGGAATTTTACAGTCGAGTAAGATCGGTTACGGAGTTACGGATAAGGCGACGAAGGAGCCGAGTCCGGAACATCGAAACGAGACTGTAAGACCATCTCCAGGACTTATGACGTAATGCGTTTTATTTCATAATGCAATTATTGAATTATTGCTTTAATTAAAAAAAAATTATATAAAATAAATTTCCGAATGCAAAATATGGACATCTATGAAGAACGAGTGTCCATGGTAACTGATTACGTATTAGACCATTGTCCATTTGATTGATTGTATTTGCGTCCTGTAAAATTTTTTACCGTCATACTAGACTGTAATAGTAATTTACGTTATAAGTCCTGGAAATGGAATTTTACAGTCGAGTAAGATGTTACGGACAAGGCGACGAAGGAGCCGAGTCCGGAACATCGAAACGAGGCTGTAAGACCATTTCCAGGACGTATGACGTAATGCGTTCTATTTCATACTGCAATTATTAGAATATTAATTTAATTTAAAAAAAATTATATAAAATAAATTTCCGAATGCAAAATATGGACATCTATGAAGAACGAGTTTCCATGGTAACTAATTATGTACTAAAACATTGTCCAGTTGATTTATTGTATTTGCGTCCGGTAAAATTTTTTACAGTCACAAGTGACTGTAAAGTTTTTTACAGGCATACTAGACCGTAAAATCGCACGTTCTGGACTAAAGAGGTTGACGTAAAACTGACAAATGTGACACAGTATGAAATAAAATCTTTTACAATCATACTAGACCGTAAAATCGCATGTTCTGGACTAAAAATTTTGACGTAAAACTGACAAATGTGACACAGTATGAAATAAATAACTATTTTAAGAGCATTGGACGCGACCACACTTTACACGAATTGATCTTAATGTAATTCTTATTCTATTTCTCAAAAAACTTCTGTAATAAAGAATCAGTTTGTCTTTGTTTATCCTATCGTGTGTTACCTAATCAAACAGAGAAGGGCACTCGACTGCAGCCGGCAGCCGATAGCGTCCGAACTCAATCGAAGCCCGCACGCGGGCCATGAAGTACATACGAAAAACGTAAATCAGTTGCCCAACTATTTTATTACGATAAATGAGCGACGTTAGTATGTGTATGTTATATGGGCGATTTTAATTTTTGGCACACGTCAAATGTACATTTAGAATACGACGCTATACGACAAAAGATAGTGCATTACTTTAATAACTGAGGGAAACTGAGATGGACAATGCAGTTTTTTAGTTTAATCTCGTTATTGTTATTTAATTAAACAAAATTTGCATAAAATAGAATTATGGGCAGTTACCTATATGTTTATAGATTAGAGGGAAGTACTTGATGCGGTTCAATTAAATGTAGTTAGTCTATAATGCGGTGATCTTAGAAGATAAAATAAAATACAATATGTCCACCGTTCCAAATATAAACATAATATAATTTATGTTTGGCGGATTGAAATGAGAATACACCACAAATATTTTTCTTTATTCCTCTCAGCTAGCTTAGGTTTGCTCAGTAAAGCATAAATTATTTGAGTTACGAGACTCTTATTTACTTTTATGCCTGGAAAGAAAGAAAAACTTATATTGTAAGCACTAAAGCTCCTGCAAGCTGGACAACTGCTACTAAGCTCTGAATTTAAAAAAAAAGAACGCTGGATGCTTGTATTAACATCAATTAAACACATATGTAAAATTGAAAACACATAAACTTTATTTAACGAACAAAAATAAAAATCCAAATGGAACGTCAAAATAAAAACATGTTATTCAAGATAATACAATTGGTAATTGAGAAATAAATTCTCAGGTTTGCTCAAGCGTTAGAAATAATTGTAGTGACCTGACATAGGATCAGTACGGTCATTCGTTTGAACAAACCAACACAAATCAAATTTGTTTATAAATACAAATGTTTGTCAAATGAAAATAAATTTTAGATAAAGAAATTTAGTTGTTTTATTTACTTCAAATCAAATAAATTCTGAAACGAACTTAATAAACTAAATCAAATAAGTTTATATTTGAAGATGAACTTTACAAGTTAATTATTATTTATGAACTTAACAAGAATCATTTATTATAACCAACCTTGTATATTACGATATACTTTCCTTTTTAAAAGTTAATCCTTATTATTGGTAACACTGCGATGAAACCTACCAGCTGACTTCTTGTTTATAAAATATCGATGCGTAGATCGATGTCAACAAAAATAAATTCAATCAGAATTTATTAAAACAAACACTTTCACTTTATATAATTGTTAAAGAACACTAATATCTTCTTTTAATCCTTTTAAGAAAACGTTCAGGTAACACTTTAATTTATTTTACTTTGTTTACTATATGACATTTATGTCAAAACATATGGTTAACTATCTAACCTAAATTAATTACAAATATTTTATCCGGAGCCGGGCATAGATTCTGCCTTGTACGTTTTATCGACTGACTTTGTTACAATTTACCCCAACTTATATAGTTTATGCCAGAACAAAAGAAAACTATGACACTTTTTCAAAACAATGAAACATCGAGTAAGCTCGTGACGTCACTAATCCGGCACAGCTGATATTTTTTATCACTAATCTTAATTCTGTTATTATAGGATTGTAGCCCTTGAAACGAAGATCAATAAAGTATAATACATTCATTATCCCGAAATGTATCGTAACGAAGATATTCGAGAAAAACGTTTGACAATGTACAAAACTCATTACGATCTAATTACATATAAAGTTCAACAAATCAAGGTTCATCCTTTACAAGCTAGTTACAGGAACACCTGATATAGGTAATACAAATAATTTCTCCATAGATACATCTTTACAATTTAATATAAACATGATTTTTACAGTACGCAATACAATGAATGAGCCAATTGATGCATATACAGATTCCAACTTAAATATAAAATCAACATTAATCAAATTATGCTCAAAATGTCCAGCATACAGTACTCTAAACACTTACATCAAAACAAGCGTGAGGAAAAACAGAATAAGAGTCTATAAGAGTCATATCAAACACGAACGAGAGGATTCAATACCTTCATTAATTGTAGTGACCAGAAATCTTATAAACAAATTCAAAAATTAATTGTATTGTATCAGTCATAATAAGATTGACCTAATTAATCTATTTTCAGCTAATTAACAACATGAAACTGAGCTAGTCTCCTGGAATATAGAAAAATCTATCTAACGTTAAACATCGTAATATGTAAATTTTAATATGGAAATTACTTCTTCCTAACAAGTGGGAAACCGTCCCAAAGTAACATGGGTTGCATAAACGTACCTATGATCAAGCAATCTAATTAATTGATATCCTTTTTCTGAAAATGAAACCTATTATTATTATGCATGAGAAAGCTAGGTTATGTTTGCATGAAGTCTTTATTCTTAAGTTTTTAATTTAAACATTAATGAACCTAACTGTGGTCCTATCTATAACCTTTATATTAATTATGCCATGACATAGCATGTCCCTCTTTTAATTTAAATCCGATATAAAAATATTTGTGTTAACGTTTCAGTTCGGTCGTTAAAATTTTCAATACGGTGATTTGATATCACCGCAATAAATTAAATGTTTTAATACATATAGTAACGAAGTTTTGTTTTTAATGCCATTTATTTACACAAATAGTACAAATTTGTTCAGTTTAGCATGTTTCCTCTATTTTATAAGTCTTTAACTATCCAATTGATTTAGTATTTTTTCTAATAAACATTTTCTTTTTGCTACATTTGCAATTTTATAAAAATACAAATAACTCAGTCTATTTCCTTCTAATGCTTCGTATATGGACGTTAGTAGAAGTCGCGACGCACTACCTATTATTATGATCATTTAATGTGGGATAAGCGTGTCCTATCGCCTTAAATAGAACAGTATTGTTACCAAGGTAATGTTGACAACAATTCACCTTATAATATTATTTTATCATAACCACTGAATCATTTTATTTTATTATAATTTCCTCTTTTACGGTGGTTAGATTTCAAGGAGAGAATGAAAAGTTTAATACATTACACGCTGCGAAAGCTCTTTCAGGTGATCGAAGTTTTTAACTAGCCTCGGTTACGCTTATTACGCTTCGCCTCGGCCATTCAAAAATACCTTACACCTAAAAGTAAACTTTCGCAGCTTGTAATGTAAATAACTATTTTTTGTACTTTGCGTTCACAATGGACTCATTGTGACACCGAAAACGATTTCATAATAGAGGCTATTATAACATCGTTTTTGGAGACTATTTGTTTTGTAAGATTGGTAACATTTGTTTTATATTACATATAAACACATTTAATCTTGACACATTCTAACCTCACAAAACGCGAAAAGTCATTTTATAGTGTTACCACATGTTAAACGCAAAAATCACTAGATTGTATTGCAATGCTTTTAATAGCTTGAATTTACAATTTCTATAAAATAAATGGCGCAAAGTACAAAAAATAGTATATTATACTTGTTTTATAAGACGTATTGTAGCACTCGTTCCTTTGGAACACTCCTCGTTTCTCTCGTCGTGTCCCAAACAACTCGTGCTACAATAGACCGTCTTATACAACTCGTATAATAATATACTATTTTGCACCATTTAGTAAACTAGGTAATAATTAATATTTTTTTATAGCAATGTGACGAAAAAACGTCGTTAATGTCAGAATTAATAATTATTTCATAAATATAAACTTTTAATTATATGTTACATCCTCTTCGCACGTGCCCCGACTTATGTTTTTAGAATTTCGAGATAATACATTTGAAAAAACCATTAATTATTCAATTTAGTACAGTTGGCAGTGTTGGCACCTTAGTCAAACCTTCAACTAAAACAACTTTAATTACAGTTGTTTTTAAGTAACGTATTATTAAATTAATTATTTATAACCAGTGCATTAATTTGTTTTCATCTACAATCTACTTGCATATTACTAGAATTTCTTTTTATTTTACTGATTTAATTCATTTAGAACAAGCATTCAACTGACTAGACTAGATAGTCTCGCAAGAACCCCCTTAAATTCTTTTAAAAAATAAAGTATTCTTAAAAAGTAAAGTATTATACGCTTTTGTAATATATATTTAATATATAAATTAGTTCCCAGATTCATAATTTTGCTATAAATTGTAATTTTCGATTAAAAATTCATAATAATTCATTAATTATTTTGTAAAGCATATTTTTTACCTGTTCAATTATTTTAGAAAAAAATAATAGACTGTATGCTGTATTTTAGAGAATAATAACTGTTGCAATCATTTTTTAGAAGTTCTAGGGACTAATTTAAATTATTATTGTAATAATATTTTAATAATAAAAAATAAAAATAAATTTCTAAATTATTAATTAAATCAATAATATATATTATGTAATTAGGAGATCAAGCGATACTTTAAATCCGAGAAGATGTATTATAACACCGAGGCGCCAGCCGAGGCGTTATAACATCTTCGAGGATTTAAAGAATTTGATCTCCGTATTGCATAAGTTGTTTTATTTTATTTCGTATTTCTATCCTAATTTCTCCCTTTTAAAATTCATCCGAACTTATTGTATAATGAAGCAAGTTGCCTTGTCTATGTCATCATACGGGTAACCAAGGAGATAAAAAGTAACATGTCACGTGTGGCTGTTATGCAACTTCGAATGATTTTTACGTTGCCAACAACAACGAAGATCAAGAACGTCTTGAACTCCGGTGTCACTGACAACGGAGATAAAGATATACCTTATTTTACTAATTGTAGTACATATACGAAATAAAATAAATTATTAAATTGAACTGTGAATTAATTGCAATGTTTACAATTGCTTCTACAATTGTATCTATGGTAATTAATTGCCAGATAAAGTTACAAAGAGATGCGAAAATCGGCTCCTAAAATCTTTAAGTAAATAAGCGAGTATATTCTTTACTTTTTTTTACTTATAATAAAAATTTTAATGCATGACTAAGCAATGTAATTCCATTATGTAGAAAATTGTAATATTAGTGGCGCCATCTATTGCTCCAATAAACAAAACATAGTAATTTATTTTTCTAATTCAAATATTGAAACTATATTTGTAAATAAAATAATAGAACCCAATGAAGTCTGCAAAAGCCTAAGAGCAAATTTCAGAATAGTATGTATCTAAATATTTAATAAACCATCTCTAAAAAGCTCCTGGAGCCATTTAATTTAAACTTCTATTCATATTATAAACAAGAAAATAAATAAATTCTTAATTATGAATATTATTTAATAAACCCTGAGGCCATAATAAGTTCATGTCTGGGATTGGCCGACAAGACCAAGGCGATGTATTATATCGTTACAGAATAAGGAAAACTATTAGGTGGTACAAAAAAGTCATGTACTGTAAATGGAAATAATAATAATAATATAAAATATTCTTCTATAGCTCTTCGGTTATACGACTCACGTGATGTGCCAAGCATTTGTCCTATTTCAATAAAGGTATCTCATAGTCTTCGCAAAATAACGAGACAACGAAGAAACTAAAATAGTGTTTAGAAATGACTGTAGAGTATATAGACGAAAGAAATGAGTGTAAAAAGTGTAAAGCATGTTGTGGGGAACCCGAGACAGTGCTAGAAATGTTTGGAAGAATATCTTAAAAACTGAAGATTTTTTTTTATGGTTTGTGTTATTTCGTGTTTTATGTATTCTTTTCTATTATGTATTGTTGTGGATGCTTGACTGCAGCCTTTTAATAATTTAATAATGTTTTAATAACTTTTAATATTTAATTCTTTTTATTTGATTTTTATTATACAATATTATTGACAGATTACTTTTAACTTATTTTTTTGTTATCGCCTTTTTTCTTGTTTTTAGGTAACATTATTTCTTTTATCCCCCCCCATGAAACCCTGATATATGTTATTCTTTGCTTAAATAATTAATTTTATATGGCCCACGTAGAGGCGCCAATTATGTTGTGGATGCTTGACTCACACCTTTTAACAATTAAATAATGTTTTAATAACTTTTAATCTTTATCTTTCTGTATTATTTTTGTATTTCAATTCTGTCTTTATATTCTTTTGTATTGCGGCCCTATAAAAGTTTTTTTTCTATTAATAGTAAGGTGCTGAAGTTTTTGTGTTAATAATTTTCAATAATTCCGACGCAGATAAACAATTTTCGCAAAAATTACATGAACCTCTGATCGGGGTGATTGGCATCCAGCGTGCATTTCTATGCCCGGTGACCACCACTCAAATCGGAGTGCGTTACTTTTTATATTTCTGAGGAGAGTAGAGAAAATGAACATCAGCTGTTTGCCGCTACAATTTAATTTTGTAAACGCTTACTGAAATAGACGGAAATTATAATCTGCTATATATTTACTTTAATCTAATAAAATATACAAAATAGCTGTCAAGCTTTCGTGGTATGCTTTTTAGAAAATAAGTCACACTTTCATAGACCACTCTGATATCTTATAATTGTGGACAGACTATACATTTAATTGTAGGATAAAATACCACTCTTTAAGATTCTATAGATCTATGTAGGAACACTGTTGTATCTTGGAACACATTTTAGATTTTCTAGATCTCATAGCTAGCTGTAACCTAAAAATGCTTGTTTACCTATTTTCCTTCACTGTGAACTGCACTTAATCTATTATTAACATCATCCTATTTTTACATGTTGTTGAATTTTCACGATAATAAATATAAGAATGTTTTTGTTCCAAGGGACAGGAACGTTTATGTATATTGGAACATTCTTCGAGTGTTCCAATCCAAACCTTGAAACACAACGAATTAAATTAAAAAAATGATAAACTATGAAAACACTATTTGTACATCACTGCATGATTTAATTCGTTTTCAAGTCTCATCTGAAAAAACAGATTAAAAACCATTTGCATTGTGATTATGAAAACCACCACGTCGGATAAATCAACAGTCGACTCATCTGGAACTCTAGTGTAATTAAATGTTTGTCCTGACTCTTTCCTCAGAAAGATAATCTTTTAACGTTTCAAGGCACACGACCTTAGCTGTTTCATTATGAAGGTTACGCCATTATGAAAAACTCAAAAGTTTCACGTCGCATTTCACATTAATCGCTGTTTCCATTTGACTGCATGAAAAACCTACTAACATAGTAAGCTTTGTTGTGAAAAACGATCATCCACTTATCTTTATTAGTTGCCAAGATAGAAAGCAAAATCCACCACAACGATTAGTACAAAAAAATTACTCAAAATGTGAAAACACTAAAACGTGATAATGGAAACGTCTGAGACTAGACTGAGAGGGTAGGTAGCTTGCGTCTAGGTAAGGTTTCACTGCAGAAAGCACCACCATAGCTCAGCATTGTGCGGACTTATTTTAAGTGTTTCAAGGTACACTGTGCTCAAGGTACAACGGTCTCCTCTATGTATCTAATTTATCTTTTGTAAATTTTGTAGAGTTTATAAAAATACCAACTAAAATTTTTCCTTTCAAACTGAGAAAGTGCTCTAACAATAAAAAGTAATCTTTAAATGTACATAAAACTTGCATGGTTCAAACTGTTAAAACCAGGGCGTTTGTTATACAGTGCATACATGAGACCTGTATTTATCATCAGCATTTTTCTCTATTTTTTAATTATAGAACAGCTGTTTTACTACTTATTTATTTTCATGACTATACAAATTGTATCTTAAGTATAACACAATAACCTGCTATTAGAAAATCAAACAATTGAAAGTAATAACATATTTTATTACAAACCTTTAATCATTTTTTGGTTTCCTTTTGATTTGACCTTTACATACAAACCTAATTCTTCTTACAATACAAAATAATACACAATACACTAAACTCACAGTTAGAATTAAAATTATAAATAATGCTATTCCAACATCCACTAAATAATACTGATACCATGGTAGGTCTGCTCCGACACTCCTTAAATGGAAAGCTCCTTGATGTCGAATCACATATTCGACCCAATAAATGGCCGTATCTAGAGGTGATAATGGTCGATCTTTAAAAATCTTTGAAACCTTTTCAGCATTGTCTTTGTACCTGTAGAAAATTATTTATTAGTAAATCAGAAGCTTGTAAAAATGAAAAAGGTAAAACACCATAAAATTAAGTAAAGTGATCAAATGTCCCTTTAACCGATTGCGTATTACTGGATTAATTTTTAGTTAAGATCTATAAAATAGAATCTAATCTATCACTATTATCCGAAATTCGAAAAAGTGGGATTATAGTCGGACCTCGTATAGGATATCTTGGTGCCTTTAAGCAAATATTTCTTCTAAATCTGTGAAGAGATTTATGTTTATGTTATCAATGTTTTTCATACTAGAATACATAATTATTCAGAGGATGTGAGAATTACAATAATAATTGAAATGGAAAACCACATAAGTACTCATTTTATTGATTATGGCGTTGGATGAGAGCTCTCTCAATTTTGATGAATTAGGCTAAAATTCAAACTTCTAGAAGTAGCTTTAGATGTAACTTCCCATAGACCTTGTCATAGGCAATCTCCATGCCAAGAAACACAATAGTGATTCAGCTAATGGAACGCAATATTTGCTCTCGACCAGTATTTGTATAAAAATGAGTAACAATATGTCAACCATGGTCAATTGGTCATAGTGATTAATGCCAGTGGGAAACTATAGTTAAAGCTATCAAGCATCTGATCGATAGGTCGACTTCAAAAAAACTAAGATCTTAATAATATCAAATCCTAATTGCTGCAGAAGGGTTATAAATTATGGCGTTCTGTGATTATCATTATACTATAGTAAGAGCAAGTCCTGTACTATTTCTCTTCGAGCATTTTTTTGGTTATAGCTCAACCAATGTTGAATATCGAGCTATATAGATATATAATGAACTCATTAAGTTGAAGCCTTTACTTCGCTTTGTTTTAAATTTAAGCACAGTATAAAATATATATGATTTCATTTTGGATGCGATAGGCAGCTTTAAATCGGCGACAATCTGCAACTTATTCAAATTTATTTCTTCGTATTCATTTAGATAAGGTTATCATCTGTGTAAACAAAACTGTCTTCTCACGAGATCGTATTCCTTTTTAGTCACGTTTGTAGAACATTTTTGCTTATTGTATTGTAAACAGATGAACGAAATAAAATGTCTTCAAAGCATTGCAATAAATTCGTTTAACAAAAACATATCGCATCTATATGACCTTTTTTCAGGCAAATAGACTGTAGTCTAGAGTGGAATCTCTTCACAGTTAAAATGTTTACAAAGAAACAAAACGCGTTTAGAACTATAAAGTCATGTTTACAAGACAAATCATCTTATAGCTAAAGATTTTTATTAAAAAAATTATCGATAGTGCAAATTATTGATTATTTGCACTAGTGCAAAATTATTATACATTAATTGAATGATGCGTTATGCAAGAAAACTGCTGCTCCCCTAAAGAATCAAACCTACATAGGAACTTCAGCGTGGAGTTCAAAGTTTTACTAAGCAAGCCGTGTGTAAGCTCATAGCTTTCAATGCTTAAAAATAAACAGTTCAACCTAGCTTTAAGTAGTGTCATAGTTAAGTAGTGTTACATAGATGTTATATTTACAAGGTGAGTCTAGTTTAAATTATGCAATCTGAAAATACTGTAATACACGATCTGCTTCACGATAACCAAATTAAAATATTCCTTAAGCTACTTATGTTATGTCTAACGGCGCACATAAACTTATTAAAGCGTATCTCAGACTCTATAATGATAATGATATACAATATACCTTAAAACTGAACATACCGTCTATCAAATAAGAGGCTTCTCAAAGCTTCGGAAATTCTGTCCTCTGTCAAGTCTCCATATTTGATCATAATAGCAAGATCCAACGATTCTGACATTCTTAAATTCAATTCTTGGTCAGCAAAAAGTGGTATTCCTAATCGAGGAACACCGCAATATACTGCTTCTTGAGAACCCATAAGACCCCCATGTGTAACAAAGAGCTGCACGTTAGGATGACCTATAATATTTATATAGCTTTCTGATGAATAGGGTTTCTATTTCTTACTATGCCTATTACTTACACAAAATATCCAGTTGGGGCAACCACTGCTCAAAATGAATATTAGAAGGAATGGTTAGTTCCTTCGGCATTCGCTCTTTTGTGGCCTTCCAAAGAATCTTATATGGTAACTTACTAAATGCATTAAAAAGTGCACCTAATTTGTCTGTAGAAAATGTCTCGGTTAATGCCATGGAACCCATGCTCAAATAAATAATTCCTTTATATCGTGTTTCAATGTTAACAGCTTCTTTAAGATCCTAAAAACCCTTTTTTAGAAATTCGTTATTTTTATTTTAGTTAGAAACTACCTTTGGGAGAATCTTTGGTTGTTTAATGTGCAAACCGCCAACTTCAATGAAGTTAGGAACTGTTGGCCGAACCCCATTTAAACTAAAATGACTATTTACCAATATTAAACTCATATTGTAAGCCAAATCATTGACATCTGGCAAGTCTGGTTCAAAGAGTTCACGGGCTATAACATCAGATCTTCTACAAGAAAGGATTTCGTATCTGTAACAATTAATAATTTAAAATCTCTATTTTAAACAATCAGAACTAAGATTTACTCCAATTTCGCTCCCAATAAAGATAGCGTGTTTATAAATCTATCCTTAAAATTCATTCTGCTTGCTGATCCCATAAGATAGTTAGGAATATAGGATGGATTATCAGGATTACCGATTCTATCATTTTCCCATGGAACAGCTACACTGCTGGTAGCGCCAACGACGGGAATTTTGAAATGATGGGCAAATCCTAAGAAACAATCAGTTCCAAATACTTCTGTTATTATTAAATCATATTTCCTGTTTGTATTCTTCAGTTCTTTTACTGCAGGAGAGTGTAAAACTTTTCGACAAAGATCCCAACCTGCATCAGCCATAATGAATTCAAGAACACCAAAATAACTCTGTAGACGTTCTTGTATGAATTCCATGGTGTAATTATTTACATAAATGGGTACAGTTCCACGAACACTAATATCATTGTATCTGTAAAAAATATTAGAACTTTGTCTTCTAGAAGATTTATATCGTAAAGTTAATACCTAGGAATTGGTGTTTTCTGTGGAAAATGACTTAACACGTCTACCTCATGCCCCTTTTCTGCAAGTCCTTTCATTAAAGCTTCAAACATTACCATATGACTTTTGCTTGGTAGTGGAAATAAACCCAAAATACGATAATGTTCGGTTAATGGAAGAAATGGAGTCAGCAAAAAGCAGATTATTGCCAATCTTTGCATTTTTAGTAAATAAACACTTTAAAACTGTACTATCACTAATTTATAAAACAAGAATGCCAACACTGACTGTTACTGCAGTTTTGATGGCGCAGATTGTTTATTTCTAAAGCCGATAACCTAATACCGATAAGGTATTTATATTTAGTCATTCTTAGTAGCAGATTAATAAAAGTGTTTCTGTGTACTCATATTTAATCATTTCATTATTTGCTCAGCCTGGATTCTCTTACAGCAAGAGAAATACTGATTTTACCAGTAAATGTGAATGATTGGTATCAGACAAAAATTTTTATCTGCTACTACTATCGGTTTGTTGAGATCGAGAGCTCGGCGTCGTTGATGAGGTACACATCACAAAAAGTGTATAAATCGGTTTCCGATATTTATTTTCGAGGTTATCATATATTGTTGTGTGTCATAAAATAAGTAAAATGCAATTTAAACCACTCCCTGCGCAGGGTGATTGTAAATCATCTCTTTCGAAGTGGGCTTTACTTGCAGTTTTTATATGTTTTAGGATTTAAGTTAATTGTCCAAATTTCTTTGCCTTCAGTTTTTGAAGTAAAATATCTTATAGGGTATCTTAGATTGTTTTATAAACGTTTATAAAACTATGCTTATCTGACACTTTAGCTTACAGCAGCAAATTGATTTATAGCAGTTTTTTAGTAACATTTTCGGCCATTTCATACTTGTATAACTAATTTTTAAAACATTTTTTACAATTTATAAAATACTTATATGAATGTTTTTTGTCACACAATTCTATCTCAGAGTGCAGAATGCACTTGGCGAGAGCTGCAAAATAGCTATTATATATGGTGGTAGAAATCACTGTACTACGTAAAATCGTTAATAAAGCAGATACAGAACAAAATAAATACTTGAACACTAAATGATCTTCATAAGCATTTCTATAAAACATGCTACAAAAGACCATCTTATAAAACTCGTATAATATTTACTATTATTTTTAATTTTTTATATACAAAATTACAAAAACCCCTGTTTGCAACAAGGCGAGTTTTTTTGTACAGGACACGTTGGACAACGAGCGTTTCCACGTCTCGTGCAAAAAAACATGCGCATATTCTTGATACATACATAGCTACAATAAAATCGTACAAAATGAGAAAAGCAAAATGAATTTTAGAATAGTAAGTTAAATATTCTACTTTTAAGCCGTATGCGGAGCAAAAGTATTTTAGTCCCAAGAACAAAATGTTTAGCATCTGAGAGAAGGTAGAAAAGTCAACATTTTATGTACGTAAGTTAAGCAAAAACATGTTTTCTTCTTATTTAATAACTTGAATCTTTTTAAACACACAGCAAATCATAGAACCACCGGTCTTGATTATAGATCCTGACCTGGGTGCAGCAACAATAATTATGTAAAATCGTTTAATTTTTGTAATACGTCTCTGTAAAAACAAATAACGCTTTACTTTGTGGGTATTTTATAAGCATCACCAACATAGCTTAAATGTTATGTACTTTTTTCTCGTGATAAAAGTGTTTTATAAGCAAGAAACTCTATTGGAAGGCGTTTTAGTGACATCCATTTTACAGAATAGTCGAAAAAATACCAGACTACTAAAATCTTTAACTATAACTAGTTGTCTGACACAGAGATAATGGTACAATTCCCTTTTTGGAAACTACAAACAAACTTACCAACTTTATTGCCAAAAAACTGAAGTATCATAAAATTCTTTTTGAATTCTTTTATCGCATTATATGAAATATTAATAAATCGTATGGCATGAAAATCATTTCATAATAAGATTTACTGTGCTGTTAAAATCGACCTTATTATTGGTCAAACTATGTCTAAAGCCCGGAATACATCTCACAAATGTTGCCATTCGTTCGCGTTGTTGAAGGTTTATCTATATGCGTTCGTCAAGTGTAGACGATCGTTTGCAGCGAATTAATTTTGGTACGAATGGCTAGCAGTGCGAACGAACGTTTTCCATCGAGTGTCGGTAAGAAAAAAGATCAAAAGAAAATGTGAGCCACAAATGTCAGAAAAGGTTGTTATGTGGACGTGTTGAAAATAATTTGCAATAGTTCGCTACCAGCAGTCACACAAACAACGCAACTTCGCAAATGGGTGGAAATACAAGAAATGCTAGCGAATGCAAATATTCAGTTATTAAGTCATCTATTTAGATCTGTCATAATACCCAGAAAGGTTTCCGAGAATATCTGCGTATGAGCAGCAATGCGAACGAATGGTAACGTTTGTCAGATGTATTCCAGGCTTAATAAGTCAGGTAGCCGTTGCTCGTTCCTCTGAAATATATGTTTTATGTAAATATCGTACCGACATAATACGTATTTGTATTCACTTACAATCATCCCATGACCTTTTAAAAGGACTGTGGAAATTAGTTTCTGTGGATGCGTTTGAAAGATCATTAAATCTTATTGATGTTGCTGTATACAATAAAAAAGTTATATAAGAAAGAATAAAAAAAAGCGCATATGAAAATGTTGTATTAGAACATTTTTGTAGTTTTATAAATGATGTATTGCAAATTAATATATTAGAATCCATTTACTATAATGGCCTTACAAAATTACTTTGTAGCGATTGTGTATTATTCGTTTTAAGTATCTGTAAATATTTATATAATTATCCGTTAATAGTCGTGACAGGCCTAATAAAATCTACTATAAAACCAAATTGTTTTATACGATTGTGCTATTTCGTGTTTATAAGCACTATAATAACGTTGTGAAAGCGTTTCCGAACCAAAATTGTTTTATATAATACACTTTCTGAACGTTCTTTCAGCTTTTATAACATGCCAAATTGTTATAGTTGGGCTGTACTTCCTTCTTTATTCTTCAGTATTTGGTACAGCCTTATACTTGGGCCGCTGAACAGATATAGTAATAAAAAACGCCTACAATTACCCCCTCTTTGTAACAAAACCTTTCATTGGTAGCATTCAATATACCGCTCAAATTGAAAGGCATGTTTAATTGTACCAAAAAGATATCAATTCGTTTACTGTCAAATATCCAGCAATCACTTGTTAGTTGTGCGTGACGCTTGTATAACTAAAATTTTCGTTCATTCATTTTCGATATTCTGTATTTGTTTGTTTGTTTAGTTTTCCGTTCTTTTCTGTTTTGAGTGTTCCCGTTTTCATTTTTTGTGTTTTGTTATTATTTCGTTCTTTACTGTTGTTGTTTTAAAATCCAAGAGATATGGCCCTTTCTCCTCCAAAAAAACGGCCGCGAATGCATTTTTCGGTGTCTGATAAAGCATCCACCCTAAACATTTTTAAAGCGTGTCAAGAAAAACATCCAACTAATTCGAAAATTGAAAACGTCGAATTTACTGCAAAAGCGGCAGGTAGGCAATTGTAATTTTATTTTGCTTATTACGTATTGTGTTATTTCTTCAATATCAATGTTGTAAATATTCATTTTATGACAGGCGTGGGTGTTGCAAGTGTCTTTATAACGTTGTTCGAGAATATAAGGCTGACCATAAATTCAAGCCGCCAAAGTCATATCATCGAAGTAAACCCATTTTGGACAACATTGATGAGGGCATAAAAAGTGGAGTCAGACGAATAATTCACCAATTTTATCTACGAAACGAACCACCAACAATAGCAAAAATAATGCTTGCTATTAATGACAACGAAGAACTGCCAAATTTCAAAAAAACTACTTTGAGGGCATTGCTGAAGGAAATTGGATTTCGGTAAGTATACAATAAGTAATGTTATGTCATTATCTAAATTTATTTTTGTTGAAGGTATAGCAAAAGAAAAAGAAATGGAATGTTAAAGGAAAAAATGAAATTGTGGCTTGGCGACGACATTATCTCCGGGAAGTGTGGAAATTGAGGGCAGAAGGGAAACAAATTTATTACTTAGATGAAACGTGGGTAAATGCAGGTCATACAGTGCAAAGAATTTGGCAAGACACAACCATAACTACAGCAAGGCAAGCTTTCCTACAAGGGTTATCTACAGGGCTGAAGAATCCATCTGGCAAAGGAAAACGTCTTATTGTGTTGCACATTGGATCAGAAGAAGGATTTGTAGAAAATGGCCTACTTTTGTTTGAATCCAAGAAGACTGGCGACTATCATGAAGAAATGAACGCCGAAGTCTTTGAAAAGTGGTTCCAAGCAATATTGCCGGCTTTGGAGGAAGGAGCAGTGATAATTATGAATAATGCCTCATATCACAGCAGAAAAGTAGAAAAAGTTCCTTCTTCTTCAGCAAAAAAGGCAGAGATTCAAGCTTGGTTAAGTAAGAACTCTGTTACATATGAAGCCGATATGGTTAGAGCTGAATTATTAACGCTGGTGCAACAACACGCACCGGCGAAAAAAAATATGCTATTGACGAATTAGCTACAGCAGTTGGTCGTAAGATTCTACGATTGCCACCATATCACTGCGAACTTGCGAACTAATCCTATATAATTAATATGGGCGCAAATAAAAGGAGAAGTAGCAAGAAATAATATCAACTTTAAAATCCAAGATGTACGAAACCTGCTACTTACTGGAGTTGCTAATGTTTCTTCCGAAAATTGGAAGAAAGCGATATCACATACCATGTTGGTAGAACAGGGCATGTGGGAAGCTGATTTAGCAGCGGATATTGTGATCGAACCATTGATTATCAATTTGGAAAATGAATCTGATTCATCAACGAGCTCGGATTCTGATTAATATTTATTATGTAATTCATCGTGTGTACATATTTTATAGTTTTCATTTGTATCCTGTATTCGTTTAGTAGTTGCAGTTTCTGCTCTAAATTTATATTGCTCTATAATCTGCATTTCTATTTTGTATAAAACATTTTGTGCCAAAGATATATATACTTAAAGCATGTTTGTATGTAAATTCATTGTTTTATTAATAATTCACAGACAAAATAAATGCGTTTACAAACATTACACTCACGAACTTTTAATGGCAATTTTATCAAATTAATAAAACTGATTTTTTTTTAAATGTATGGTTATTATTTATACTAGCAATTCTCGAAGTGCCATTATTTATAATGAATTAACAATTCATTTCTAAAAATTTTCTATTGTAAATCTAACTTTCATATAAAACCAATCAGAGCAATCTGTGCTGCCTTGATTTTTTTTAACTATCTGTTCAGCGGCCCGGGTATAGTAGTGTATTGTCTAGCGTGCTGGACTTTCACCCAAGCGGGCCAGGTTCTACTCCTGGTACCGGCAGATCTCGTTAAGGTTTTTTGCAGTTTTTCCTTAACTGTGACACAAGTGTGGGATTTGTGCTGTTGCATCTGTAAGTATTAGGATCAAATTCGACAAACAATCCAACCGGGTTTGCCGCCATTTTCTTGTTCACACGATCACGTGCTTTACTAATTTTCTCTCGTCGCCAGTTTGAGGTGTCCGTAAATAAAGATCACACAATGCATGTAAATGTTTATATTATTATTAATATTCTACGATCACTTCATTACAATCAGTTAGTCTAACATAGGAATTATAAGACATTTTATTAGGTTGCGTACTATTGCATAGCAAGCGAGCAGCAGACTCCCACTTAATCCAACGCCAAGCTGTCTCTTCAACTAACGCATGCTCACAGACATCACAATAGTAATATAGAATTAGTTAAAAGGTTAGAGTTAATTCAATTATTTGACCTTTGTATAAGTCAAAATTATATCACTTTTAATAGCACAATTTATTTACAAAAGAATGGTTTATCTAAGGGTAAGTCATCTATTAGCTAACATATTTATGGACAAGTTCGAAGATCAAATATTTGAATTAAACCTCTCTAAACACATTATCTTCTGGTTTCGTTATGTTGATGACATTTTAGCTTGTTTTGACAGTTCTTTTGAGGTTATCAATGAATTTTTAATTCTTATCTATTAATAGTATCCACCTAACATAAATTTTACACTAGAACAGGGCTATAAACTTTATAGACTTAAATATCAAGATTAACGCACACAATCTATTTGAATTTTCCATATACAGAAAACCAACACAAACAGACATAACAATACCAAATGAATCTTGTCACCATAATACACATAAAGTAGCAGCCTACAGATCATTAGTACACAGAGCTTTAACTATTCCACTAACAAAATCAGCTTTTAGCAAAGATATCAACCATTAAACAACTAGCACATGCAAATCATTACAATCCGAACATGATTGACACTTTAATTAAACAAAAAGATTAAAGGTTAGCTATCAAAAGAATATATCCCATTGACAATCAAACAGAAGACACAAATTACATATCTATACCATATTTTGGCAAAATATCAGAAAAAATTGTACATATACTAAGAAAAACCAACTATTATAAAATAACATTTAAAACCAACACTAACACTTTTTCATTTTTATTTAATGCTAAAGACAGAACACATGATATCATGAAATCGGGCATTTACCGTTTAAATTGTTCTTTTTGTAGTTCGGTATATATTGGGCAAACACTTCGAAATTTTGACCATAAGATATAAAGAACACGTACGTCATTACAAAAATAAACACCCTGAAAAATCTAATTACGCCAAACACCTTTTAGAACAAAATCACACAATGACTCCTCAAAATAATATTAAATTCCTACATTTTTGTAATAACAAACGCAAATTAGACATTTTAGAAGCCTTTGAGATATACAAACACAAACTCAGGGTACCTTTAATGAATGAACAACTTGAGCTCAGTAATTCTCCGTTACTGGAAGTATTAGTTATTTAATTCTGATTATTATTATTATTTTATCTAGTTACCTATTTTTGTATCTACCTTAGCGACGTGTTTGTTTATAATTATATTACCTTTGATAATGACAGCATAGCTGTCGAAACAATATTGTCAGGTTGTATTTTAATAAAACTGTGAAACTTTTACTAATCTTTATTTATTTTATGACTACTGACGTTCACGCACAACCTGTTTACCGTTTCGTAACTTAAATGTCCCTATACCTAAACCAAAAAATGAAGAATCTAAACCGAGTGAATCTAGCAGGCGCAGATTAGCAGTCGGAGTTGATTGTGAGCGAGCCTTGTTCCCAAATTGTCAAATTTAGACAGTTTGAAATTAAAAATTGTCATTGCAATCTGTCAAAGTTTTGAAAGGTTTTTCACAACTCCAATTGTTACTTATTAAACTACTATTAATAAATATTAATTGGAGTTGTGAAAAATCTTTTAAGCAGCAACTAATGTCGTACACACTTTTGCTATCAGAATGTTATTTATTAATAGTAGTTTAATAAGTAACAATTGGAGTTGTGAAAAACCTTTCAAAACTTTGACAGATTGCAATGACAATTTTTAATTTCAAACTGTCTAAATTTGACAATTTGGGAACAAGGCTCGCTCACAATCAACTCCGACTGCTAATCTGCGCCTGCTAGATTCACTCGGTTTCGATCCTTCATTTTTTGGTTATAGTATAGTTTACACAGATTCTTAGATACAAGATTATTCCGAAAAGAAATGAAAAGGGAGAAAGATCCGTTATAACACCATAACTATTAAAAGCAGCACGTTCAGGTAATGTAGGCAATTGGCAAATCCCAACCCCAAGAATTACAATAGGTAGTAAACAACCGGTTAGTATGTACAAATGAAGTTTTGTGTGTTAGTAGTAGTAAGTCCCAGAAAATTTTAAGATAGCTCGAATGGTATTAGTACCTAAGAAGGGAGATCCTACAGAAATAAAGAACTGGAGGCCAATATCAATATGCTCTTTATTGAGAAGAATAATTGAAAGAGCTCTCGAACGACAAATTCGGAGATATATTGTGATCAATGAACACTAAAGAAATTTTATGCACCTCCCAGGCTGTCACATAAATACAAGTATTATAGAGAATATCCTTCAGAAGGTAAGAAACGAAAAAGGGAATGTATCAGCGATGTTCTTAGACTTGGAAAAAGCCTACGATTCAGTCGGTCATCAACATTTGAAAAAAGCTGTACAACATTTAGAACTTTCATCTTATTTAAAGGAATTGGTAATAAAACTGCCAACTCATGATAAAATTTATATAGACTTAGGTGTTAAAAAGTCAAAAACCTTTTTTATTCAAAAAGGTGTACTTCAAGGAGCACCTCTATCTCCAATATTGTTTAACATATGTTTAAATCACCTGTTTGATGCACTGGCTGAACCGGAGGTCGCCATAGCAAATGGATTCAAATTAGTAGACGAAGAAAATCCTGTGTCAGTCTTGGGCTTTGCAGATGACACGGTCCTAATAGCCAAGAATACGAAGAGTGCTATCAGTTTGTTACATATTGTTGAAGACAAATTTAATGAAATAGGCCTAAGAATTAACCCTAATAAATCCTCGGCAATTGTAATTACAGATGGAAGAATCAAGAAAGAAACTCTGGAAACGTTAAGTAAAGATACCATAAACTCAATTACACAAGAAGAAAATATTAAATATCTAGGGGTATCATCTCTGAAAATGATTTTGTTGCAGGCGAAGTCAAATGCTACGATAATTACCTGAAGGAACGTGTCTATCCATCATTATAAGAAAATGAAAAATAAACAAGGGAAGAGAAAACAAAGAAGGAAAGTAAGAATAAACATAATTTTGTCATATTGTACAATAGTATAATTACGGACTGTTTCCCATACTTTTCCTCAAGTACCGTAATCATAGATTATACTCCCAATGGCTCCAGCAATTCCGTATAGTACGTCTACTGTAGTTAGATATACTTAATCCATCATTTGTGTGATAAAGCTCCTCGTGAAATGATCTTCATAAGCAAAAGCACTTCCTTGTTCGATGTGAAAATACCATATTCTGGATGTGCTGTTTATTGTACTGCCTGCACAGTAAAAAATGCAGTGGTGGTGAAAAACATATTTGGTGTGGTGAAATATCTGAGTGTAAATTTCTACACTCATGTGAATGAAATTAACAACCAAAATTAACACGCAGCACCAATTTTCTTATGAGTGTTATCTTAATTTAAAAAATGGGTAAAAATAATGTTTTTGGTGTACAAATCATTTGAATTTAGTAAAGATATTCTCGTTAGTGTAAGAGTCATCTTTCAAAAAATGTATTTCACTATTCTAGCATGTTAACAACATTAAAGAGTGTTAATAAGATCCAACAAAACCGATTTAACCCTCGCGAGTGTCATCCACCGAACATCCACTTCCAACGCGAATAATCACGATTGGACGTGAGCTCTTTTATTTACTGTTTGTGTTTGAATGTAGTTAGTTCTCTTTGAAAGTGACAACAATGATTTTTAAGATTCAACTAGCCAATAAAAGTAAATGTGCTAATATAGAAGAGGATGCATCTTTCTACGATCTTGTGCAATTAGGTAAGTAAGATTTTAAAACTATAATTTCCAGTCCTGGTTGTGTCTATTCAACGTTTTCTTATGTAAAAGTTTTAGCTGCCATGTTGATCCATTGTAATTTAAAACATCATTATGCATAAATATAAATATTATTGTTTACGTGAATTGTGGATAAATAATAGATAAAATTATTTTCAGATTTTTGGTTTACAAAGAACCATTTAAATGTAAAACCGTTTCTGGTTCCTACTATGTAGTACCTAAGTATGTATGTAATGAAATTATACTTCTATAATTTAATTATTGCCGCGCTCTACGCATCGGTATAGTAGGTTGGTACTTTGATGGCAGAACTCAGCTTAAAAAGATGGCGCACATGTGTTTATAAAATTCACGTTTGATTATTAAGAACCGACATTGTGATTAGTTACATTAAATGTCGTTTCTATAATTACAGGTAAGGTTATTGTAATGTAAATTAGAATGTGTCAATAATAAATTTAATAAAACTTTAATTACAGAAACTCTGGTGGTCATGATGGTGGTGGCTGGGTCATTTACCCTAATCATGCAAAGGAGCTCATAGGTAATTGTTCAAAACTAATGTTGATTTCCTAGTAGTAAAGACTCACTTTTTTTTATTATTTTAATATTATCAGCCGTACTTATAGAAAGATTTACACACATGTAACATTAATAAACATTGTGTTACACGCGTGCAATTTCTCTATAAGTACGGCTGTAAATGTTTTATATACTATAATATACAAATTATAACATTTTGTCTATAAGGTATTCTATATTTAAATATTGTACCTATTATATTGTACATATTTTTATTTATTAATTCTGTATTTATAATTTAACCATTTATCTTTTTTAGGCCATAGGTTGATCACTTGCAGTTTTACAAATCAGTGTTGTGACAGGTGAGTCTGTATGAAATTTTCTTTTAATTGGATTTACTTTTCTTTCTATGAGAAACACTAGATATGCTTTATATACAGTTGTTTCTATTTCCACAAACCTTATTCTCTGATTCACTTTATTTTCTTTTGTAGCTGCATGCTGCTTGGTGTTATGCCCTTCTAGATTCTGCTGCTGTGGTACTCCCAAAACCGTTCTCTGGGCTGGATAGCTGTCGATACAGAAATGGTGAGGTCAATTTTCTTTTTATTTATTTACCTTTCTTAAATAGCATTTCTTGATTACTATTCAAGAAACATTATTGCTAACTTCTTCTTCACTTGTTGCTGGTTTCTTGAAAACAACTGTATGTAGGATACTAATTAATATTTTACGTTCTTCTCGTGTAGTTCTTTTCTAATTATTTAGACCAATAAACTATACACTATTATAACCCAGGATAACTTCTTAAACTTTTATTTATTATTTTCTTTATAAACTATACATTTATTTACTGGACAAATTCATTTACAACCATTTTTATCATTTTATTAAATTCATCTCCCCCTTTTATTTACATCACTACCCCTTGGTAACTTAATATTGTTTTTCTTGCAATTATTTTCCATATATTTTGATAGTTTATAATTTTAGTCAAAAAATAGTTTAACCTTGATCATTATTTCAGTAATTTGATTATTGTCTATAAAACAATTGTATTATGTACCTACTAACTGTATATGGTCGTCAAGACTATTTTTATATTGGTGTTAATAATGTTTGTAATGTTTTATAAACCTTTGTAACTAATACATCTTCTTTTTCAGATTTAACTGGAAGTGAAGATCCTCTAGACCCAAAATTGTTTTCCTGATCAAATTTTGTTACTATATACATGTATCCAATAAATCCTTTTAAAAATTCAATTCATAATTACAAATGATAAACACAAACAGTCAACTTTGAACTTTTTTACATTGGGTAACAACATTAAGAATTCATGATTTTCAAATAATGAAGGAAAATCATCATAATATGTATTTACATTGGATTATTTAGATTTAGAATGTATTTATATTTTGCATTTTGTTTTAAAATAAAACTAATATTTGTGTGCACTATTTCTTTACCTTTTTCTGTTTTATCCTACATTACAAAAAAAATATCTGAACCAAAAAATAGAAGTAAATAATTACACGAACAAAATAGTTATTTACACTCCAATAAATGATTGTAACCACTATAGTTGGTTCCTTTTCCATTAAAAAAATGTTCCTTACCATTATAAGCAATAATTTTTACACTAAAAGAATGGGAAATTTAATAAAAAATGTAATAAATATAAATTACGATTCGATCGTTATAACACTACGGAACAAAAATAGCACTTGTTTCTGCATCGGAGACCAGACTAGGTGATTCTTATAGATTTTAGTGCATAAAAGTCGATGGCGTCAAAAGAAATCACGTATCACATCATGATTTTCAGATATTTGCACTTAAAAGTGCAAAAAAGGACAATTTTGTCCATTTTCAGAAGGTTATAACACAAAATATTTAATATAGGATTTAATTTTGTCATATGCATTTGAAAGTACCAACATTCAGCTACAATTTAAGATATTTACTTTTCTTGTGTACAAATTTTTCGCAGAGATATTTGTACTTGGATGAAATATCAAGCATTTTATGTATTGACGTTAATCTTTCTTTTAGTGAATCAATCTTTCTGAAAATTTACATTCAAATATTTTTCAAGTTATGCGAAATTAATTTAGAGATAGACTTTTCAAAATTAAGATGGAGGATCCAATATGGCAGACAAAATTATAAATTTATTATTAAATATGAATTAAAAAGCATACTCCTTATAAACCACTACTAATAAACCAATAATAAACCACTAATCATGTGACTGCTGTCATCACACCGATATAGTTCAATTTCGACACACCTACATAATATATATATAAGGGTGAATATCTGCTATTTTATTTTAGTGTGTTTCTGCAAATATTTAATGAACAGTAATTTATATTGTACATATAAAATATTCGTAAGGTAGCTATTAGGGACGTTGGAATTTAAGAGGAAAAGTATTTACAATTTTCTAGCAAAAATATTCGAATGCTGAAAATATCTCTACCCTCTGGAATGCCTTTTTTCCCGATTTATGTATAAAAGTTTAATTTATTTGTTAACTATTCACTTTCCAATATTCAATCATTGGTATTATTAAACCAGAAAGTTTCTTAGTAGCACTAGAAGGTAAGAGAAATAGTGAAGATTAAGGTACGTATAAATCTAATAGATTTAATGGATTACTTCTTCACTCAAGACACATGAAATAAATAATTAAAATAATGCAACAAGAAAGTTATCCTATTTTGCATTTGGGTATTATTTTAAGTTCTATGTGAATCCGTCACTTCCCTGGTTCTTTAGGGCTAGTTCTATGTGAATCTGTCACTTCCCTAGTTCCTTTAAAGTTGTTATTACGAAATGAGCTCTATTGTATTACTGTATGTAGTTTTATTTTGGTTACATTATAAGGCACCTCGACTATTTTGGTTTGAGTTAGCGTCATCCCTCTGATCAAATTGTCACTACCCTTGTTCTTGTGCAATCACCCTGGGTTGCAATCTTTCCCTGGTCACCATGAAACTCTGAAAATCCGTAATAATTACTGACCCACTTTAAATTAGTGTGAAAATAGATATTACTTTTTAGATAATAAAACACACAAACTTAAGTCTTATATTTTTTTTGGTCACAAAAATGGGTAGCCAATACACAAATAGCAGATATTCACCCATAAATAAAAAGACAGATAAAGTAATCTTTAAATACTTTGTATTTAAATATTTTTACAACAGCAAATTATAATATTGGTTTTAGTAATGTCATGAAATATTAGTACAGATACAACATAACTTGGATTTTTTTTTATAAATTAATCAATTAAAAACAAATAACATGTTTAATATCACAGGCATATTCTTTTGCTCCGTTTGAAGATCTTTTACATTGTTTTGAAAATGCGAGATTCATGAACACTATCACCAATAATAATAAATAAACATAAGAATCTAAGAATATCCCTGTTTACATCACTGCACTGCCTATTTCATAAATTCACTAATTTCAATAGCTGATAACCACATTCTGTTAAGTAACAGTTTATATAAATGTTCTATCTCTCTTCACTGCATACCATTGTTGCGAAATACTTCTACCAACTTCAATTATCTTCAGTGCAAAAGAATGTGCCATCCATTAAAAAAGCTTCTTTTTAATGGAATGAATCAATTTCTCCTTCATCTTTACGATTGATAGGATCTCCTTTTAAGAGCGAAACAATTAAGCTAAAATTAAAAAATTATTGCATAGTCGGGATTTGTTAATAATAAAATACATACCAATATAAATATATAAAAAAGAAGATTAAATAATATCCTAAGTATATCATACAGTCTCGCATGTGTCGTTTCAGTTGTCCTCTATTATGGATTTCAGTAGGATCAAAGACGCCCATATTTCCTTTAGGTACATTCATTAATTCATATGCTAACCAACCTACCATTGGCAGGTTAACAAGCATAAGAATCCAATGGCCATGAAAAACGAGGAAAGATGTTAAAAATACGTGAGCTATCAATTTTGGTGTTACCCATTGATTGAGTTTCTCGCAGCATTGTTGTGCATTGAGGTAGTCACATTCTAGATCTGATAGTGTTATTATCTGATAATTATTAAGGATTAAAATGAATGAATTGCATTATTAAAACAAATCTATTAGTAGCAATGATTGCTGTTTAATTAAAGGATACAAAGTATATAAGTAGAAACAGAATGGCACCAGTATCAAGCAATGCTATTGAAAATAGCAAAGGATCTGAGAGAATCATAGAGAAGTTTTGTTTATTCTTACTTTATAGTTGATTATAAATTCTAACCTTAAAATATAAATAACAATTTGATCAAGCATAATATCACATGGAGACTTTCAGCTTTTTATGTTGGCATTCTGTTTACTTCGTGTACGCACATTCGTATCTCTTCGGAGTTCTTCGCAATTTAAAATACGCACAGTTTTTTGGCGCGTAAACGCTGGAATTTTAGAAGATTTCTACATATCTCTTTATCAGTGAATTTTTTATAAATTGATTTAGTGAATTCCAAATAACTATTGCGGTGAATTCGCTTAAAAAGAAATATTTGATCTTTTCCCACATCGGCTAACAAAATAAAAATATATGCGATGAATTTGGCTAATTAAAAATAAAATATTGTTTTTATATTCAAAATACTTTCAAATAACGAATAATTGCTGTTAGATTGTAGATAATTGATTTATAAATAAATTGATTTTTAAAAAGACTGTGTACTTTGGAAACGCTTTTCAACTTCCATCTTTTATAACCCCAGTAGCACACAATATTTTTTTAATATTTAAAAAATATCAAGATAATATTATATGTGTTTTAAATATTTAAAAGATTAGGAAAGTATTTATAAAATATTGAAAATGAAATATTTAGAAATATATCAATATACATATGAAATAAATATGTTATTTGTGTGTAATTTTTAACATTTTGAAACAAATATCAAACAAATATTTTATTTTTATTATGTACAGTAGATATCTATTGGTAAACATTGAATTGTAGATCTTGCTTATGACCTTGCGCGATCGTGTATCGTCGCGTACGTTCGTAGGAGGCAGGCAGGACCAAGTGCAACGACGCCATTACATTATTATTGTTTTGGCAGATTAAATTGTTTTATAAGGTATGTACAGGTATGTATTAATATACCATAAAGTATTTCTCATCTTAGTTATTTGTATTTATTGCGAATTATTGTGGAGTTTCGTATAAGAGAATACATTTTTAACAGTAAATAGTGGGCAGAAAAATTAATTAGTTATACACTATGTACAGTGCAAGTGTAAAGTCTGGAACTATCGAAATGAAATCTTTTAAAAAATCGGCGAAATTGGTGTTTAAATTTTATGTGGAGTGATATAGACATTTTTTTGTTTTACAGGAAAATGCCATCACGTAAAAGAGAATCCGTTCTTGATCTGACTACAAGACATTTTCGTCGCTTGTGTAATAATACCAAGAAGCCAAGAAAAGCTGCAACAGAACCATTTGTAATTGATAATTATTATTTGGACAGTTTTTAGTTCTAGTGAATCTTTAGAAAATTGTAATAAATACACCAAATTAAACATTGATAGTAATGAATTTTCTGAAGGAGATCTAACAAGCGAGGAATGTCTGTACAAAGTACAATTGCATGAAAATCAAGATTATTACTCCTACGAATAAAAGAGCCTGCATATCCACTGAAAAGCTGCTTATCATCAAATGGTGATAATATTACAAATTACATGGTTATTCAACCAGCTACAGATTGCTGTAAGTTTGACAAAGGTATGATGATTAATCACGTATGTTTAAATTTATACTTTTTTAAAATTTTAAATATGTTTTCTAGAGTACTACAAAAGAAAAACCGAAAGTGACTTCCTCAGCTGAAGTTGGTTTTTGCAAATATTGAGGGAACAAAGTCGACCACAGATAATTCCTGATGATGATCAGAATTTCCACGCAGATTTTGAAGGGAGACTACCCATGAAGAGCGAAGAAGACATTGGTACATGTGAAAGACGCCCAAGTACAAAGAATGAACAGAAAAAGATGATAGGTACTTGAATGCACATGTTGCTTTCCTTATAACAAATCTTATTATTTTCAGTTATCATTCCTTGCCCGAACTGGAAGTCATGAGATCAATACTATTGTAAAAAATATTTTAAAGAAACTTCACAGATTCTGTCGCCTCCTTATATGACTGGGAGGGAAAGAAAATGTTTTCCTCCTTAATAGTATCTGACTGTATCATAAGTATGTTAAATCTTTATTGTTTTTACCAATACGATTATTATAATGTTATTAAATATTACAGAAGCAGCAACCTTAAGCCCAAATGCTAAAAAACAACCGAGCACGACATCATAGCAGCTATTAAGAATTGGTTAAGATATGCTTCGACAGTATTAAACAACAGCTAGTAAGTACTTTTTTTAATTTACCAGCTTACCATATGTACAGAAAGCACAAGGTGTCCACCAGTTATGGGACACCTAGACCACCAGGAAAGAGAAAACGATTTCAGATCTAACTAATTTAAATTAAAGGAAATAAAAAGGATATAAATACAAAGATTAGTTAACGTTTCACAAGTTTTATTAATATCTTAACCTGACAATATTGTTTCGACACTTTGTGTCATTATCAAAGGTAGATAAGATTGATAAACAAACACGTTGCTAAGGATAAATACATACAGAAAATAGGTAACTAGATACAATACATAACAAAAACTAAATATCTAACACTTTATATATAATTTATTTACAGAAAGATGGTTAGCTATGGGTAATTCTCTAAGTCCTCTATTAGCTAACATATTTATGGATAATTTGGAAGATCGAATATTTGAATTAAATCTTTCTAAACACATTATTTTTTGGTTTCGTTACGTTGATGACATTTTAGCTTGTTTTGACAGTTCTTTTGAGGTTATCAATGAGTTTTTAATTCTTATTAACAGTCTTCACACAAACATCACGTTTACACTAGAAACAGAACAAAATAGAGCTATTAATTTTTTGCATTTAACTATTACAATTAATACAAACAATGAATTTGATTTTTCCATATACAGAAAACCCCCACGCACAGACGTCACTATACCTAACGATTCATGTCATCATAAAATGCATAAACTAGCGGCTTATAGATCTTTAGTACACCGAGCTTTAACTACTCCAATGAAACGATCACATTTTGATAAAGAAATTTCAATCATCAAACAATTAGCATATGCAAACCATTATAACCATAACATGATTGACACTTTAATTCAACAAAAAGATTATAGGTTAGCTATCAAAAGAATATTTCCAATTGACACTCAAATACAAGACACAAACTACATATCAATACCATACTTTGGCAAGATATCAGAACAAATTGCAACTATACTAAGAAAAACCACCAGTTACAAAATAACCTATAAAACTAACACCAACACCTTTTCATTTTTATTCAATGCTAAAGACAAAACACAAGATATCATGAAATCCGGCATTTACCGTTTGAATTGTTCTTTTTGTAACTCGGTTTATATTGGCCAAACACTTAGAAATTTCGACATAAGATACAAAGAACACGTACGCTCTTGTAGACTTACAACATCCAGAAAAATCGAATTATGCCAAACACATTTTGGAACAGAACCACCCAATGACACCTCAAAACAACATTAAATTCTTACATTTTTGCAACAACAAACACAAATTAGACATTTTAAAAGCTTTTGAAATATACAGTCATACACGCACAGTACCTTTAATGAATGAACAAACTGAGCTTAGTAATTCTCATTTATTAGAAGTGTTAGATATTTTTTTTGTTATGTATTGTATCTAGTTACCTATTTTCTGTATGTATTTATCCTTAGCAACGTGTTTGTTTATCAATCTTATCTACCTTTGATAATGACACAAAGTGTCGAAACAATATTGTCAGGTTAAGATATTAATAAAACTTGTGAAACTTTAACTAATCTTTGTATTTATATTATATTTCATGATTATGGAGTTCTACAAAGTAAGGCTGGAGACAGTAAACGCTAAATTAAAGGACGTGATAAATAAATACATAGATAGAGAGGCGTTAAGAAGTGATAAAAGGAACTTCTGATTTTTAACTTGAATTATTTTGGTTGAAGTAACTTGTAAAAAATCTGAGTTTTATGCTATTATACTGTTTCGAAAATATTCCATTAATTTAAAAAAATGTTTAATATTGCCTAATCACATTTTCTATTCTTGGTCACCCCACATAATGGTATTGAGCTTTACTACATCAAATTAAGATTTTCTTAACAATAATTATTTTTTCTTAAAATAATAAAACACTTCAATTTGTTGCAAACTTTACTTTACACTAATATGGAGACTAGAAGTACAGATGATTCTAAAAGTCCTTGTTAATTATATAAACTTCTTTAAAATATGTTGCTGCAAGAGATCCTGCTTCTTGATCATAGAAACAGGGCTTCAAATCTTGGTTGCGACTGAATTTTAAAAATTTGCACAAGCATATTTGAGTCCGTTAGGATAAGGTATGAAAGTTGTATGAATTATAAAGTATGGGGCAGCATTATCTACTTGCTACACTGACTTCATTACTTCCGTTGCAAACTGCAGGAAAAGGGGAATGGATTATGTATGTTGCTGCATGCTTTCCATCCATTTTTAAATTTAAATCATTAAAATTTTACAGAAAATTAGCTCACTGTAATTTATGTTTAAATACTTTTCTCAATATTTTAAAGTTAAATACTACTGCTTTGATTATAAACCTAAATCTGTTTTTTTTATTCTTACAGAAAGAAGAATTATGAGTCCCAAGACAACCTTCCTATTGAATAATTATCCAGTATTTATATATTTTACTGAGTGAATAAATTGGTTTTGCTATAATACATCTTTTATTCCAGTCCTATTCCATGAGGTGGGAATTATATCCTTAACATACCAGCGAATAAACTGCTATTAAATTTAATATTTCAATTATAATATAATTATTGAAGTCTTCAGGATGGATGAGTAGTTATTTTTTTATTGGATTGTAGTGAATTAAAATGAGGTGTAAAAATTTTCGTCAGGTGTATAATCCTTTTCTGATACTACCTACAATTACAATTAGAGAAGTAAAACGTTAAAATGGGTTCACCAACATTGGCACTGTTTGGCATTTTCTAATGGTTGATTTTGTGTCAAAATTTATAAGCGACTCCTTTATTTTTCTAGGCCCCTAAAACAGGAAATAATATTTTAAATGTGCATTTTATCTAGCAGATATTCTCTATAGGGTATGCAAGAGAACCCCTTATTGGCACTAACTTTTTAAATGTTCATTCTATCAAGCAATGTATTGAGAAAGTTTGTATAGCAAATTATGCTCTATAGCAATATCAATTTTCCCTTCAGCACTCATTTTCTTGTTGACGGGCATTTTACCATTTCAAAAGAATATACATATTTAAATTCAAACCCAAGTGTTTTATTACTAAGTGTAACTCTTATAAATAAACTAAAATAAATAAATAAACTTATAAATAAGCTAAATAAACCTCAAACGCAATTTTTGTCAAAAATTTTCTTATGTAGCACTTGTTAGAGAATATGGTTTCATAAAGAGAGCAAAATTCTCTTTTCACTAGAAGAACAAAATGTATAGGGTTTTATTTGAAAAGTTTAAAATGTCCATCAACAAGAAAATGAGTGGTGAAAAGAAAATTGAAATTCATGTTGCTATAGAGCATAATTCGCTGTACAAAAATATTCTTAAAAACATTCTAATAAATAATATTCCAAAAATATAAAAATAATATTCTAGGAATATTATTTGAATCAGAAATATAACATACACGTAAGATGTCCTAACTAGAATGTTAAATAAATAATATTAAAATAATATTGAGGATATATTTTAAATACTATATTAGCTAAATATGTAGGCGGATGTTGAAACAGATATATTTTAAATATTTGAGAATGAATATTTATATAATATATTTGTGCTACTAGGGATATAACATTCATAACATATCCTAACTAGAATGTTATATAAATATTATTAAAATAATATTGAAGAAATATTTTAAATGATATATTAGCTAAATATTTAGGCGGATGTTGAAAAAGATATATTTTAAATATTTGAAAAAAATATTTATATAAAATATGTGTGCTACTAGGGAAATTCTTAGATGATTCAAAAATACTTTTTAATAGTTTTAAATAATGCACTAGTTACATAACAATGTTACGTGAGTTCTTGACTAAATCAAGTTTACGTAATAATAAGTTGGGCGCCAATTAAATAACTTAAAATAACTGAATTAAAATTAATAAGAAAAACTCATTTCAGGGCGAATGTGAATTCCTGTGGTTTTAAAAATATACAAATTGAAATTGAAATCACTTTTAAAATTGAAATCTTAATTAAGTTTAACTCTTATTAAATTGTTCAATTCACTTAATTGCACTTCACAAATTGTCTTCTCTTTCACAAGATACCAATACAGAAGGAAATAACTTCCTACCTTTTATATAGCGATGCTTCTTCCTTTCTACTAGATCCTTTCCCAATTCCTATTGGCAGAGCAGGTCACTTTATGTTGTCCCAGTGCTGGTTTCCAATTCCGGTTGACTTCCTTCCTTTTGCATGGATTTCCCACATAACACCATCCACACACTTGATTATTTATTACACACTTTTGGTAATATACTTTTGTCTTAATTTATTGCGGGTACTATTTCCCTTGTTCGAAGAATCTATGTTTATGTGTTTAAATAAATAAAACACCGATTTATGGTTTTGATCGAAAGTTTATTGACTAGCAATAACTATAGCTAGAACTTTTAAATTGAAAATTGCAGGTGGTTCCTTTAAACCTTATAAACACTCTTACACTTTATAACAACTATACACTTTCGCCGTATTCAATTCACCAATCAACTTAACTATCTATTTACATTTGTACTATATTATCATTTACGACTTTACACTGTCGCCTTATATTCAGAAATGTTTATTTACATTAGTACTATATTTCTTACACGACATTACTGCGTCGCTTTATGTCAGGAAGTGTCCTTACATATTTACTATTGCATTAAACACGACTTTACTACGTCGCTTTATTTGCCCTAAAATTATGATTTTCTAAGCTTATATACTATTTACTATTTACATAATTATATTACACAATTTGACGTCACCTTACCATCTAATAGAATGACTATACTATTTACAAACATAATAGCAGATTAAAACATAGTTTGTCACAGTGACACATCTATCACAACATTTGCAATAATAATGATCTATTTACATAAACAAAAACCTTTAAAGAATCACATAACCCCCCCGTCGATATAACACATTTGAAATTACCATAACTGAATTACATCATAACAATAAATTGCGAACAACTGGATGTTACGTATACTTACGAAATCGGTGAATAAACTGTTTGATAATAAATAAAGAAATATGGATTATTTAACCTTATTAAAAAGTATACACATTGATTGTATAATCAATGACACACCATTAAATAACTTAAAATTATTTTTAACTGGAAAAGTTGATAAAATATTCCTAAAGTGTTAGTTTTCAACGAAGATTTTAAAATTTTACAAAAATTTCCAAAATTTGACACTAAAATCCACAGCGCTATATATCCATCTGCAAAAAGTGATAGAAAATATTATTTAAAACTTGTGGAGACAGTAAACAAGGAAACAGAATCAGACTCAGTAAATTTTAAAGTAAAGTTATAAACAAATAACCGTAAAGATTTAGGAGTTGCAAATCTTTGGGGTGAAATAACTATTTCATTTTTGGTCGTACGAGCAAAATTGTTCTCAGCTTTCTTGTAGACAATTTAAAAATGAACAATTTAGTGTACCCACCTTTTTGGTTCCGTTCTTTGGTATAGTGGAAGGGAGCGGTCGAATGGAGGTAAGTCGAAAACGAGGCAGTCCAGCGGTATAACGTTTTTCCTACTGGTAAGTTATTTATCTCCTTAACCGTACGAAGTTATTTATCTCCTTAACCGTACGTCTGAGTAAAAAAAGTTGTCAGCACCATTTTTGTCGGTAATACAATTCTCTACAACTTTCATACTACACTTTTTTGTGTCACGTAAGTAGTTACAAAGTTATTAAAAATAAACCGCTAATATGTAGAGGGGTATTGGGGGTGGTCATTTGTATTGAACGTATGGAGTGAAATAAATATTTCATTTTTTATCGCACGGAAAAAATTGTTCTTACCTTTCTTGTTCACAGTGTAAAGACGAGAATTTTGATATACTTACTTTTTTTATCACGTTCTTTGGTATAGTGGAAGGCAGCGATCAAAAGGTTTATCCATGGCATATAATACGAATTTGTTGAATATATGCATTCTAAACACAATTAAACAATGATTCGATAATAATTACATAGAATGTTATTAGTGGGTGTACTTCTCTAGCGATTCAAATTTTGGTTGATGGGTGGGAGAATGGTATGGTGCCTTTAATCACTCGCGGCGATCTGCACAGGCACACGAAAGTCGTAGAATACAGCATGACTGTCATCCACTCAGGTCACTCCCATGGGTCAGTCGGTTTTGTCTGCCGTTTTGCTTGAGTGGATGGCAGTCATGCTGTATTCTATGGTTTTCGTGCGCCTATGCAGTACGCCTCGAGTGGTTAAACGTACCGGGCTATTCTCCTACCCATCGACCAAAATGTGAATCGCTAGAGAAGTACACCTACTAATACATTCTACCGTGATATCAAAAATTATCTTGGTCAAGGGTGGTTATGGAATATAAAACGGTTGCCTTAGTTTGACTTAATAATAATGATAATTGACTAATAAAGGTGCAAAAACTCAAACTAAGACAACCGTTTTATATTCCATAACCACCCTTGACCAAGATAATTTTTGATATCACGGTATGTAATTATTATCGAATCATTGTTTAATTGCGTATAGAATGCATATATTCAACAAATTCGTATTATATGCCATGGATAAACCTTTTGATCGCTGCCTTCCACTATACCAAAAAACGTGATAAAAAAAGTAAGTATATCAAAATTCTCGTCTTTACACTGTGTACAAGAAAGGTAAGAACAATTTTTTCCGTGCGATAAAAAATGAAATATTTATTTCACCCCATACGTTCAATACAAATGACCACCCCCTATATATTAGCGGTTTATTTTTAATAACTTTGTAACTACTTACATGACACAAAAAAGTGTAGCATGAAAGTTGTAGAGAATCGTATTGCCGACAAAAATGGCGCTGACAACTTTTTTTACTCAGACGTGCGGTTAAGGAGATAAATAACTTCGTACGGTTAAGGAGATAAATAACTTACCAGTAGGAAAAACGTTATACCGCTGGATTGCCTCGTTTTCGACTTACCTCCATTCGACCGCTCCCTTCCACTACACCAAAGAACGGAACCAAAAAGGTGAGTACACTAAATTGTTCGTTTTTAAATTGTCTACAAGATACCTAAGAACAATTTTGCTCGTACGACCAAAAATGAAATAGTTATTTCACCCCAAAGATTTGCAACTCCTAAATCTTTACGCAACCGTTCGAGTACGCTCATAGTCTCGAGACGCTTGCCTTGCGGCTTCAGATTCGAAGGCGTGGGCATACATTGCGCAATTGCTGTGTTTCCCTATCCTTTAATCCATCAATAAAGATCTGCACAACGAGTTGTCCCAGAAATGAATTGGATGTCGTAGGGTGCGGCAATCGGACCAACCGCGCAACATCGGCTTCGAACTCTCCACTCTTCTGGACACGATCCTTCACCTGTGCGTGATACACTTGTTGAAGACGCGCGTCTCCGTATCTCATCTCCAGCCGAGACACTAACAGCTGGTAATGGCTTTCCTGCCCTGCTGGAATTGTTTGCAGGACGTTCAACGTGTCTCCACGCAAAGCTCCAGTTGAAGAAACGGCCTTTTCCTTGCCTGTCCATTCGATGGCCCCAGCGGCTGCCTCAAATTGTTTGTAGTCGGTGGATCAAGGTATCTTTCCATTGAACGTGGGTGGTTTAACTTTTATCCCTACGGCAGGAGAGATTATTTACTTCATTAAACTGCCACTCAGATGTTGAGGGAAGCCGTAGTTGAGTCTATCTTGGAGCATTTCGGTTATGGTATCTTTCTTAATTGTTGGTGGTAGCTGCATTTGGCCGATTTTCTCTTCTACCATCTTTATTACCCTAACTTGTTCAACCAATTTAATTTCTAATAGTCCTAGCGAGCTGGAATTTTCCAACAATTCTTCGAAAACTTTGTCTTCCAACGCTTTGACATTTTCCAACAATTCCCCTTAAAGTATTCTGAAATTTCTCAGTAATTCTTCCTTTAGCATTCTAGAAATTTCTTCGAACTTTTTCAGCAATTCTTCCTTTAGCATTCTAGTGTTTTCTTCGGACTTTCTAGAATTTTCCAGTAATTCTTTCTTTAACATTCGAGAATTTTCTTTTGACTTTCTAGAATTTTTTTCGGACTTCTCCAGTAATTCTTCTTTAAGCATTCTAGAATTTTCAAAAACTTTTCTTCCAGTGCTTTAGTATTTTCCATTAGCTTTCTAGAATTTTCTTCCATTTCACTTAACAACAAATTAGTATCAATTGCGGCACCAGGTATTCCAAAGCGGAAAGTTTCGGGATGCTCGTTATGTTCTAGAAACCATTCTTTTTAGCCGATTCATTAACACGTTTTTGTTTCCCATAATTATCAAATCTCGTTCTTCTAATTCTCTCCTTAGATCCGCCACGTTGAGTTCATTTAACAATTTCGTCGCCAATCTAATTATTAGTTGGGAATTGCTTTTAACACTATTTTCACAGCACTTTATTTATTATGTAATTTTATTTATTTTATTTTAAACCCGACATCTGACAACGCTGTAACGTTCTTTTCAAATAATATTATCTAGAAAAATCTATTATCTATTATCAAAAGAAGATATTTACACTAACACTAATTACAAGCAACCATAAACTATTGACAAACTTAGACTAATTTTAATTTGCACGAATATTTATTTCAAGGAAGATTTATATCGCACTGATATTTATACTATTCACGGTGCGCTAACGTGTCTGGCTGGTTGACTAATCCCCTCCTCTTCATCATCATCATAATCACTATTGTTTTGCACCCCCGACGGGGGTGCGGGCTATTGTAGGCTCTGCTACCTTTTCAGCCCTTTGTTTGTTTGTTGGTTTGGTTGGTTGAGTTAGCACCCTGTCTTTCATTTCTTGTTCGTGTTTGTTAATTTCCATCAACAGCATGCAGTACGTGTTCTTGATGGAACGTGTATGAAGTCCATTATCTCCAACAGCGCATGGTCACGATACGGTGTTGGTGACAATGTTGGCTTTGTTGGTGGATGGTCTTGTCGCAGCAGGTGTTGAAGATAAGGTTGGTGTTGTTTGTGAATGTTGGTTTTTTCGCAGGTCTTGAAGTCTAGATATGTCGAGATGTTGTTGATAAATGGTTTGGTTGGTAGATAGTGGTTGTTGAGCGGTGAAAAAACGACTCTTTTCAGGACCACCCCCGAGATTAGGTTCTCGGGGTGTCCTCGAGTAGCATAAATCACCAGGTAGATTCCGCTGTCGTTCCATTCTACAGCCTCCTTAGTTGAGGTGAGACGGTACCGGGGATGGGGAAGAAGGTAAAAAGACAGACAGCCATTAGCAAGCAGCTCCATCGAACCCCACAACGACGGAGTTACCCCTTCAATAACTAATGACTGCCGGGAACGAAAGAGGGTAGGTCTCATTGTTTCGAGTCCTTACCTGCCCCAGCCCAAATAAGAAACAGGCAAGGAACTTCGCGGAGGTGCCCGGAGGCGTTGTGAAAGGGGGCTGCTTCCTGGAACTAGGCTTTACCGACGTGGTACTAAACACTACCCGAATTAACCGAGCGCGGTTTGCGGCCACAAAGTGGTCGTGAGACCGGCGCCTCTACTAGGCTCTCTTTCGTTCGAGGGACCGTTCCCACGCGTGGTTCACTCTATGGACACAAGCACAACACTGTGCCCCCTCCTCTTGCGCAATGGTGGTTTATATGCATACGTCCACGCTCTGGAACAATCCGCCGAGACTCGAACAATCCGCCAACAGTCTGGAACATTGTAGACGCGACGGAAACCTTCTCGCTTGTTCGCCGCCAGGCATAGGAGTTTTCTCGTTCATTACAATATCTAGACACTGTTATAGTTATTATGAATTGTCTAGATTCAAAACGTACATTCTGCACTTTTAGGTCAACGTAATTAAGTTATTTACGGTATAACATTGTACAATTAAAACTATACTACTAAACCCTGCTCAAAATTCACTAAATCCCTTTAGTATTTACCAGCAAAAATAACGATTTATTTAAAAACTCATGTACTCCAGAGGCATATGCGCTGCAAAACTAAACAACTATTAATGCTAATGGGAAATGATTTATCTAAAACTGTTAATTATGTACTTACCGAGCAGCATTTTTAGTTATCGCTATGTACCAGCTACCGATGGAACTGTAAAGTTTTTGTCACTAGTTACAACCACGTAAGTAATTGCTGCTCTTATTACGTGCCTGAGATACGTTGCAGTGACATCTCTGGAACTTGTTTAGTTACCTTTCGGATACGTTGAGACTACGTAGCAGCATAGTAATTAATTGCTTCTTTTCTTTTTGACGCATCATATCGCGTCTTCGCTCTCTCTTTCTCTTGCAACTTAAAAAATATTTTACTATAATGTTCTATGCTAATGCTGCGATCATATCATAAAATGGATTAATAATGGAAAAATAACAATGCGGTTGTTCTTTTATTGAAGGTTATAGTAAAACATGTATTATCAATAACGGGAACTAAACAAATTCTACTTTAAAGGCTGTTGTTACCACGAAGTATACAATAAGTTAAAGAATTCTTGAAATTGATTATTAAGTATCATTGAAAATATAATGAAGAAAGACGTATGGCCAAAATTTAAAACGTATGCAGTTTTTCCTGTTCCTGAAAAGTTTAGAAAAGAGGAGAATGTGTTTTTGCATAGAACCTCCACATTATATCTAATAACTAACCACCTGACGAACCACCACTGGTAAATGTACATTTCGAATTAAATTATATTACAGGCTTCTGTATTAAACAGTAATAGGTAGACGTTACGTTTTACTATTACCTACAGATGGCACAATGTATACATGTTGCAGTTTCTTTAAATACGTCACCGTGTTAGCGTGACGTCATTTCTTTGGTGATTGATTTGTTGTCCAATCCAATAAAGATGATACCCATGATACGGATGATACAGTAATTTATGAATGGTTTAATTAGTGAAGAGCGAGTGAGTAAAGGGATTAAAGGACATTTACGTAAAGATTGATACCTACGCACATATCCCTTTGTCATCTTGTATACCTTCATCTATTTACACACTTTGATTAATCACTGGTTTTTAAGTTTTTCCTATATGCAATCTATCAGAAAGCAATGAGCTGTAAACATTTTTTATAAATTAACAAAACACAAGAAGAGCATTTGATTAAAAATGCTCTTACGTAGCTTACTTACTGCCGGCCCTCGTTTCGGTTTAAAAATTAAGCTAGGATAATGGAACATGTACCGTGAAGGACGGTTACAATAGTTTACGACATACATACATACTTTTTATAGTTAATCGTCACGGAAGTTAATTTGCCATGCGATATTGAATTTACTTGTTATTTACTTTTATAATTAATGATAATACTAATCTATGAAATTCTTTATCCTACTATGAACCAATAACTAGGTATACATTTTTTCTAAGAAATCTGTAATTTCTCTTTTAACATATGTGTAATAAACAATTAAACATAAACATTAGTTCAAAGAAAGTGTTTGTAACAAATGTGGTTTTATTCTAATTTGCACTTTTTTGATTACTTAGTGCTATTAGGAACCAGAAATGTAGATAAATTATGATATGAATCATGATATGGCAAATATCAAACTGGCAATAAAAATTAAAAATAATTATAGCATAGAAGAGTTATTACATAACATTAGGACGTTAGCAAAATCATACGGAAAATTCCACTCGATAGTTAACAAGAACCAACAATCGTATAATAAGAATTGTGTTGATAAATGCAGATGATAAGAACACGAACATTTTAAAACAGATATAGGTACACTATGAGACCAATTAACGGTTGGTGACTAACCTAACTTAACCTAAAACGCAATACGATACGTTTACTATATAGACTTTCCACTAAAAATATAAAATATAATTGCCATGAAAGATATCCAACACGCAATCGGTTGGTTTCCTGATTAAATAATGTTTTTAATAATACTAAACAAAACAACAAACAGCCGCATATAGAAATATATTTCTCAGTATTATTATTATTTTTTTGTTAGTTGAATGCAAGGTACTACATACTAGAAGTAAGAAATATTCTTATATATACAAACCTTGTCGGAAAATAACAGGCATTTAGTGCAATCGGGAATTGATGTTAAATACGCGAGATTTGTGATAAAATGATGCAAAGAAAAAACAAGAAAAAATGTGTTTACTTTCTGAAAGATCTATAAACTTATTTAAGAAATGAGAACTGCAATTCTTAGAAAATATAATAAATTAACACAAAAGATAGTTTTGTCGAAAAGATTAGAATTAATGATCCGAACGACAATGTGGAAACCTAATCTTTTATCTACGCCTCTCTATGTACGCTGTGTGTCTTTTTATAATGAATATCTAGTTTTGGAACTTTTAACATTCGTTCTTTGACTGTTCTTCCTCGGCTTTGTAAACCTTTTTTCGCTGCGCTCCACTTCAGCGTTCGTAGATAAATAAGTCTGGTGAAACTATACGCTCAAACAGGGCTCGTACTCGAATTAAATATGCGATTTTCATATTTTGCAGACTTTTTTATTAGTGTCTGTCGAAGTCCTGATGAATTGGAAGTGAGCTCGAGTCAGAAACTAAACAAAAAACTAAAAAAGTGCCTTTTTCTTGTTTTTTAAATATCTCAGAAACTAAGAAAAAAATGTTTATGTACAAAATTAAAGTACATTAAATTTACGTTGTTTGCATCTGTGATAGTTTACGAGATAATTGCATATGAGAAATTACCATGGTTTTCGATTTTTGATTTATCTCACCTTTTTCCGTATAGACGAGCTCATATGTTCTAAAATGTGCCTCCTACGATATAAATGCTCATAGGCAATATACAGTACAAAATTAAATTCTCTATGAAATTAGTATAGTTACATACAAAAGAAGTGTTCAGAAGTTTAATAAACATAAACACACAAAAAAATTTCATAAAGGTACTAGATAATTGATAAAGAAAATCCAGATTTTTAGAAATAATTGCTCAACTGACACCATTGCGTAGTTGTCTTTCTTCCTCAATGGTGGATTCCTCCCTCTCTAAAGTCGACTCGACTAATCAATATAGAGCTCAAGTAGTGTGTCTTCGTCCTCCTCTTCTTCGCCTCCAAGAGTAACTCCATTGTCACAATCACCATGGCAATTGCGACATAGAGATATGCAGTTCATTGCGGCTTTTCAGCAGCCCCACTTGAATCCACGCACCATTGTGGCACATCTGCAAAAGATAAGGCCCAAAACTGTCTCAGGGAACACGGTATCTTTAGTTTGGATTGGTACCAAGTGGTTTTGCTTGAATTCTCTTCCCCATTGTTCAGGAGGTAATTTGTTGCCCAGCCACGGTAGGAATGTTGTCTGGCAGCTCCCTCTTATGGTGGCAGTCCAGAAATGACAGGTTTCACTTTGCACACCGAAGAAATCTGTAGCCAGCTTCTGCAACAGCCTCATCTGTAGAATGGGGACTATTGAAAACATGAGTAAGATCACGCAGGTCTTGGTGCTTTTTAAACAGTTTGAAGCATGCACTGAGAAAAGCATTAGTAGGATCAATTAAATTTATTTAATTCAACTAAATTTTTAGTCAAATAATATTTAGTTTGATTAACTAAATATTTAGTTGAATTAAATAAATTTAATTGATCCTACTAAATGCTTTTCTCAGTGTGTTGTTTTCACTTTCTTGTATGATGCAGAAGTGGTGTCACGGATGCTGATGGCAGTGAGAAAAAAGATGCGGTTCTTTAGATCCGATTGTGGTAGTTGTTGTGAGGAGAATTTTATTAACAAAACTAAAAGTCTCAGAATTATTTGGAGGAAAATAAGGTAACGGTAGTACGTTACTGACATAAAGTAACGAGTTATCGCTACAGTTAATTTAGTGGAAATTGAAAAGTAATTAAGTTACTCACAAGTTACTTAAAAAGTATGTAATTATATTTACTAGTTACAAGTTACTTCTTCTCACTACCCAACACTGACCAAATCCAATCAGTTTACTGCAGAATTCAAAAATAACATTTAAACGGCTCATTTGGTCCTGAAAGACATCTCAATACGTTTTGAAAATTTTATAAGAAGAGCATGCAGAGTTTTAATGCAGAGAATTAATGCTGTACAATGTTGGTTATGAGCATCTGTATCATGCGAGGCATATGAGCTCGAATACACGGAGAAAAGGTGAGATAAGGCAAAAACCGAAAACTATGGCATTTTTCCATATGCAATTATCTCGTAAACTATCACAGATACAAAAAACATAAATACGACCTTCTTTGTAAAAATTTTGTACCTAAACATTTTTTGCTAAGATTGCTAGTTTCTGAGATATTAAAAAAAACAAAAAAGGCACTTTTTCAGTTTTTTTTTAGTTTCTGACTCAAGCTCACTTCCAATTCGTTAGGACTTTTGATATTATATTCCCTACACACTAGTAAGCAATTCTGCAAAATATGAAAACTATCATGTTTAATTCGAGTACGAGCCCTACTTGAGCGTAGTTTGACTGGACTATTGATGTACGAACGCCAACGGTGCTCGATCTAGTATTAAAATAAATAAGAAATAAATAAACTCTACAATTTCAGTATCATAAATTATGAATAAAATCAATTATACTTATTGCCCATTTGAGGATATTCGTCAACCGCTCTTCTGGTGTGTTACATCTCTAGATTATGGCCATATTGGCCCTGCGGTTACTCTGACTCCAATAACAATTGAGGGGTTTCTGGCAAAAACAACACTTGTCAAAAAAGTTAAAACTGTAGTTTTTATAGTTTTTATGGGAGTTGTAGCCCCAATAATGTTTGTGTTTTTATTATGGAACTATAGATATGTTATCCACTTTTAGCAGAGAATGGTGCCCTTCCAAAAAACGAAGGTGCTTCTTATGGGAAACAAGCTTACAAAAGCCCATCAGAGTTGCCAAGGCAATTTCAAGAAACGGTGACAAGTGTTGTTTTCCCAGAAACCCGTCAACTGCTAGAAGCACATCACGACAGTGTAACGTAAACTACTAAAAATGCCATCGAGTCCTATTAAAAACTTAAAAAATCTCATTTGCCTACGGTCTAGTCGCGACTTGGGCGACGCCTTTTAGTTCTTAATCACGCTTTTAGTTAATAAACGAAATATAAAAAAAAACGTGCAATATATACGTGAAAAAAGTATAGCATCCTGCTTTGGGACTTGATGTATCAAAAGACCTGCCAAATATCAAAACGGCATATTAATCAAAAGTAAGAGCCTGCTGCACTGTGTAAAGATACAGATAGAATATTTACATAAACCAATTACACTAAAAAAACGACGCCATTGCAAGAGAAGTTGTCACTGTTCTCGCGTCAACAGCATAATAATAAATAACACAATGTCTATTGTCCAATTAGTGATTATAAAGTCTTAAAGTTACAGTTGCTAATTACCAATAAAACGAGTATGTAATTTTTTACAATCTGTCTTATTGAATTGTTCCTTCCTTTAATCACTTCACTTCCTTTAATACATTTTCTTCACTCGCCTAATTAATATTATACAATAGTAAACTGTCTTAATATACACGGTGTGCTGTTTAACAGTCTACACTCAATAATTTGGACAAGCTTCTGGCTGTAACAATTAAAAGAACTTTGTATATTTCGACCTCTAGTTTACGAAATCAGTATTATAACCCATTTTAGAATACTGGTTCTAGGCTGGTATCACACATGACGTCGCTGCGTTGTTTTAACAGATCTATTGGGATTTAGGTATGAAAATAGATAACAAGTGTGATTTTGAATATAAAAGAGTATTTGGGTACCAAAGGTCTAAAGTGCATAATAACGGAATTAGAACCAATTAACAGGCTCTGTCCCGTTTAATAGATATACACACAAATATTCAGACAATTTTCTGGTTTTAGCAATAAAACTAAAAGAACTTTGTATATTTGGACTTCTAGTTTACGAAATCAGTATTAGAATCTGTTTTAAAACATACGATGGTACCAGGCTTGACGTCCCCGCGTTTTTTAAAACGGAACTGTTATCTTTAAAATTTCAAATCGATAGCAAGTGTAATTCTGAATAAAAAAGTATTATCTGATTTCTGACTTTAGCAGTAGAACTAAGAAACTTTGTATATTTCAACCACTACTATAGTTTACAAAATCAGTATTTAAAACCCATTTTAGAATACTTTTTCTAGGCTGGTGCCGCACATGACGTCACTGCGTTTTTTTTGTTTTAACAAAACTATCAGGTTTTAGGAGTGAAAACAGATATCAAGTGTGATTTTGAATAAAAGAGAGTATTTGAGTACCAAAGAGCATAATAACGGAGCTATAGCACCAATTAACAGACTCCGTCTCGTTTAACAGTATACACACAATTATTCAGACAATCTTCTGGCTTTAGCAGTAAAACTAAAAGAACTTTGCATAGTTGGACCTCTAGTTTACGAAATCAGTATTAGAACCCATTTTATAACATGCGATGGTACCGCGCTTGCCGTCACCAAGTTTTTTAAATGGAACCGTTATGTTTAAAATATCCGCATCGATAGCAAGTGTAATTCTGAATAAAAAAGTATTGGGGTACCACAGGTCTAAAACGCATAATAATGGAGCTATAACCGTTCAACTGATTCTGTCCTGTTGAACAGTCAATCATTCGGACAATGTTCTGGCCTTAGCAGTAGAACTAAGAAACTTGGTATATTTCAACCTCTAGTTTACAAAATCAGTATTAGAACCCATTTCAGAACATGTGCTAAATCACACTAGCTATCAATGTTCATACTTATAACACCTAATGGTTCTATTTAAGAGAATCCCGATAACGTCATGTGCGGTACCAGCACATGTTCTAAAACAGGTTCCAATACTGATTTCTTAAACTAGAGATCGAAGTATATAGTTATTTTAATTCCATTATAGCTAGAAGAGCTTGTCCGAATGATTGAGTGTAGACTATTAAACAGGACACCATGTATACATTAACAAATTATTCGCCAGCTTCAATACGTTAACATCCACATGTCACAATTCAAGGGTCGCAGGTTTAATCCCCAAACGAGCTGGTAACTTTTGCATGCTTTCTTCTCGAAATAAGTGTAAAACCGTAGGCCCCGATTCCCCGCCCAAAAACAAACAAATTATTCTATAATGTTATTTCAACTCGATCAAAATGTACTACTTAAATAAATCGTAAACTTACTAATGACTAAATATAATTAACAAAATTGTTTACGTGATTAGCATTATTACGTAAAACAACTTTACTTTTAACAACAAAGCAGGAAGTTTTAATAACAAACAACTTGACCTTACGCAATATAAAAGATGTGGTAAAGTTCGGAATGAGGTTAATCTGAAAAAGAAAATAAATGTAGTACTACATCAATTGTGTCTTTCAATAAATGAAATCGTCATAAAAATATCATTAACAGGTTTTCTTTTATAGAAAAAAGTAACCGATCTATACAACATACAACTACGCACCTTCAACTTGGAAATACAATGTCACTGTCAAGGGCGGGCTCCAGAATAAAATTAGACTCAAACCTTTGCGCAAATGGTAAACAGGCAATGATAATAATAACAATAATATTTAAATTGTAGATAACGGTATTATCATCTAATTTAACATAAGTGACGTAATTTAAAAATACAGAATAGTAGGTCTGCACTTATACCATTTTACTGTGTGGTAATGACAATATAGTATTTGTAGTTAGATATTTAGTTAATGATTAAGCGCAACTTCATTTATTATTAATAATGAAATAATAATGACGAGAAACACATCATAAATCGATAGTTTTCTAGCATGTTAGCATTTATAAAAAATGTAGTAATACGAGTATACAGCGTGGCAGGCGTTAGGACGCGTTAATTTTAAGCGGTCATAGAAGATACCAAAAGGAACAAAAAAGTCTTAATAATTTTTTCTCTCTTAATTAGCTTTTGAGTAATTTAGAAAAAAGCACCTTGCTTAAAAAAATCGCAATTTACAACAGAAGGCTTGATCTTGTTTTAGAATTCAAATCCTTATTTTGTTTGTTATGCCTTCAAAACAAGTTTATGTTTTGTTATGTTTACGAATGCTGATTCTGCAACCTGCAACATGATCCTTTTTACAATACAATTTTATGAGGTCAATCACTCGGACGACAACGCTGATAATTAAGAAAAGGATATTTGTGTAGGTCATTGTAAACAATGACATCAACGACGTAAAATTCGCCGCACATTGAATCTGGAGTTCTCATTACTATAAATACTATAAAACTTGTTTTAATGTAGCCAAAACAATGCGTCATCAAAACCCCCTTTAATCTAATAACTTACCTTAATACCTTATCAGGAAATTAAATGTTCTCTTTAAAAAATACGCTCTTATAAATCATTAAAAACTGTTATTAGAAAAAAAAACTTGTGATTTATTGACAAATTATTTCAAGTTCAACAAACTACAAACTCAGCATTATATGTAACATTAGGAAAACGCGGCAAAATGATGTTAGAGTTTCCAACCGTATTATCTTTTTTCTGAAAAAGTGGTACGTTCTAGAACAAAGTTGTTTTTGTTCTTTTGATGTCTTCTATCACCTCCTAAATTAACCCATCGTATCCCCTTCCACGCTGCATACTTAAGCAACAAATCATTTCATTCCTATTGCTATGACATTTTTTAATAAGGCACAATGAATTCGATTAGACGAAATAGTAATTATCTTCGTTACAAGTGAGCTAGCACGTCAATTATTATGCTCGAATCCGGGATTAAAGGCACGACGCGTTAGGGGAGTGCTATAAAACAGTTGAAGAGCCTGAAAATTAATAGAGCACGCGTTTCGTATAATATTTTTTATATTCGTTTACACATAATTGCAGAAATTCTATTTTGTAGGCATTTGCATTTTTGTAATAGTGTAGATATTTGCTTACAAAAAATATTTCTAACAGTTTTAAGTTTAAGTTTGGCAGTTTTGTATTTAAGGTTAATGTGAAATCCTAACATAAAAATAATGAAAACTGTATGATATAAATTGCCAAGAATATAGATAGTCCTTTGAATTTTGAATTCACTAGTAAAACAAGGGTAATTTCCGTTATTTTTATGTTACATTCCAACATTATGACCTTAACTTTAAAACTATCAAGCTTAAACTTAAAAAAAAATACTAAACAACAATTACCTCCAATCTTGCAAATAAATAATTTTACAATCCATGACGACTAAAATAATTAGTGAACACATGATATTACCCTTACCCTAAATGAATATGAAAATATGACAAAGAATGGTTCTTTAATTTCTAATCAAGTAACAGTTGCCTTTACAAAACTTAACTTTATATATAGTGCCCTTTAAATCAACTGCTAATCTAGAATTCAAACTTTATCACAACATAAGAGTAAACAGTAGATTGTCGGCAGTTTTTCAGCTAGGTTTGAATATCATACACACTACGATCAGTTTGCCGAGGCTTGTCGATCGTCTTGGTATTTGTATGCTGGTAATAACCAGCTGATGTCACAGCATAACTGTTTTTCCGTAGCGCGCTAACAGCTCGAGAATACATCAAGGTAACACTTGTCGGCTGAAAATATTTGCAGGAGTACACCTGCTGTTTATTCTTATCCTGTGACTTTAACGAGGTAAAATTATTATTATTAAAACTAGGTTTGCAGTGATCTGATTGTCCTAATTGTATCATAATCCCTAGACATTAATTACATTAGTCATGGCCTACCTCAATTAAATGTTTTTATACTATGCTCGTATACTTCGAACACTGTTTACCATATTCGTTGTCGGACTCGTGGAATTAATTCCTAACAACTCGTTTTGTGCCAACGTTTGCTATTTTACGCCTACACAACTGGGAACCAACTGCTAAGGTCATATGTCTCCCATTTAACATGCATCACAAATACACACACCCATCGTTGAGGTGACGGAATTTTCTAATTAGAAAAATCCCGTCGCCCCAAGTGGTACTCGAATCCACGACCCTTAGAACACGAGTGATACACTGACACCACTCGCCCACCCCCAACCAACATATAGAAAATATAGGTTGTTTTATTTAAAAAATATACGCTTTTATGTATGTAATTAACGCAGTACTAAATTGATGAAAAAGGGTAATTTGTTGCCCCGGAATGACAAAAGAACTCATTAAAGGGCTTCACAAAAAAACTAAAAAATTATATACCGTCTGTTGCATAATACAACGCATAAGAAATATATCCAAATATCCTTTTTGACCCTGTTTTCAAATGTTATTTCTCCTGTCAGCTATAAGCCCCTAGAAGTATAAGAAAGTTAATATTACTTAAAGAAAATCTGAGCGCAATCAAGACCGAATTTCAAAGAACACGTAACAGCAGTAGATTTTATAGTTTGCTATAACTGCGTCTTTCCTCCGCAATTTATCGTTTTTGTAATTCTTGTTTTATGTTTCTTCTTCCTTTTCACGCCTAACTAGCCAAAAACAAACTTCAAGTCAACAGCAACTAACTGTGCTAATAGGTATAACCCAGTTGCAAACAATTGTGTATCAATATAGTATCTGTTTGTTAGCTATCGTAAACACCAAAACTTCAGCTAATTTAGTATAGTAGACATCCCTTTATTAAATTCATAAAATAAACCCCAATTTATCATAAAGTTTAATTTGGGTTAAATTGTGTACGTCGCATTCCCGATAAAAATAACATAAAAAAAAGTCAATTTTGCAGAAAGCCTTGACCTATATAAAACGTAGACGACGCAGTGGATGTCTTTCAAACTCGAAACGAGTTCATTCCGCATCCAAGTAAAATTGACATTTTTTTGCTAAAATGTAAAAAAGCAAGAAGATTTCCACAACATAACGCCCTCTTACCAAGGTAGTAATTACAAGTGATGCATGATTGAAGAGTTCCTGAACGATAAAATTCAATGTAATGTAAATATGCATTGTAAAGTAATGAGGAAGTGTTCATTATTAAAATTTTCTCTGGCGTAGCGACGATATGGCACACGCGACCTACCTATCATATTAATATAAAATACATAATAAAGTTCCTTCGGAGGGTCGATATAGAAGAGGTCAAAGTAAAATGCGCAGTAAGGCAGGCCAATCGTTACTGCATTTTTTTGGACAATGGCTGCAATATTATTCAAACAAATGGTAGACTTTGAAATTGTTCTTTAAGATATACTTTTCTTTTTTCCTAAAAGAAACTTTTCTTTATCTCTTTTATTAGATTCAAAATACCTGAAGCAAGTACATATGTAGATTGTGCATTGTAAATGTATATCGTATGATACAATTTCAATGTTATTTGGCTGGCTCCGGTACGGAAAGTTCATTTGGGTTTATACCGTTCGGAAGTCCGTTTCAACGACTTCCCATCACTTATGGGAAACCATTTCACTAGTTAGAAGGTTAGATACGTATCTATGGAACTGGCATTGCTCGAAACCCCATTTGAGGGTCTCTAAACCGCGGAACCGCAGGATGACCGCCCTGATGACCATGACCTCAAGAAAATCTCTTTGTGTCAGGTGGTTCCCGTTAGATTTAAAGCTTGGTACTGGCTTGGCGTCCATCACCCAGGGATCCTAGTAAGCTTGCGATTGATACCTTAAAATGGGAGGTTGATGCGACTCAAATAACCACTCACATCCGATACAACCACATATCCACGTGCTCGAGATCGGACATTTGACCGCGGCGATAACACCGCGAACGAAATACCGCGGCTAAAATAGCCCAAGGACAAAGAACCTCGAATGTTCGGATCTTGTGTAACAATATAAAATCATTTATTACGCCGACTTCTGCCATATTTGCGAATGTTTCAAGCCTGGCTCAAATAATAATAATTGCTACAACCCGTTAACTGGCTAACCAGTAACCAGGTTCCACAAGCTAAAGCTTGTGCGGGAGGGAGAAGGCGATTAATATTATAACGCAGGTCCATCATGCGGCTGCAGACGACTTACAGATGGTATAGCCTAAATCCCACATTTGTGTTACAGATAAGGAAAAACTGCAGAAAAACCTTAACCAGATTTGCCGGTCCGGGAGTCGAACCGGGCTGCTTAGGTGAGAGTATAGCATGCTAGATATTACACTATTATGGGTTTTGTTATTTGCTTATGGTAATATTTGTCGTATGTAGAAGCACACTAATAAAAACGTATGCAGTTGAAGAACGTGGTTCCTTCTGGGCCACTCTACTCGGATTTAGTAGAGGCTAAGGAGGAACTGTCGAAGGCACATCAGGCCGTAACTGCAATAACGGATGGGCTATGATCCATATCTAGACTGGCTTCGAAAGGGTATTGAAGAGTCTTCATGCTGAACCTTAAAGAGTCCCAAATTGATGCGGGAATTCACGCCGGCGAGTGAGCACTCTAGTACGAAAAGAATTGGTGGCACTTTTGTTGTTACTGTTACTGTTACTGTTACTTTGTTATTATTATGTTTTTTGGTTTTGTACGATTTCATGTTCCGTTCCGTACATGTTTGTTCAGTTTGTAAATATTTCTGCCGATTCTAATGAACCTAGAGTACTCGCTGTTATTAGTCCATCGACAGCTCGTCATTTTATTTTTTTTTTCTTGAAGCTTGTTGTATGCATGCTGACGACCGACAAGCAATGCTATATGATGGCATAATGATAAAGTTCCTAAATGAAATACATTTGGCGTATAAGAGTCAGGGCAATGCATGGGGACAGACACAGAAAGGTAGTCTCTAATTTTTTTACATTCTTATTAGTTTTGTGACAGATCATATATTCTATTTTGTGTTTATTAAATAGCCTAATAATAATTTAGCAAGAAACTTATCAAATCCGAATTTAAGGCTTTAATTGATTTTTGCACGACCGTTTTAAAAGTAGACGCTATAAATCTTAAGCAATCAAAAATTGACGTTCTTACGCCAATAGTTCGAGACTTCGGGCATAAGTGATCTCAAAATTAAATTGTGAAGGCGGCATGCGATTTATTACTGGGATATGAATATTCCTCAACACCACTACTGGATTAAATACAAAATAAATAGCTCAAACAAAGTCGATCTTAGTTCCAATAAAGTGCAAAGCATTAATTGGTAATTATAATTCCGAACCCAGTAAGAGCAAAAAAAATCACTTCTATATTTGCTATACGTCAAACGAAAGACTTTGTTAAATCAATTAAATAAAAATATAAAAAATTAAACATGAAGTTCTACACCTACTCTTTTAGATTAAACTAAATTATGGATACAAAAATATACCTATATTGTTATGAAATCTACAACAATCCAGTTACTCCAGAATCTAGAAGTCTTCCTAGATCTTGAAGATTTTTACTTTCTCTAAAGAAACATTATCTTATAGTTAGTAGGTAAAGAAATACATGTATTAATGAATTTCAGAGGGTCGGGTAATTAAATGAAAGGCAGAACTCTTTTTACAAATTAACTAGAGAAGGAACAATAGTCAGTACAGTAGCTTAATAAGAGTCGAGTCGTTTTAAATAGTGTTATAAATTATTTTTTAACCATTCCTTCAAGTATCCAAAGTAATATTATTTGTATACGAAAACAAGCATGTGATATATTATAATGTAATATGCAAAGTATATTATAAAGCATATAATAAATATAATGTATATTATTCTGTAATGTCAAATGCCGAATTACTGAATTGTCATAAATGAAATATAATATAAATACAAAGATTAGTTAAAGTTTCACAAGTTTTATTAATATCTTAACCTGACAATATTGTTTCGACACTTTGTGTCATTATCAAAGGTAGATAAGATTGATAAACAAACACGTTGCTAAGGATAAATACATACAGAAAATAGGGAACTAGATACAATACATAACAAAAACTAAATATCTAACACTTCTAATAAAGGAGAATTACTAAGCTCAGTTTGTTCATTCATTAAAGGTACTGTGCGTTTATGTCTGTATATTTCAAAAGCTTCTAAAATGTCTAATTTGTGTTTGTTGTTGCAAAAATGTAAGAATTTAATGTTGTTTTGAGGTGTCATTGGGTGGTTCTGTTCCAAAATGTGTGAAAGGGGAAATTCGTATACATACCCTATACGCCGCGAAGAACATACTAGAACGTTCGAGAAATGTATGACACATCGGCTGGCGAGCTAGCTAGCTAGCTAGACGAGCTACAATACCAGGAGATTCCCGGACCGTCTACGATATTCGAGATATATTACACATCGACGAGGTAATACACCAATACGTTCCAACGTATTCTAGAACGTTTACATGGGGGATATAAATCGACCGTTGCGCATAGAACAGAATTCAATTAGTATTCAACCGGTGAATTGAAATATGCTTTGTGTAATTAGTAATATTAATGAATAAATAAATGTTTAATAAACGTTGTAATAATAAATAAATAGTCCTTATACATCCTTATACGTTAGTGAAGCGGGAGAATTTAAGACTTCTATTTAAAAAAGTTTTTATTTTATCATGAATGTTTTTTAATTTTCTGTTAAGTAAGAGACGTCATTTTATTTTTTAAAAATAACGCTTGGCAGGTGGGCACCATTACGATCTACGCACTCTTGTAGTCTTAATCGAAAATTTTCCATTACTCGCCCTAACATGGCCGGTGTAATGCGTGCAACATCTTCTTGAATTTTTAATTTCAGTTCCGCTAACGTATGCGGTCGCTCGACATACACCTTGCTCTTGAGCAAACCCCAAAGAAAGAAGTCGCATGCGGACAAATCAGGAGATCTAGCTGGCCAGACAATGTCCCCGTTTTTGGATATGACATGATTCGGAAAGAGTTCTCTTACAGCAGTAATAGACACACGAGCAGTATGACTTGTAGCACCGTCTTGTGGAACCACGTAATTTGTGGAAATCGAACCAATTCTTGCCTCAAAAATGTTGTGACCATGCTTGTGTAACGTGCTGCAGTAACGATTGTAGCGTTTCCTCGATAGTCTTGAAAAAAGAACGGTCCAACAATGCCAACTGACGAAAGTGCACACCACACTGTGACCTTCGATTGTGCAATGGTTTCTCATGTAACTGAAGTGGGTTTTCAGCGCTCCAATATCGACTATTCTGCTTATTTACGTAGCCGTTCAGGTGAAAATGGGCTTCATCTGACATAAACATATGGTGGATTAAGTAGTCATCGCCATCCAAACGCTGCAACATTTCTTGACAAAAATTCATGCGAGCAACAAAATCAGCATCTTTTAATTCCTGAACAATTTGAATTTTATAGGGGTGAAAACTTAAATACTTATGCAAGATTCGACGTATCGATGGTTCGCTGATATCCAATGCTAATGCATGTTTAATCGCAGAACGTTTTGGACTGCGTGTTATGGCAGTTCGAACTCTATCAATGTTGTCTGGCGTTCTATCACTTTTTGCTGCTCCTTTATGTTTTAAATTTATTGTGGACCCAGTTTCATCAAACTTTTTAACCCATAAGTTAATTGATTGGGAAATAACCTTCGTACAGTTGTCGCGGAATCACCATTTTTATAAAATGATTTAACACAGAAACCACGATGTGCACCTGACCACTGTTCCATGTTTACTAAATGGCAATAAATGACTGATAATATATCATTAAGTAGAGCGTCCTCACCCAAACGTCAAATGAATTACCAAGCTTTTAAATTTTCCCGCTTCACTGACGTACCCGTACGTATAATCTACTTTACGTTTGTGAATACCTATCTAGCATTTAAGTTCGTTAACAGTTTATAGTTACAGTGTTAAATAATTAGTTAAGATTGAATTAGTGTATGTAAATAATATTTCTCTTGTTAATAGACGATTAAACAGCATTTTTGTTATTAATTTAAAAATAACGTTACAATAGTTTTACTCTTCTTCCAGAAAAGAAATTCTAACATTCTGTCTATAATTGCCAAACACATCTCTCGAGAAATTGATATTGACAGAATTTGCATTTTGAACTCTAATTTATATGCAAGATTTTCTAGCAACCTGAACGTCAAAGAGTGCACTAAAGCACAGTATATATAACAATCAGTAGATTCACTTGCATGCTACACCATTCATTTTATTAATCCACCTTCGAATATCACGCCCATAAACGAAGTAGTGGACCGACGTCTATCGGCCGGCATCGCCGGTAAATAAAACGCAGAGCTGCATTCAATAAAATGTCTCGAACAAATATGTAAACAAAATCTCTTGTTATATAATAGTATAGTAAAATATGAAGTAGAATTATGTGTAGTGAACCATTTGATTGAAGTTGTTTTACTTATAGAATCTAATAAATAAAACGATAATCAATTTAGATATTTAAAACATTTATTAAACTAAGTTAGAAGAGTTGTTTCTTGTTACGTCGTTAATTACCAACTAAAATTACATTATTCTTTCAAGCCATTAACCATATTCTTGCGCTGCAATAGTCATTTCATTTTATTTAGAAATAATTATGAACAAATGCATAGCTGTATACAATTTGAATTCCTGTTCAACAAACAAAGGGAGAATCTAGGTCACCGAAATCACATACGTACAAAATAGGGGAGATGAAATCAATTTACACTATAATAATAATAATTAATAATAATAAAATTTATTTTCATTCATATTAAATTAAAGACACAATGACAAACGAAATGCTAAAAAGTACAATCCTAACGCACGCTTTGACTTTTTTTAACAGTTGAGAGTAACAAAAGACGCTGTAGTTTACACCTGTTCATAAGGCGTTGACCTAGATTCTTTATTGTTGAACTCTTTTAATAATAAATCAGCATAAGAAATTTTATTATGTAGGATTTCGTAATCGCTTATTTGTTCTATTACGTGTTAGTAATTCAATTTTAAGCAATTGGTAAATATATACAAAAGTGAATTCTTAAATACGGCATTGTTTTTACGAGCGTATTTATTAAAAAATAATAGTATGTAGGAAAATATAACCTGAAATCGGAAACCTTAAGAAACTAATTGTAGTTCTTTCCGAGGTATTTTTACAGCCTTTGGCGGCACAACGACTAACACTATGCATTGTTTACTGGCACTAATACTGCACGCCGGCTCTGGTAATTTCGATACGTTCTGTTGCGGGGTTGAAACAGAACTGCTGTCTGCATACTGCCGACTCGCGCCAGCATGTAGTGTGGTGGATAGAAATTATTTGCGACAGTCACATTACTGTATGTTATATATACTGTGACTAAAGTACAGTTTTTGTTATATTTTTATACTAAGATTTTTCAGTACTTGAAATTTTAAAATCTAAAATAATTTTAATAATAAATGCGAAATCTCTTTTCCGATAACAATTTGTCATACTATTAGACGAACTTGATTTCTGAATGTATTTTGTTTGAAACTTTTTGTTGTCATTCTGCTCACGTAGTCAGTATTCCACTCCAATGCTTCCTCTTTAGTTTTCTTATTTCCTTAGTTTGTTTCTAGAACTTTATCATCTGTCTGCCTGTCTAATAAATAGTTTTAAAACATTTCACTGTTTATAAATGCTTTAACGGAAAATAGGTTATTGGTTTGCAAGCTAAATAAATAATGCCGCACTTATGTGACTAGTGATGGTATTTCTTTGTAAGTTTTTCAAGTTCACTAATCTGATACGTATCTAATTTAAAATTAAATACTGCTAATTTTATAATCCTTCCATGTTAATCTAGCGTGATGATATTCTGAACATTTTCATTTCACGGTTGCATTTGAAATCTAATTGTTACTCACCAGTGTCTCCAAAATTATTCGATTAATTTCCGGTTCTATAGGGGAAAATAGAACGGGTTCTTTGCCAATGTTAATTTCTTTCTATCACTCTTTTAAATGAGTTTCTCTGGTTTTCATTTCGATTGGTATACATATTTATTTAGATCACGTCTAGTTAGATAACGCAGAGAATAAGTTTTCGGTTTCTGTTAAGATAAATAATCCAACCATGGTTTGGACCTCAGACTTTTCAGTTGAAATTTGTTCACACCACACCACACCACACCTAGATATCCATAGTATTGTAACGTTATTTTTAAAATAATAACAAAAGTGCCGTTTAACGCGTCTATTAATAAGAAATATTTATTTACAAACACTAATGAATACACTATAAATTAACGCTATGATTATAAACCATTAAAACTATTATTTACAGACTATGAATTTCTAATACAACATTTATCTTCACATGTACTATTTATTTCGTGATACACATTTAATGACTCGCTGTTGACTGATCCTCTTTTATCCGCGAAGTCGGTTTTATACCCTCATATAATCGTACCAGAAGCCGCTGGAACCTACTATGTATTTCTGGAAGGCGCTAGATAAACCGCGTCTGGTTTACATGCTTGGTGCGATGCGTCATTCTCTCGAATGCTGTAGAATATTCCATTTGTTGTGTGAAGAAGAGGTTTTTTCTTTTTCTCTCTTGTTACAGTATCGATATCTCGAGAAATAATAAAATTATAAAAAAAAATTGTAGAACTTATTTTACTATGGAACATGTGCTCGTTGAAATTTCAGAATTAATAAATACTTGCATGTTATGTTTTACTTGCATATTATTTGTTGATTATATCTGTGGTACATACATACATAATCCATTCCCCCTTTTACCGCATTTCGCAGTGTCGGGGTTCCACACAAACTCTTATGGGAGTGCAACGGAGGTAATGGAGCTATTGTAGCAAGTACATTACGCTCCCCCATACTTTATCACTCATACAACTTTCATACCTTAACCTAAGGAGCTCAAACACGATAGTACTAAATTTTTAAAATTCAGTCGCAACCGAGGTTTGAACCCCTGTCTCTCTGAACGAGAGGTAGGAACTCTACCACTCGACCACGGAGGGCCTTATACCCTAACAACCAGGACATTATAAGCGGGCGTTATAGTCTATAACGACCGCTCATCGTTTACTTTACAAATCGGAACCGGCGTTACGTTCAATAGTAATTTGGATATTAGGCCATAAACTATATTTTTGCGTACGAGTGTGTTGCAACACAACAAATAACGTGTATTTGCAGCTTAGCTTTTGGGGGCCTATGGCTTCTTTGTCCTTATAGGCTTGTGCTTTCTATATGTTGCACTACTTTCTTCCATTTTCTCCTGTCTTGGGCTTTTTGTTTCCATCTTTGTACTCCAACCTCTTTTAAGTCTTCTACTACTGCTTCCATCCATTTCTTCTTTGGTCTACCTCTTTTTCTCTTCCCCCCTTGGGCTAGCAGCAGTACTTTTTTGGTATTCTATTTGGCTGCATTATTTCCATATGTCCCAACCATCTAACTCTTTGGGCTCTTATTCTTTGTGTTATTGTTGGTTTTCCATAAATTTCTATTATTTCTTTATTGGTTCGACGTCTCCAGTTCCCTTCATTATCCTTGATTCCACCATATATACTTCTCAACATCTGCCTCTCCGAAGCTTCTAGTTTCTTAGCCATACAGAACGGCGGGGCATATTAGAGTTCTGTACAACCTTATCTTGGCTGCTAAAGAGACATGTTTAGATTTTAGCAGTTTTCTCAATGCTCCGGCTGCTTTATTTCCTTTTCCTATTCTGTTCTCTATTTCTACTTTCTCTTCGCTTTTATTGGTTACTGTCACTCCCAAGTATTCAAATTGCCTGACTTCTTCGAAATGGTACGTCTTCACCTCTGCCGTAATAACTTGTAAATGTTGACCTTCTCTTACTTCTTGCCCCCTTTTCATTTTCATATATTTTGTTTTGTCGGTATTCACCTGCAACCCATATTCGTTTGCTTTCTTTTCTAAGTTTCTGAATACTGTTAATTCTTCAACTGCTCTGCTTATTAGTGCCACATCATCTGCAAAGGAAATGCATTGGTGCCTACGGTGGTATATAATCCCTGATGTTTTAATCTTACTTTCCCTTATTATGGCTTCAAGTACTACATTGAAAAGTGTAGTCGAGAGTGGATCCCCTCGTCTCAGGCCCAACTCCACTCCAAACTCTCTTGAAAGGGTTCCTCCAACTACTACCCTGCTTTTCGAATTATTCAGCATCATAAAAACTAGTCCGATTATTTTCTCGGGCACTCCGAATCTTCTCATTGCTTCATATATCTTTTTCCTTATAATTCTGTCATACGCTTGTCGAAAGTCAATAAATAGGATGTGCAGCGGTAAGTCTTGTTCGTAACTTGTCTCCTGTATGTTCGAGATTTGGTCTGTTGTGGATCGCCCCTCTCTAAATCCCCCTTGATATTCTCCAATGACTCCTTCTGTGTACTCTTCTATTCTGCTTCTGAAATCCTCGCCAAAATTCTATATGTTATATTTAGTAATGCTCTAAAATTACTACATATGGTGGTGTCCTCTTTTTTATGTATGGGATAGATAACTGCATTACTCTACCTGTCTGGCATTATTTCGTCTTTCCATACTTTCATTATTATATCTGTCATCCATGACAATAATAGCGGACCTCCTTCTTTTAAGAATTCTGTTGGTATACCATTTTCCCCCGGGCTTTTATTTCTTGCTAACTTAACGGTTAATTTTTCTATTTCTTGTTGTGTTGGCTCTCTTACATTTTGTTCCTCTTTTTATCTCTCTTCTAAATTCGTAGGACTGGTTTGCCATTCTTCCTTCTTTGCCCCCAATAACTTTTCGTAGTACTGCGCCCAGATCTCTGTTTTCTCTTTTATGTCCACTACTAGTTCTCCTACCTCATTTCTACAGTATTCTAATGCCCCCACTTTCTTTTGCTTTCTCCTTTTGGCTTCTTAATAGAAATTCTTTATTTCGTGGTTTCTGTGGTGTTCCTCTACCGCTTTCAGCTTCTTGTCTAGTGCTTCTCTTTTTTTTCTCCTACATATTCTTTCGGTTGCTGCTCTCTTTTCCCCGTAAATTCTCTTACTTTCCTCTGTTTCTTCCTTGAGCATGACCACCCTCGCTTTATTTCTTTCCTCACACCCTCTTTTACAGTCGTTGTCATACCAATCTTCTCTGTTTGTTGTTTTAGGTTTTTTAGTAGTTGCTGAGCTGTCTCTGTCAAGGTTTGTTCCACTGCTTCCCATCTTGTCTCTATCTCTTGTACTAGTGGTTCTTCCTCCAACTTTTTTGTGACTTCTATTTCAAATCTTTTTCTCATCTTCATATTCCCTCTTCCCACATTGCTATTCAAAATACAAAAATTGCCTCTGTTTTATATCATTTTTACTTTCATTAAATATACCGCTATAAACTCCAGACGGTATGCACCATTCAATAGAAATCTTCAACCGCTCTATCCAACAAGCTGCATGGAAAGCAACTTTGGATACCAACTTAAAATGTTAAAATGGATACCAAATAAAAAATCGTGTACATTATACCTTTATACATCAAAGATATTATTGCTGAAAACGCCAACTAAGGAAACGGTAGATAATCGCCACGGAGGATCAAAGAAGACTAAATCAAGCCATAAAGCAGGTTAAAGTATTATTAGGCAATAATAAAAACTGTAAAATCCAAGAATACCTGCGGTTTTTTTTGCAACGAAAGCAAATGATTAGTCGTTATGAAAGATGACAAAAAATTGCATCAGCCACAAAATGACAATACCTGGCTATGGGGAAGCAATGTGACTTTTCATGTCGGATGCCTTCACTGATTACTTGGCCAAGGTGTTCCAACCGTTCCTTTGCAGCTCACAGCTGATGAAGAAGCGCAGTTTCATCAAATACTTAAAGCGGCATTCCAAATGGATCTTCCGATAAAAAAGTTCAAAATGGATGAAGTAAAAAAAATGGTCATCAAAAATAGTACACATACCAAAAAGGCGGTAGGATATGATTTAATCACCGGAAAAATGATCCAAGAATTACCTACTTGTGGATTCCATTTTATCACCATGATATGTAATTTAGTCTTCAGATTGGAGTATGTTCTATCACAGTGGAAGGTGGCACAAATAATAATGATTGAGAAACCCGGTAAACCAGCAGAACAAGTAAGCTCATATTGTCCAATCAGCCTCTTACCGGCATTATTGAAAATCTTTGTAAAATTCCTCTTGCAAAGGTACTTGAAGCCATACTTGAAGCCAAAGGAATTATTCTCAAACACCAGTTTGGATTCAGAGGCAAACATTCGACAATCGGACAAATGCATCGAGTTGCGAAGAAAATCAGACACGGCCTGGAAACCGACAGATACTGCTCAACAGTATTTCTAGACGTTTCAATGGCCGTCGATATGGTGTACACGAAGGATTGCTGTAAAAATTAAAGCATGTTGCCATATAACTACTACCAAATATTAAAATCTGATCTAGATACATAGATATTTCGTGATAAAGTATCACGATGTGCAAACAACCTTACTGCCGATTAAGACATCAATTTTCTAAAATGTACTGGTTAATAGGGCGCAAATCCCAAATGTCATTAGAAAACAAAACGTTATTATACAAAGCAATTCTGAAGCCAGTATGGACCTAAGGGAAACAACTATGGAGCTCAGCTAGTGATTGGAATATCACCATACTTCAAAGGTTCCAATCAAAAGTGCTACATTCAATTGTTGATGCTCCGTGGTTTGCGTCAAATACAGGGATACACCATGACCTCGATGTTAAAACAGTGAAATTAAAATTCTTAGTGCTAAATAAAAAGATTGGTTTCAAAAGCATCCTAACATGCTAGCCATAGGTGCCCGGAAAGGGGGCAACGAGGGGCACTTGCCCCTGGAAGATAAACAATTTAAATTTTATTGGAGATTTTGTATAATATGCCGTTTATTCTAGGCTTGCCTCCCTAGCATGTCGTTTATTCTAGGCTTGCCCTCTCTTAGACAAATTTCTGCGGGCACCTATTAGCTAGAGCGCTACTCAATGTGCCTACTGTTAAAATACTGAAAAGGTTCGATCTGTTGGACCTCCCAAATAGAGCATAAAAGTGCGTCTAATCTCTGTTGTCTGTAGTCAAAGTTTAATACAATTAGTTTATTTATATATGATTTATGTTAAAATCTCACAGGAGCAAGCTAGTGGTTTATCTCCTTCTACGTTAATTCTTATCAATTGTTAAACTTTTTACCGATTGTTTGTATTTGAACAGATTGTTAAGATTCTCATGGATGTCAATAAACAAGATTTCTTACGTAATAAAATAGATAAGAACAGGTGACACCAGATAAAACCTGACCGGTACACAACGCACACATTTTCCGGCCGACGTGTAGTGAGAAACATCTGACGGATGAAGGGAATTTCAGTGCCCCTCGACCGTTCGTTTCTGGTATCACTGCTGTAGTATCATCTTTACCTGTCTGCGCAGAATAACCACTCGTACATTTGTCTAGTGATAAAAGTTCAATTGTCTAGTATAAACCATTTTGACGAACTTAATTAATCTTGAAGTCACATATTTGTGAGCTTCTTGATTTTTGTTCGAGATTATTTTATATGTCTCCCAACTAGCATACATCACGAATACACACACCCATAGATGAGGCGGCGGAGTTTTCCAATTAGAATTGTCCAAGTGAAATTCGTGAACTCACGACCCTTGGAACACGAGTGATGCACTGACATTACTCGCCACCGCCGCGCGCCGGACCGATTATTTTGCTATTTCTTTTTTTTATTATTATTATTTCTGTAATTTTGATTTTTATCGTTGAATCGTTAAGGCTAAGGTAGGTTGATCTCTTTATTTCATTCCTTTGGCTATTGCATTTTTGCTCGTTGCATAAGTACTTGCATACAACTTGTCAAATGTAAGTTGGCCGGCGGAATGCGCAGATGGGGAAAAGAAAGAGTCGATGTTCGACAAATACAAAATGTAAGAGGTAAAGAGAAAGTACAATCTGTGGTACAAGTATTTTCAACTCACAAAAAGGATGTAAATTGGAATTTCCCTTAGCGATACAAATCTTTATTATACCCTTGCGTAAAGTTATTAAAAATAAGACTTTTCAGGTAGAAGAATTAAAACTAACGAGTTTTTGTGATAAAATTTGAACGTGTTTTTTTTATGTATTTTATACTTTTTCATAGACTGTACCGATCTGTAAGAGACGAGAACGTTAGGTGAAATGAACTATTCCTACCCTAATGCCGCAAATATTATGCGCATCGAAGCTGGCCAAGATGCATTTGACAAGTTGTACTTTTGTACTTTTATACAGCATGTTCATTAACTGTGTTCATTACTACATTTTGATTGTATTCTCTTCCATCCTACCTCACTAATCACTGCTTTCAAGATACAAATGAGATTCTTCAAAATGTACTCCACACAACCCTTTTTTGTACTACATGAGCTGCATACACGCACTATTACAATATTTGCAGAATGAATACTCTCCACCGAGTAATTTCATTTATTTAGCACAAAAAGATAAATGTTAATGGGTTCTTTATAATTCTACGGCTTTGTATTCTATCTCTAACCATACATGAACTTTTTTAAAGAAGTGTCAACGAACTTTTGACAATCTTCTTGTATGTTCCTACATATACTCTATGTTCAGAAATCAATACCATCTAAATTTAGCTCTTTTATAAAATACCTACGTCTTCTTTTTAAAACTCTCCAATATTCAACTACAAAAAAGTATACACCTCTTTTAAAGATACGTTGATGGTTTCCTCTAGGGATTCATGTAGTTTACGTCAAATATCAATAAAACTAAGTTTTTTGCTGTTCAAATCCATCTTCTTCCTCCACATTCATAAAAAATGGAAATGTAAGAATTGAAATGCAGGTTTGAAACTCAGTCTTTAAGAAATTCTTCTAACGGTGAGTACTTATAATGAGAAGCTCCAGAAATGTAATTATGGATATTGTTGTTGAGTGATGTTCATTAAATACCTTCTATTATTTTTAATTAAATAGGGAAAACAGTATTATCGATATTTCTGCAACTACATTGATTAGGCATTAAATATTGGATTTGTTAGTAATTCTTAAGTTTTGTTTGTTCAAACTAAGCTGCATTGCGTATGCTTGTAGAAAGACGTAATTTATGAAACATATATAACACTAGAATAACAATACGTATGCTCCTTAATAGCGAAGTATACTCAAATTACTTTGAGTTATGAGTCTCATTAGATGAATGTTCGTCGTTGGTAGTTGATCAAAATTCTCCTGAGAATATATAAGAAACCATACCATACTCAAGTGGGGTTGGTGTCTACTAAAAGTTACGAGGCTTGTTTATATATGGCTCATAGTATGTTATATATAGATAGATCTTCATTAATTTATTAGTTCTTTATTCTCGCTATCTACTTCTACGAATTGTAGAAATTAAGAGATTGCTGTATATGGCGATACATACCTAAATTTTGTTTCAGAAGGAGAGAGACTCTTGGTTTATGAAGCAGTCCAAACAGCCGATTCTTTTAGTCTAGAAACAGAACACTGCAGCAATATTCGCTATGCAATTAATAGGTAGTTATTTTTGGTGGTTTTTAAAATGACTGGATTTGTGTTATATAATCATGTTTTACAAAAAGAAAAGAATAATAGTGAGTAGTGTATGTTTGTCATTACCTAATAATAACATAATATGTAAATATGTTATATTCAAAGGTAAATCTAGTCATTCTGGTCCTTAGAATTATTGGAAAAGTAAGAATCAACCTATCTTCTCAAAGCTGTAATTAGGTAAGAATTCGCCAGATAGTTCTATATGCGGCGTTTATTGTATACGACAATGCTTTACAAGCTAACGAGTTTAATTAGAAGTAGAAGACTATTCTTAAATGCTTTGGAGAAGAAACCAATATGACTGCAGATAATGGATTTCCCTTCGTTTCAAAGAAACATTTGCAGAATAAGGCACTTTAGTCATTTTGTAACGTACAACATTCCAAAAATATCTTACTTAATTTACTGAAGTGCTTATACTTCAAGCTCTATATGCGTGGAACAAATTACCTTCAGGCCGCAGGTATTAATTAAACTATTGCAATTAATACGATGTTAAATTACTTCGTTCTCGAAGACGTGTATTTACGATTTGGAAGAGGTTCGTCATGATTTAATTTTAAACTGTTCTATAACATTATGCTGCAAACAGTTTCATGGAATCTGTACTTCCGCTTAGATATTATTATAAAAAAAAATTATTTAAAATTTTGGTCCTTATTTGACAAGACGTAAATTAGACAGTGAAAGGAGTGTCTGTAGAATATTATTAAATTTTAACTTAATTTTCAGAATGTAAATTGTTTTTTCTTAGGTCATTAAATGGTATTGAAAGTGAAAATTAAAATGTAAATAAATACCTGCTTTACTTTAAATGATGTCACAAATTAACTAAAACTACCTTAATATCGAATGTCTTATAACAATCAATAAAATAGAAACATAATGATACGAGGTTTATTTAACAAGTCCCAAGATAATTTAACTTTGTTAACAAAAACCAAACCGTTACGACCTACTATTAGCAGACATTTCAACTGTGACCAGAGATCACTAGAAAACATATAGAATGCAATGCTTGCCACAGTCATGGATCTTTAACGATTCGTTATAAAAAAATGAACAAAATCAAAACGAACCTCATTGGGAAGAATTCTGCTCGTACTCTCAGAAGTACTGAAGACAAGTCAATCCAATTTGTTCGATTAATGCTTGTAAACCAAGCATTTATGAAACCGAAAAAGCATTTATGACCGTCAGAGGTCATTAAGGTCGCATGGAGTACAACAATTCAAGTCCGAAGAACCCAAGCGCCAAGAAGTTACGTGACCGCCTTCATCGTGCTAACGTCGCACCGACTTTATTTTACTTTTCAATTTTCTTAGTTAGAACATATTATCATGGTATGGGATACGTTTAAAAATAATAATAATAAATATAACAGACAGACAAAAGATGATTTGCGACCCTGACTCGACTCCCGGTACCGGCAGATCTAGTTAAGGTTTTCTGCAGTTTTCCTTAGCTGTAACATAAATGTGGGATTTGTACGTATACCATCTGTTAAGTTTGGCTTTGCATGATGAAAAAGAAGAAAAATTTATTGAGAAAATGGCCGTCCTTAATACGAATTGGCCCAAACAAATGAATTATTTGAAAAAAATTTACAAAACAAAAAATCTTGTAAAAAATGCCTTAACCTGTTATTGTTTATAATTTTTCATTAATGCAAAAATTAATTAAACAGTCTTGTAGAAAATTAAATTTCGATATAGGACACTTGGGTCAACAAATAGAATTAACCTTACAATTTAATGTCGATGAGATACAAATTCTTAATACTAATTAATGGCTTATTTATTATCTAATAACACTTTTTTGCACATGCCAATCTTTGCAAAACTAAACCTTACATCATTAATAACATTATTTGGATGTTCTTAGATATCAAAAACTTTGACTTGCAAACCAATTTACTTAGAAAAGCACAGCTCATCAATACATTTTTAGGTGATATTATCAACAAGAACCAACCTTTACATTATAAAATTTTTCAATTCTGGGGTGAAATGCTAATTCTGAAATTTTCACAAAAACAACTTAGCAAACAATCTTAAAATTATGAAATTAACAAAAACTACCAAATGAAGATAACCCGTTAATATGAAAACAAAGTTTTAACTAAAATTCTACAAGGTAAGTAATGTATAGCAATACATTTGCATACATTCTCAATACAATACATTTTGTCTGTTCCAGATGAATTCTCATTTAGAAAAACAATCAAACTTATATAAGTTGAAAAAATGTCAAACAGACCACTAAATCGTCAAGTTATAAGAAATACCCTCTAAATACCGTGAAAACTATAAGCTTTTCTTATATCCTTTATCTGTTTAAATTCTAGTGTATATATTAAAATTAATTAATTATTTTATATGTCATAAAAGATTTTTCCAAATTTCAATAATAAAGTGTGGTTATGCAACCATTCAATCGGGTCGTATAAAAATTGTATCAAACTGATTATTATTACCCAGCCAGCACACTGACGTCATAAAGTCGCCGTTTTTCGGTAGTAACGACGTCAAATTGTCGTAAAACTGACATCATTATGTCACAGCCCAAATACGTCAATATAAGACGTCATTAAAACCTCCTATACGAGGACTAAGACAGGAATTATAAATAAATAATTGAATATTGGAAATAACATTTATTATATACTACAGTCAAAACATCTGTATATTGTGACCACCTGCTTAATATGACCAGTATTCTTTGGTCCCTGTTAAAATAATATCTTTTTAATGAAACTTGTACGTATTGTATTGTACGTCCAAAAAACGTCGTTTTGAAGACGTCTACGTACGTCCCTTTATATGACGTCTTATAGACATCATTTATTAGTCATATGACGTCGTCGACCGATATTGACTTAAAAATAACGTCATTATAACCTCAGTGTGCTGGCTGGGTATTAGTTCAGTCGATCTATCTGAATAAAGGACCTTATCTTGCAAATGGTCGGGTAGTTCTGATTTTTGGATATGTTTTGTATGTTGGGACCTTTATTAAAAATTTACGCGTTCGACTTTGGCGCGTCGTCGCACGCGACGTTAAATCGAAAAAACGATGAAGGTTCGACCTTTTTTGGTTTTCGCAGCATGTCTCCGAAATAATGTGTTTCACGGCGAAAGTAGTTATTTTTAATTTTAAAGTAGACTAAATTTGCTACACTTCGGGTGCAGAACGACACCGACGTCTCTAAACCCAATAGTACATACAGCTCTTCAAAGTTTAGGAAGCTCTTCAATTTGAAACCAATCGGTTTAATAGCTAAAAAAAGATTATACTCAAAATATAACAAAAACCCGCAATAACAAAAAAATTACAATTTCCGTCGCTTCGAAAGGTCGGGAGTGACCTCTTCAAGTTTTCTTCTCACTATATCAGCTGTTCAATTTGGAAAGCATCGCTTTGTGCTTGCTCATCTAATTGCTCAATCGTTGATGTAATGTCGACGTATTCGGTATCACTATTGAGAAGTTTTGGTACGTACATTTTACACAATTTTACAAAGGACAGTCATGCGAAAACGTACCCGAAGTTCTTCTCGATAGTGACACTGAAGGACACTTGAGGATAATATAATGAGTAGAAAACTTGAAGAGGTCACTCCAGGTCCTTCCAAGCGACGGAAATTGTAAATTTTGTATTTTGATTATAATTTCTTTTAGCTATTAAATCGATTGATTTCAAAACTACCTAAACTTTCAAGAGCTGTATCTCGGCAACTATTGGGTTTAGACTTTAGAAACACACAAAACATATTCAAAAATCAGAACCTTTTATTACCTTTTGCAAGGTAAAATGTATAGATTCACTGGACTATACTACTAATAGTACAAGTGAATTCTTTCTTATGCATGATGGAATATCATGACAGTATCTATATTATTCATTGAACTTTAAGAATAACTAAAGGTAACCGAATAGTTTCAAGCCAGTGACTGACACCACTGACGTGATTACTAATAAATGACTAAGACTATCTCCACTTCTCTGTTCATGTAAATCTGCGTTCATGGCAATTTCAATTCCAATTATGGACTAACAAGCTATTAGAAAATTATGTTGAATAGATTCATATTTGCTGAAAAAATATACAAAATTGAACAAACTCCGTTCTATGTGTACAAACGTATTTTTAAAGAAAGAACATTCATTATTGAGTTTTGCTAGTTTTCATATATTACAAAATATCTCTTTAAATAGTTTCTTAAAAACACTGGTTTGCTGAAGTAAATAAATACTTATTGCCTTCCAAAAATACTTTTGAAAGTGCAATCGTCTTGAAATGCCATGGGTCGTGAATAACGCTTACTGTGCCAGTCTATTTAAATATTTAGTCATGATGAATAATTAGGTTTATAAATACATAAGTTCTGTGGTCAAATTGTGCTGAAATTAACAATTTATGAACAAATGATTTTTATAATCTTGACAAATGATGAATTACAAGTATATGGGTAAATAGGATTAAGATCTATTACTATTGACAATTAAATAAGATAAGATCAAAGTTTAATTTTAAACAATGTACAACGTAATTGAGTACCAAATATTTATTTTCTTTACTCTTACTATGTAACTACTACGAACTACTAGTAGTAAGTTGGCAAGAGCTTGAGTTTGAAATTGTAAAATGTCTATGTCTTTTGCAATACGATACTACAATTATGATCATAGTGTCTCATAGAAGTAGGTATTGCGACACCTGGCCCAGACGGAAATTGACATGCCATGTGGCATGCCAATGGCATGGCTCCTCCCCTTGCTTCTGATTGGCTACCCCCACTCCTGTAGCTCCTCCCCTTGCTTCTGATTGGTCGCCGCCATCTTGGATTTCCCCGCCTACTGCTCTCTGATTGGTTAACCCCCACTCCTGTAGCTCCTCCCCTTGCTCCTGATTGGTTGAAGGTAGCCATTTTGGAACGTCTGGCTCCATTCTACCACGCCCTGGCGCCAGGCTACCACGCCCGCCGCCGCCATTACGGGAATCTGTATTACCGGCAAACTGAGTGCTACCAATAGAGGGCGTAATGCTACAATTAGTGTGTATTGCTAAGAGAGGGCGTCATGAAGGGATCTGTATTATCGATGCGTTGTGTACTACTACTAGGTGGCGTGTCATGAAGAAGAAGAAGAAATCTGTATTACTACTACTACAGAGAGGCAACCATTTTATATCACAGCATCTTGCGTGCGCGCGCGCGCTAAATTTGAATCGGTCAATTTTAAATATTTGTCATTTTTGCATATGTCATTTTTAAATCTGTCAATTTTACTGCTGTCGTTTTTACATCTGTCATTTTAAATCTGTCAATTTTGCTTCTGTCATTTTAAATTTGTCATTTTTGCATCTGTCATTTAAATCTGTCATTTTGAATTTGTCATTTTTTTTTTGCATATGTCATTTAAATCTGTCATTCTTAAAGCAACCATCTTACCAGATTTGAATTTTAGCGCTAACTCTGGGATTGCATCCTTTCACTAAGCTGAAACTCTTTCTCTCTCTCTCTCATAGTATGACTACTTACCGGATTTGTAGCTTAGGATGTTCGCCGTCGGAAAGCTTCGGCTTTATTCGTGTACTCTGTCGCTGATGACAACGATCTACCTTTTTATATAGTCAACCCCTTCACCCTGTGCTAGTAAATGAAACAACAACAACAATGTTTATACATATTATTTATTTTGATATTTAATGGACAATTGTAACATATGATTTGACAAATTATTCATTACACAGTATGAGTTGAGATCATCGCGTAACACTTGCAAATTGTGCAAATATTTTTGAAGCCTATTTCTAAGATAGTTTATTTCCGCCATGGTGTTCTTAATACGACGGTGCAAACGTTGTTGTCGTTGACGTCTCCGACTGCTGCTGTTGCTGATATGATTGCAGTCGTGTACGTACGGCATCGATAAACTTTTGCGGATAATGTTTTATTATTTCTAATAAAATGAACGAGTTCAATCCACCACCAATTGCTGCTGCTGTGTTGTCTATTAAACTGGTAGCTGAGTAGTAACCGCATAACAGTTCGGACGTGAATAAAATTGAATCGGATGTCGGGAGCGATTTATAGGCATCTTCATGGCGTCTCAGTTGACCTTCTGCTACGTTCTCTATGTTTGCGTGATAGAAACGTGAAAAGTCGATTTGACGTAACGTTCGAGCATGATGATTGATCAACGGTGCTAAATGCATTATAGACTGAAACTCGTAATCTTTTAAGGTTATAGTCCGCTGTGTATCATGTATGGCAACCCTGTTGCCGAAAAACTCGTTGTGAATAATCTCGATGTATAAATTGTCACATAGATGGAATTTCAAATGTTTATCGCAATGTAGTACACTGTTGTCCTTGTTGCAACAGCAGCAACCATGAAAGAAATGTTTAAACAGTGCCTCGACTCGTATATCATACAGCTCGAACCAGTCCCGTTCCGACAACACCAATTCACCATACTCACATACGTTATTCACGCACTCAAGCTTCACTACCACGGCAAATTCTCCCTGGGCGTCGTCATCGGGCGGAATAAGTCCTACTTGGATGTTGTGTATATGATCGTAGTTTTCTTTTTCCCCTGGAGGTCTCGTAACATACAACGGATACTGGACAGCCCCGAGCAGCTGAACACGTACTTCACGTTTAGCTGCTGCTGCTGCTACCGGTGTATCTATGATGGTAAAGTTTGCTGATGCTGCTACAGCGTCATCAGCGTAGTATAGAGGCTGCTGCTGCGACAGGAACGCTAAACAATAATAATACAATAATCGATTAATATAAGCATAAACACACACACAAAAGTCTTAAACATCTTACCTGTTTCTTCGACTTCGTTGTTCCACGCTTGACCGTCGTCGTTGTAGGTACTTGCTGTTGATGATGATGATGCATGATCTGCAACATCCGAACCTTCTTCATCTAAAGAAGTAACAAAATAGACACAAATTAGCATACAAACTTGAAGTTTTATAAACAACAATAACTTACCTATTTCCAGAGGTTCGCTCTCACAGTTATCATAACAATAATTAGGACTGCTAGCCATCATCGTAATTGCTGTTGCTGCTGCTGCTGCTCTTGCACACGTACTGTCTACTGCTACACGCTAACAACGGTCGGCTTTATATAGTCACCTATACTTACCTAGATCCAGCGCATGCTCAGTAACACGCATACGGTAAACAGGCAGGCATCGCTGGCAGACAAGTTTCATCCTGTCGCTGACACGTCATCATCATCACAGGCAGGTGTTCGTAGGTAATTACCTCATTCTCTCTCTCTCTCAGTTATAGCTATCACCTTTTTCATACCTTGGTACAGATGGGTGAGAATAGTAATAATACACACATATAAAACATTAATCTTTTTTATTCTATGACAATATTTCTCAAAATTTTTATTGAACATCAACAAAACAACAATAATTAAATAACTAAACAACTATCTGTTCTCGGATAACCATGATAGAACATCTTTTATTCTACGACGACAATGTTTCTTAAAATTATTAAACAACTAGACAATAATCAAAATAACTAAACAATTATTATTAGGTTGAAATCTGCTCGGATAACCATGAAGACATACTCGTTTTTTCATGAAACATCCTATTGAATGCTTTGTACGCTTTGTTATGCCAAATATTCTTTTCATCAATGTCTTGATCTACTACTACTACTACTACATAATTGAAAAGAACAAAATCGCGTTTATCAGATCTATTTCATGAGTATGTTCCCCTGAGTATCCTCTTGTGATTTACATTCAATCACCCTTAAGTTTCACCATCTTTTTTAATAATTACTGTACATAAGGTATAACTCTTGTCAGCTTCACTTATTATTAACTATATTCAATTATCCTTATTCTTATTATAACTACACTATACTGACAAAAGATGATTGAACAATTTACAACAACAACTAATTACCTAATTATTACATTCTTAAATAATTTCGAATATAGTATACACAAAGTATAAACCTAGACATCATCATCATCATCACTTATAATAATAATAATTACATCAAGCCGAAGGTCGATCTCTTGTGATTAACATAACCCCCGACTACTGCTACTACAGTTGAACTGTACATGTACTTATTACTATACAAATATTTTGCTACTTAAGAGTTAGATATGATACTACCTATACAAAAATTTACAAAACTTAAAAATACAACTATACTACTACTATACACATATCTATTACTACAACGATTGAACTGTATAATAATTATATACGTTATGATAATATTTTACTACTTAAGATCTAAATATAATACTACCTATACAAATTTTACAAAACTTAAAAATACAACTATACTACTATACACTTACATATATACAAGAGGGGCTTTAATGTTTATACACGTGGTCGCTTGTTGTTGTTGTAGCCGAACGGAACGGAATCAAAATCTTCTATACGGCGTCTCTTCGCGAACGTTATCTTATAGACTTTTGATTCCGCTCGCGTTACAAGCTGATGGTCAGCCGTACGCCGGATGTTGTTGGACTCTACAATAATCTTTTCGTCCATACCTTCCAGCAGTCTAAGCATGGACTCAAAGTTTATTTTTTGAGTCGCGGCGTGGTTTAGGGTGATGCCCTTGACCTTGACGACCACGTGTATCTGTCCCGTGGTCGGTGAATAAACTTTGTAGGCGTAGTTCTTCGGCCCGCCTGACACAAACTCTATAATATACGATCCGGGACCGTACTCTTCGAGCTCGTCTGTGAGGTCGCCCAGGAAGCTTCCTGTTGGTAGCTCGAAGTCGCCCGGCTTCGAAACGTATATTACGGAATCTGAAACAACGAAAAAAAAAAATTAACTCTAATATAAACGGTGTTGATGTTTGATAGTACTGAATGACTTACCTGTGTCATAGTATAATACTCTCTCTCCTAGCTGATCCAAATAGGAATACAGCTTAAGACGGGCCTGTGCAGTGACAAATGCCGCGATGACCACGTTAACTGACGACAGAGGATCTGCTGCTTCCTCTTTATGCTGCCAGTTAACCGCAATCACCTCGTCATTTATTTCCTGCACATGATTAACTTCTACGCCTGGGCTGGACAACAGGTCGAAAAACTCCTTGGACTCGCTGATTATGGCTGTTTTCGCCTGGTTCTCGCGCTGACCAAATTTCCCTAGAATACAAAAAAAAATATTAAGTAAAGAAAACTACATACGGTTATTATAACTTACCCCAGAAGGAATTCAGCATCAGTTTGGCCAACGATCTCAAACCAGGGTTCTTGACGATCTTCAACGAATCCAAGGAGACTCCCTCGTTCTCGAAGTAGTCATCAACGTACTGTTTCCGGGCTCCATCGATACCATCCTCGCCGTTGTTGTTGGCAGTTATTGAAGATGGCCAACCGCTGGCTTCCTGCTTCATCTTCAGGAACTTGTCGATGAAACCCGAAAACAGTCCCCCGGTCTTGGACGCTTTGTTGTACTGGGTTACATCGTACGACCAGATCTCTTGTATGTCCTGCACGATGTAACCCTTTCGTATGGCCATTACCAGTTCGTCCAAGACCCAGGTTCCGTTGATGACTCGGTCCTCTACGCCGTGCTGACATTCGACCTGGTTCAATTCTTCGGCGCAAGTGCGACATAGAGGGAACAGCAGCTTTTGGTGCATCTTGACGGGTAAGACCGGATGGTATAGATCTTGTGGCGGTAACATTGTACATTTTACCACGCCGTTGATGTTTTCCAGGCCCCCTTTATCCCTGATTAGATTTTCACAAGCCGCCTTGCCTACGTAAACTTCTGGATGGCCAACTGGGAATTTGGCGTACTTGCATACCCAAGGATAAAGCGAGCATACATCTACATACCGGATCTTTTCCCCGTCTTTTGCAACTCTCTTTAATTTTGCTGCCCCTGTACGGCCGCCGTAAAATGCCTCTCTCGGGTTTAAGGGCGTGTTTACTAACAAGGGATGTTTCTCAACCTGCTGTCTGAATTCGGGTGTTAACTGCCTTCGGAAGCGACATTCCCACTGTCCAACAACCTCGTATCCTAGCGACTTTAACTTCTCTGTTGTGGCTCGGGTCTTCTCGAGCCTCATATCCATGGTGTCGCTAGGATCGTCGTGTAGAGGCTCGTTGCGACGGGTAGTGAAGCAGGTGGGACATCCATGGAAGTAACACCCGTGAAATTGAAATATGGTATTACCATACAGCCCGTCAACCTTTAACCCGCCCACGATAGCTTCTCTGTGCCTGCCGACGTGTTGAATCTCAACACCTCTTTGATGTTCTTCCAGCAACAGCCATTGGAGAGCTACCTTAGACTGGTTATCTGCGCGTCTATAACCACCCTTTGGTATTAGTCCAATGGTGCTTTCTTTGAGGAATTTCCTCCGGAACATGAGATTGCAGGCAGAGGCGATGGTGATGGCTTCCGTGAACGGGTCAACGTCGCATTCCTCAATAAAGAGATTCCTAAAGTGGATACAGGCTCTCTTCAAAATATCGACGTCTGTTCGACAATATTCGACTAGGTCACGTTGCATGTCGAACTCCGTGATCCCGTCCCTGTTCGCCTCGTACCACTTTAGGAACGCTTTACGAGCCTGGGGTTTCATGGTGTCGGGGCTGTAAAATTTGATGTCCGGAAGAGGACCCACGTAATGGGCATTCGCCTCGGTGTTAAAGAGGTGCGGGAAGTATCCTTTGGGAGCCGGTAGATCGAACGCTTTAGGCAAGTCAGCCAGAGCCATGGGGAAAAAGTTGAGCGAGTCGATAATCTTTAGATTATCTAGTTGCAGCAGCAGAATTTTTGAACCGCGCATAATGAGTTCCGGGTGTAATGAGGTGTTGGTTATAAGATAATTTAGAATAAATTGCGTATCGAAAGCTTGCCCGTTATGGGCAACTGCTACAACCTTTTTGAATAATTTCCGCGAGTCTAGTAGATAGTTCAAAAGCCGATCGATGCATTTTCCTCGCAAGATCTGTTCTCGCAAACCACATCTTACACAACTGGTAGCAGTTGATGATGAGTCATTGTTGTAACACTCAGAACAGACTTGCTGGAAAACACATAGATTCGGCTCGTGGAGGTTGACGCCGGGCGCAATTTCTTTCTCTTGCCGGGTCTCCAGGTCGAAGAACACAAACAAGGTGTCTTGCTTTATGTTCCTAGGCCCGGCCGGCTGTATGTGACAGAAATGGTTTTCGGGTTTATGACTCTGACAGATCTTACAATAGATCTCCCCGCACACGTGAGCCTGCTTCCGGGTCTTGATGTTGATGGTTTTGAAACATCCCTCGCATTTTTTAACTTCCAGGCACATGTTGCCCTCCTGATGGATGTTAAAGCAGGCTTGACTTTTAAAGTCTCGCCTGCAGTCCGGACACCTAATCAGCTGCGCTGTTCTTTCGCAGGGCGGAGAGCTACCACAGCCTACGCAGGACTTTTCACACCTGTGATGGTTTTTATGATCGTAGGGTACATGACAGTGCTCACAGAAATAACCGCAGGCAAAGGCTGAGGTCAACGATGTTATGACGTTATAATGATGCTCGTGATACAACAGCTTGATGTTCTTTGTTGCGGCATCATTATCAACGACCCCCTCAAAGATAAGTGAACGACCTCTCGAGCCGTGGCTATACACTAATATCTTGTAGTTGGGGGCCAGGAACTGCTGGAACAACCTTAATTCATTGACCCCGGCTCCCTCCGGTGGAATGAAAGCTACTCCAGCAGCTAGCATCATTTCCTCGGCCTTTATCTTTTGCACTGTCTGATTATCACGGGTCTTCTTGTAATCAGCACTGTTATCTGCGTGAGCCCTGCCTACGACCAAAGCCCTGGGTAGGCATAGATTGTCACTGGTGGTGTTGTTAATCGTGACAATCCCTCTGCGACGGCTACACTCTTCGGCAAAGGTGCTGTACGTACCGTTACGACAGCGACCTTGTCCGGCTGGTGGTGTTACGATTGTAGCTATTAGTCTGAAGGTGTCCGAACTCAAGGCTTCAGGATCGCTCTGTAAAATCGATTCTAAAATGCCCCAGACATCATTGAAGGTGATTTCATCAGAGCGCCTGAGGCTCATGTAGCCGGGAAGTTTTTGTTTGAAACTATCAAACTCAAATGTGGCCCCTACTTTATCATTTGGTCGTGCTCGGCTTAGCACATCCGTTAGAATTAGGTTAATAGCCGTTTTAAAATGCTCCAAATGATCTTCATCGACTGGCGTAACGGCTACTTTAAACACCAGTCGATGTTTCAGAGTGCCAAATTTCTTGATGGTGGACACGTTTTCATCGATAATTTCGTAGAGAGAAGACATTTTGTACAGGAGTAACAGCAACAATAGCAAAAAAAAAAATATCGCACTTGCACACTTAACAAAGGCTAAAACAACAAAGATTATATGTTGTTAATTTAAATAAACATTGACTAATTACTATTATTAAAGTTTAAATGCACTGCAAGCTGTTAAATATTATAAATTAATTATAAAGATCAATTTTAATGCAAATTAATAAAATCTTTTAGCCATTCTTAAACTTTTAATAGCAAGCTAATTTAAACAAATATAGAGTTTAAAATTGTTACTAAATCCCTTTGACAGATTATTATTATAAACAACAACAAAATAAGCTAAAATTGTTTGAAATATAACAGCAACAGGTAAGAAATCATATAGCGACAAATGGACAGATAAATCTTTTACCATTCACGAACTGCTTCTCTTAACCCCTAATTAAAAATAAAAAGCTTAGATGCTACGTGATGGTAAAAAAAAATTGACGCAAAATAAACAATAACCTCTGAATGCAATGCAGGCTATTAAATATTACAAATTATTTGCTTTGACAAAAGTTAAAGGAAGATCAGTTTCAATGCAAATTAATAAAACCTTTTAATCGATATTACACTTTTTTAACAACAATCTAATTTAAACAAATATAGAGTTTAAATTGTTACTAAATCCCTTTGATAGATTATTATTATAAAAAAAATAAATAAGGAACGGCTAAAAACAACAAAGATTATATGCTGTTAATTTAAATAAACATTGATCTAAAAAGCATAACCTCAAATTATGATTTAAATAACTATGTTACAACCCCTAGATAAACAACTAATAACGATCACACTTCGCATAAAACAATTACTACTTTAATCGATAATCAAACTAGGGAAATTAAAAAAATATATAAAACTATTCCTGCAACTTAAATAATTATTTTAAACCGATTATGTTACAGTGTCGTGAAAAATCATGCGAGAACGAGATTGCCGATTATTATAAAAACAATAATAATAATAAATCCTACCTTTTTGTTCGATTAAAGCTGTAGATTTCACATAGACTCTGTAGCAACAATTGGTAATAACAATCAAGAATGGCACAAATCACTTCAAACACAAACGTAATAATTAACAGTACGCATAAAAAACATACATGTGTTGATGTCTCGAGTAACCCCAAACAAGTGATTGTCTACTTCCGTGGTTGGCTTTATAGGTTCGAATTGTTGCGCAATATTATGCAATAAGCTAAAAATAAAACTCGAGTCAATTTGCCCGCTTAACAAAGGAACAAAGCGTTCTCTCCGGTGAACACTTGTGGGTCATAAATCAGTTTGAAATGTTTTTTTCTGCACCAGAGTTGACATACCTTCTAGATTTTATCTATTAGAATAAAAAAACGGTGTATCATTCTAACCCTCTGGGGATATAATTCATTCAACTGTCATACCGTTTTTTATTGAACGCAGGTGTGACGAATAAGTTATGACCCTGTCTGTATTAAATAAAGGTTACATTCGATATCGCCTTTTGTACTTTAGTGTCTTTCTCGGTTCTATTTGTGTTTAGATATCTGATAAATTTCAACGTATTGTGCGAACAGAGAATGCAATGGTAATACCGGGTGATTTTTTAAATTTCTGATCTAGAAAGCCATGACATAATTTTAAAACAAAATATGCGGAAAACGTAGGGCGTAGTTTGAATCGTTCGATTTGTCACAACTGTCAGATTTCAAAAATGTTGACATAAACAGTTAATTTGTGTATAGATGCTGAAGGTCAACATTTCCAACAGTTGTTGTAAATTTTGAATAAATATTGTGTTAACAATGTAAATTGTTATAATTGTGAATAAATCTTGCTATTTCTTAAATCCAAGGAATAAAAATTGAAGCGAGTTGTAACCATAACCTAAACTTCTCAAGTCAATAATCACATCGAAATTGCACTTAAACTCGCAATAAAATGCACACTTTGGTAAAAGCATGTTTCGCAAATGATCACTGTTTAAATATTTATCAATTTGTTTAATAAATGTAAAAGTAAGTAGTCAATTTGTCACATAAATGACATTTGGAATAGCAGTGTGATCAACGCTACGCCCTACGTTTCGGTGACCTTCGATACGGCGTAAAAATCACGGCTTACTAGATCAGAAATTTAAAAAATCACCCGGTATTATATTATTTTTATTAGGCAATAGACAGATTGTTGTCAAAATTCGATATGATTCCCTTTTAAGGATGTGTTTATAACTTTCACTTCAGAAATGAACGAGGCAAGCAGTTTAGGTTTGATTTAATTGTGTGCCTTTTTATTTAAAGAAAATTCTATAAAATTTAAAGTGTGTTCTTTTAAATGCTCTAAGAGACAGAAAGGTCTTTTTACCTGGAAATAACTTTAGAAATCAGACCCGTCAACGTGCGAGATTTACAGGTACTTAATAATACAAAGAGTGATGAAATGTTTGATTATTTTGCTATTACAGTATATCAATATTATAATCTATTGAAACTTTTCTGTTAAATGTGATTATGATAAATCAAAAAAACATTTCTTTAAATAGGTATATTTTTAATAAAAAATGTCTAAAGTATGACAAAAAATAGTTTTAATGCTCTAACACAGTCAACCTTTATTTAGAAGATCGGTCACATAGATAAGTGCTACCTACATGGACAACGCAGGTGTTCTTTTATTCGTTAACGAGTTTCTTTGCTCAGGGTCTGTGTGTGTGTGTGTAATAAATTAAATGGTTATCAATAGTTACATCTAAAAGTTTAATTTAAAATTTTAATGTTATAGTAAATTATAAAAACGACACCGAGGGTAATAAATTTAAATTTTTATCTAATCGTGTTACATGACAGTGCAGGTGTCGATCCCTTTTTTTTTTAACAATACCCTTTTTGTTACGAAGGGTAATAAATTAAGATTTTATCTATTCGTGACAGTGCAGGTGCCTACCTTTTTAATGATATCCTTTTGCTCCGACGGTAATAAATTTAGATTTTATCTACTCGTGTTACTTTGACAGTGCAGGTGTCGATCCCTTTTTAACAATACCCTAAAGAACACCTGCGCTGTAAATGTAGGTAGCACTTATCTATGTGACCGATCTTCGAGGGTAATAAATTTAGATTTTTATCTGGTCTCAAGTAATTAATTGACAGTGCAGGTTTTTTTGTAATAAATTAAGATTTTATCTATTCGTGACAGTGCAGGTGTCTACCTTTTTAATGATATCCTTTTGCTCCGACGGTAATAAATTTAGATTTTATCTACTCGTGTTACTTTGACAGTGCAGGTGTCGATCCCTTTTTAACAATACCCTAAAGAACACCTGCGCTGTAAATGTAGGTAGCACTTATCTATGTGACCGATCTTCGAGGGTAATAAATTTAGATTTTTATCTGGTCTCAAGTAATTAATTGACAGTGCAGGTTTTTTTTTTAACAATACCCTTTTTGTTCTGGTAATAAATTAAGATTTTATCTAAAATCATGTTCATTCGCGCAGGTTCGAAGTTTATAAAAGCTCAGTCAAACCCCCCTTCCGTTTTAGTTTGGTCTTGACATCGGTTACGGTGATAGTAATATTGTTATTGTTTGCTTGAACTAGGTATGTTAAAATAATCATTTATTATTCTTGTGAGTGTTAAGTTTTTGTCTATTTTATTTTACATAGAAAAAATGGATTTGCTAATACAACAATTGAACAAATCTCCCGTTAGCCAGAAGCCAATCAAGAAGTTATGTGATTACAAAATAAAAGAAATTGCAGAGATACTACAATTCAAAAGAGTCGTTTGCCGTGATAAGCGTCAAAGTGTGATTATTGTTGCTGAAAAGCATGTTACATTTCTACCAAAGCGAATCAGCGATAAGTTAACAGATCAAAGGGTTACAGAGCTTAACCAGCAGATTGAAGCTAAAACGATTTCTCTAGGTTTGATGTACATGGGGAAAACACACTGTTATGATGACTGCCTGTTTGTGGAATTAAATAAGGTACGAGTAAACATCAAGTTTATACAATAAACCCCTTTTTAACGTTCTATTGTTATTGTTGTTACAGCCCCTGGAACCGCAAATAGAAAACAGAGGTCAGTCCTGAAGTCCTCAAGCACCAGCATTCTATCAACATTTTTTATTATAAATTAAATGTAGCCTTAACACTATATTAATAAACATAATTTTTTTTAATTCCTATATGGCTTTATTATTTCTTCTAGAAAAGGTAGTGGTGGAAACGTTTCAGCTTAGTGAAAGGATCCAATCCCAGAGTTAGCGCTAAAATTCAAATCTGGTAAGATGGTTGCTTTAAGAATGACAGATTTAAATGACATATGCAAAAAAAATGACAAATTCAAAATGACAGATGCAAAAATGACAAATTTAAAATGACAGAAGCAAAATTGACAGATTTAAAATGACAGATGTAAAAACGACAGCAGTAAAATTGACAGATTTAAAAATGACATATGCAAAAATGACAAATATTTAAAATTGACCGATTCAAATTTAGCGCGCGCGCGCACGCAAGATGCTGTGATATAAAATGGTTGCCTCTCTGTAGTAGTAGTAATACAGATTTCTTCTTCTTCTTCATGACACGCCACCTAGTAGTAGTACACAACGCATCGATAATACAGATCCCTTCATGACGCCCTCTCTTAGCAATACACACTAATTGTAGCATTACGCCCTCTATTGGTAGCACTCAGTTTGCCGGTAATACAGATTCCCGTAATGGCGGCGGCGGGCGTGGTAGCCTGGCGCCAGGGCGTGGTAGAATGGAGCCAGACGTTCCAAAATGGCTACCTTCAACCAATCAGGAGCAAGGGGAGGAGCTACAGGAGTGGGGGTTAACCAATCAGAGAGCAGTAGGCGGGGAAATCCAAGATGGCGGCGACCAATCAGAAGCAAGGGGAGGAGCTACAGGAGTGGGGGTAGCCAATCAGAAGCAAGGGGAGGAGCCATGCCATTGGCATGCCACATGGCATGTCAATTTCCGTCTGGGCCAGGTGTCGCAATACCTACTCATAGATTATAAAATGTCTACTAGAGAACTTGCATAGTCTATACAATGTACATTGAATTTAATGTAGTCCGGTAGCAAAAATATACAAACATTACAAATACATCAATACTTTCATCAATTTGTTTATTGACAAGTCACACGGAAATCATCCTTGCTCTAATTGAAAAGAAGTAAATTCGTCAGTAGCAATTCAGACTGTTTTCCAGAAGACCGTAGTCAATTAATTTACACATCCCCACAAAGAAAAGTTCTGACCTGGGAACGTGCCACTGGTATTCCGATGTATTTCTCGACGCTGAAATCAAATCGGACCTCAGAAGCGCATGTATACCCTGCAATTTTTGCATGCCAAAAACAATCCCCAAAATGGAATAAATTACTCCTGTCCAATATATAGCCAAAACCCATCCAATTCAGAGCCATCACACTCCAAAATGCGGCAAGTAAAATGTATCGTAACACGTTGTATCAAGTAACAATAAATTCATGCAAAAGATTTTCGAAATTTTAACAAAAATTATATTAACTAGAACAGTTATGCAACTCTATAAACCCCTACGGGAAAAAAAGCAGTCAGTCGTAGATTAAGAGGTTTGTCAATATGTTTGCCAGCTAGGAAGTGAGTAATCATACAATATAAATAAAACGCAGTATACTCATTTGTATGCACAACTTAATGGGAGCCTAATAATTCACCCAATTAAAATGAGAAATGTTTATCACAGAATAAATGGAGTGATTGATCAAAAATAGTTATTTATATACAAAGTTGCAAAAAGTGAGTGTTTCTTCGTTTTAGTTGTAGAAGTTATGCAACAAGGTTTGCCGAATGTAAAAAACTCATTTTGCACATGTTGCACACTTTATTTTTAAAACTTTCTGAAAAGAGTTAAAAAAGTACTTTTTAGTACACTACTTAGTACACTATTTTATAAAAATGAAAAAAACATCGTTACAAAATTACAAATTTGAACAGTCTAGTAACCATGGAAATAACTCATTGCTCACAATCTCTAAACTGAACGGAAATGACATCGCACGATCGGTAGTTCTATTAAAACGCCATAGATGTCAGCACATGCAATATTATTATTATTATTAATTATTTGACATATAAAAGTTATAAAGTTTTGATAAAGGTTAATTTATTTTTGTTTAATTAATGTTTTACATTAAATTATATTTTTGAATGCAAATCCCTAGGAATCGGACGCTGGACCGTTCGCTTGCTAAGCGAGGCCTCTACCGTTGACCTACACTCTAAAAAATTCCCCTTGAAGTTGCCTCCATTTCTTGGGGTAAATTTACTTCAAAGTGTAATTTTCATAGGAAGTGGGAAATTTCAATATTAGGTTAAATTTGCATTGTCATGTTTCCTTTTTAAATAAATTTACAGATTAAAATTACGATCTCAATGCAATCTTACATTTCATTTTAACATTAAAACACCTGCGTAAAGTTATAACTTTACCTAATATTGACCTAATATTGAAATTTCCACTTCCTATGAAAATTACATTGGAAGTAAATTTACCCCAAAAAATGGAGGTAACAAAGTATACTTTATAAAAGCTTGTGCTTGTTCTAGAGCACAATTTCACTATAAGGACAAGTCCAATAAATATAAATATTTAAAAATAGGGTACATTCTATGTAATTATTATTGAATCATTGTTTAATTGCGTATAGAATGCATATGTTCAACAAATTCGGTATTATATGCCATGCATATATAATATTGAAATTTCCCACTTCCTTTGAAAATTACACTTTGAAGTAAATTTACCCCAAGAAATGGAGGCAACTTCAAGGGGAATTTTTTAGAGTGTATTGAGGCGACTTATCATAATTTATTTATTACACTCAAGAGCATTTTGAGGGTTGTTGAAAGGGTATGGTGAGATTCCACTTTTATTCGATTATTTGGATCATAAATAGAAAAGTAATTTTCTGATTTTGCTAGGTTAGCGATTTTAAGGGAGATTTTTGATTTTGAAGTTTGTATTGCCACGTATGGTGAGAGAAGCGCTGTAAAAAAATAAATTTTGTTTAAATTCAAATATTTTTACTGGGAAAAGGTCTACTTGGGGGTTTTTGGGTACGAGGAATCCGAATCTGAGGTTTATTTGTGCCTAATATGAACACTAAACAAATGTTCCTAATTTTCGTGTATTTTCACTAATATCTTTCTGATTATTTTTAAAAACGTTTTTAATGATGATAAATTAATCTTTATAATTTATTCAGGTGTAAATCATAATTTTGAAGAACATAATGTTTCATTTATATGCACTTCCATACCATTAAGTCAAAAAAGACTCAATTTTTTTCCATTAGGTTCTCATCTCATCTTCGTCGTGTTCATCCAAATCTTCTTTTGCAACCTTCAACCACCAGCAAATCTCAGCTATCATAGCATTTAATTTTTTAGCATTAAACTTAATTTTTAACATTGTATTGTATACGTACAACTCTTAAAGAAATGTCAAAACATTCTTCATGCATAGATGTGTATGCGTTGCAGATGTACGTTTTAATAAAGGTTTATGACATCATCTATTAGAGACCCTGTATATATATTTATATAAGAGTTGACCAGACACAAATGTCATCCGCGACATTGGATCCAAAACAAATGAATTCTCATGAATTAATTTGTTTTGGATCTAATGTCACGGATGACATTTGTGTCTGGGCCCATATTCTTGAGTCTCGCAAACAAGTTTCGCATACTAGATGACGTAATTCACTATTACCTTCTAACATTTGATTGGCTAAGTTGCATCTTATGACGTAAAAATTACGTCATCTCGTATGAGACACTTGTTATGCGAAACTTAAGTTTCGCATACGAGATGACGTAATTTTTACGTCATAAGATGCAACTTAGCCAATCAAATGTTAGAAGGTAATAGAGAATTACGTCATCTCGTATGCGAAACTTGTATGCGGACCTCAAGAATACGGGCCCTGGTCAACTCTTATATAAATATATATATATATATATATATATATATATATATATATATATATATATATATATATATATATATGAGACACTTGTTATGCGAAACTTAAGTTTCGCATACGAGATGACGTAATTTTTACGTCATAAGATGCAACTTAGCCAATCAAATGTTAGAAGGTAATAGAGAATTACGTCATCTCGTATGCGAAACTTGTATGCGGACCTCAAGAATACGGGCCCTGGTCAACTCTTATATAATATATATATATATATATATATATATATATATATATATATATATATATATATATATATATATATATATATATATATATATATATATATATATATTTATATAAGAGTTGACCAGGGCCCGTATTCTTGAGGTCCGCATACAAGTTTCGTTTTATATATATATATATATATATATATATATATATATATATATATATATATATATATATATATATATATATATATATATATATACAGGGTCTCTATCATGTATGTTTTAGGTCATCTGTTGTAGTGTGGCGGTAGTACATTTCCAAATGTTTTATGCGTTACACATTCAAAATGTAACATGAATACATACATGAATGTAAAAAGGCAACTAATGGAAAAAAATTGTGCCTTTTTTTTACTTAGTGGTGTGGAAGTGCGTAAAAATGAAAAATTAAGTTCTTCGAAATTATGATTTACACCAAAATAAATTATAAAGATTAATTTATCAGCATTAAAAACGGTTTTAAAAATAATCAGAAGTAGATATTAGTGAAAATACACGAAACTTAGGAACATTTGTTCGACAGCGCTCCTAGAGTTCATATTAGGCAAAAACCTCAGATTCGCATTCCTCGAACCCAAAAACCCCAAGAGAGACCTTTTCCCAGTAAAAATATTTGAATTTAAACGAAATTTAATTTTTTATAGCGCTTCTTTCACCATACGTGGCAATACAAACTTCAAAATCAAAAATCTCCCTTAAAATCGCTAAGAAACTAAGAAATTACTTTTCTATTAACGACCCAAATATTCGAGAAAACTTGAAATCTCCTCATACCCAGACGGCTGCTGTTGAGTGTTATTACTATATAATAGTTATTTTTATATTAAGTGGGCGAAACGACTGTTTTTTTAACGCAAAAATGCGTTTTTTTGGCGAGACCGTAGGTCGAGACAAAAAAGCATTTGAGCTTTAAAAAACAGTTTCGCAGACGTAATATAAACAACGTTTTTTCTACAATCGAATGCCTGTTTAAAACACAACATTTAGAAAAAGCAAAATTTAAAAAACGGAAATATTTTGTGCAAGTCAAATCGTCTTTGCGGTTTCCATAGAAAAAAACAAAAAATTTTCAAACGGTTAGAAAATTTGCGTTGCATTGCATTGTCATTATATTGTTTGGTGGTCCTCTTTGCACGATTTTTTGAAATAAATGAGTTTAGTGAAGACACAAGCAGTGATGACAACATTCCCCTGGCCTTACTAAAAGATGCAAGTACTGCAAATAGTAGTTTAATTCCGCAAAAGTCCAAAGCGATGTACGAGAAAACGTATCTCAGTTTTCGGGACTGGTGCTCAAAAAATGGTGTAAAGAAGATTTGTGAAGACCTAATGTTAGCGTTTTTGGAGCAGAAATCGAAGTTTGTTAAATCTTCAACACTATGGTCAACGTATTCTATGTTAAAAGCTATGTTGAACGTCAAGGATGGTATCGATTTAAGAACGTATCCAAAACTGGTTCCATATTTAAAACGCAAAAGTGTAGGACATCGTCCAAAAAAATCGGCGATTCTAACAAAAGAAGACATCAACAAGTTTATTAATGAAGCGGATGATCGGACTTACCTACTCATAAAAGTAAGTTATTAAAAAAAAAACAGATTTTGGTGATTTACGTTCATGTTATTTATAGACTGTTTTGATAATGGGGATTGCGGGAGCTTGCCGCCGCGAAGAATTGTTGAAACTAAGTACTGACAATGTTGAAGATATTGGACATATATTAATTGTGAAAGTTTTGGATACCAAGACTCATTCGGACCGTACGTTTACGGTAACGAATGCAGATTACATAAAAATTTACAGAAAGTACAGAGCTCTACGCCCGTCACATGCTACTAGCGGCCGGCTTTTTCTAAAGTACACGAATGGCAAATGCTTTAATCAACACGTAGGCGTAAACAAAATTGGAGAGATGCCCAGTCTGATTGCAAAATTTTTGGGAAAAAAAGACGTTAACACTTTCACAGGTCATTGCTTTAGAAGATCTTCTACTACTCTTCTTGCTGACGCTGGTGCCAATATTACAACTATTAAGCGTCATGGAGGCTGGAGATCTTCTAATGTTGCTGAGTCATATATTGAAGACAGCTTGAATAATAAGATTATTATTTCAAACCAGATTTTGAACTCAAGTACCAACAGTTCGTCTATTCCATCATTTCCATCAGACAGTGCTGAAACAAATTTCACAACATCCATGCCGAATGCGATGTCAGAGTCAGGAGGATCGATCAGTTTCGGAAATAATTGCAGTAATTGCACAATTAATGTGCACTTTAATAGTAAAAATTAATTATTCTTGATAATGTTAACCTTTTAAGAAATAAATAACTATTTCTACAGCGCTGTTTTATAATACCTTAGGGCCAGTTTATAAAACGTCAAAATCACCATACACCTGACCACTTTTCGTAACTATGGAAATAAGCATTTTTGCACGAATGTCATTGTGACTTTTCACTTTTCGGGTTATCATTGTTTGCAAATAGCAGTGTATGGTGACAGTGTCCGTGAAACTCAACAGAAATGGCTGAAATAATTGTTCATTCTGTAAGTACCAACCTTTTATTTTTATGTATTACGTAATTTGCTTCGATAAAAATGTTCACCGGTTTAAGTGACGTTTGAAAACAATGTGTGAAATAGCTACTTCCGCGACGTGAAAGAGCTACTTCCGGAATTTCACACCCTAGAGCGTAAATGACCATCTTCGCGTAACGATAGTGATGCGTGAATGTCAATATTTTTGCATGATTGTAGAAAAACGTTATTATAAAACTGTTGTTAAATTAACGTAAATTGATTATTTCTTAACATTATATAATTGTTAATATCTATTAATATTATTCATTATTGCTAAATTATAATAAAAACAATGAAAACTTTTAAATATTGCAACTTTTTATTCATATGATTCACAAGTGCAAGCGCGATGGGCACACTTAAAGCTCTCTTTCCTTGTCACCGACAACACAGAATATATTTACATTACGCGGACCAGAGGTTACATAAAAAAACGCTATGCAGATGTAGGTGACAGAAATAGATGGCACGTTTTGTTTAACTGTATAGGTTATAGCCCTATTTTGTTTTATAATTTAAAAACATAATTCTAAAAGTTTGCTTTGAAAAATAATATTGGCAATTGCATTGTGATTCAATTTATCATTAGTGAATCCAATGATGGGAAATTGCGTGTACACTGTACACCTACAAACATCGAAGCGAACACGGATACTGCTCACATTACATCTCTTAACTTATTGCCAGAGATTTCACGTAAATTCATGGTCAGACATTTTTCTTAGTATTTAGTGTTTTATTTTTTTTACTTTTTTTTGTAATCACAAATAAAGCAGTGTGTAACATGTGCAAAAACGCCCATTTCACACTCGTAAGAAATTGGCACTTTTCTGCACTTGTAACACAATATACTATTATCTACGACTGCTTGGATAAGAATTCATTGTGTCATTCATTTGAGTTAGGTAATGAAGTTCATTATAAAACTAGTGAGGTAATGACCATTAACAAACGCAAATGAAAAACATAATGAGGTAGTGGTAGATAAAATTTTGTATGATGCAGGTGGGATAAAGGTATAATGATGCCTTTATCCCACTAGTAACATAAATAACTATAATATATCTGCGAAACACGAATAAAAAACAATAATAGAAAATCTTGAATTTGTGAACGAGAATTTGTTAATAAATTAAGCTTATTTTTGTAACTTAACATTATTTACCTTGCAACTTCCTCCCAAACTTTAGTTCGGGAGTAAGAAGTTCTTTATAAAATAACTTTTTATTTAATAAAATATTTAATTAGTAGTTATTATTCTAGGATGAGTTGTATCACAAAGCAAATTATTAGAAGAGAAACAGGAATTAGCTTAAATTTAGAAAATATTTTCGCTGTCCTTTTCTTTACCTCAGATTTATTTATACCTATCTAGGGTCGATTTGTGCGATTGAATGCGGCACTCGGCATTCTTTATGGCAACACTGATATGCATTACTACACGAGATGGATCTTCTGGTGGTTGAAATGGGTGAAGTTTAAGGTGGTTTCTTCTCGTCATCTGAAGAGATTATTATTAAAGATACTAACTAACTGATTAAGGGTATTAAAGATACAAGATATATGATGTTAACCTGGTAGTCTTATCATTTGTTTGGTTATCAAGTTATTAAAATTGCTAAAAAACGAGTAATTTTTAATTGTAGAATCTTTGAATATTTAGGAATTATTTTGCGATTATAGTAATCATAATATTTCTACTTTAACATCTTCTAGATTTTATTTTTTAACTTTACAGTCTTGAGAAATACAGGGTGTTTCGCTAAGATTCGTATCCTCTGAACAGGTGATAGGACACATAAAATGCAACAAAAAATCTTAATATCATTAGTGCCTATCTTCCATAATAACTGAAGAAAAAACTGTTTTTCAAAAGTGGATTGGTTGAAAATCACAGTAGAAGCTGGACGTACCTAACAGCATTTTCAACGTGATATCTGATACATTGATGCAACTGATGCTAGGTGTCACAGTTTGTTTTGACTATTATTTCCAGCAGTTCCCAAAAATGTCATAAGAGTTTTTTGTTCCTCTTGAGAAGTACTATTACACATTAAATTTATACGAAAGTTCAGTGAAACACCCTTTATAATCTTTACAACACTTTGGCAGAAAGAATGATCACTGATCAGCCCGAAAACCAATCGGTGCAAAAACTGTGATAAATTTATTACTGCATTAATAGCAATGCAATAAAACTTTGCTAATAATACATATTGCTATACCACTACGCTTTTGAAAAATAAATCTTTCGTGAGGAAAATGTGGTTTATAGATATTTTTTATATTGATATACTATGGTATCTAGGTTTACGGCAAAATAAATTAAAATAGATCAAACACAATATTACGATTTGCGTCAGAGAGCATATTAGCTATGGGATATTAAAAATTATTTTGTTGTACACTTTATAGCTTTCAATACTAAAATAAAGTTAAGACATCAATTTTTGCTGTGTTTATATAACAATACTAAATTAATAATATATAATATAAGGTCACTATAAAGTATTAGTATAGGTAAACTTATACGTTAATTATGCGCAAGGTCAAAGAGAACAACTCTTTATCCTTTTTTTTTTCTTTTTAATTCGATGTCAAGGTAAGTAGATACAGGAAGGAATTATATTTTACATAAAAAGGAAAGCCTTTAACAATTATCACGATTTATTTTCCATTAATTTAATTTAATATTCAAAATAAATCAAATGTAGTGGCACCGACATTTTTCTTAGTTGACGAGATAGCTACCGTGCAATTACTATTTCATGTTTAAACAATAAATTTAGTTAAAAATAAATTTAATAAGTTTAGTTAAAAATAGAAGCACGTTTAAATAAAAAAGTACATAAAGTACTCGTGATTATGTATCTATTATTAAAGGGTTCTAAAATATAGGCCCAAGTTGCACTATTAAAAGTTACGTCAAGAAAAACAGATAAAGGGCAAGCTATTTTGAGCTCACCACATTCAATTAATGTTATTATCTTTTAGTTGCTTTTTTTAAATATAAATTTCAAATAATGCTATTTAATTTCGCACTGCGTTGTTACTGGACTAGTAACATAAGTAATTTATTACTAGTTTTTATATCAACATAAAATGTCCATTTATGCAGATATCAACACGTCAGATTAATTTTATAAATAACTACTTCGCATCCACGGAAAACTGAAATAACCTTGAATTCATTGTCGAACTTGGCTGGAAATTGTAAACAACTGGGCAGATAATATGACTAATAATAATACATAGGAGATAATTTTTATATTAGTTGCACTAGTTTATTAACATAATAATCAATTATTCTCTTATTACTAACGGTAGACCCTCAAATCTGGGTAAACAATTTTCAGTTTACTGAAACTTGAAACCTTGATACATACTCATAAATTGTTTACTTATTACCTGCGTAGCTTGTATTGATTTTATTTTATATTAATATATCTGCAGTATTTAGCTATTATCATTATTTGTAGACTTTTCATGATACCAATAAATTAAGACTACCTGAAAGGCTATTCCCAAGCCAAAATCCTGAGTACGCTTCTGGTTCGAACTGTCTCTTGATGACAGAAGTAGGTAATAGTGGTTTTGAAATTTATTTAAAAAACATCCCTGATACATTGTTCAATATTCTTACACTCCAAAGTTACTGCTTCTTTTAGCTCTTAGATGTCTGACTCCGTTGTTGGTTCCATATAATATTTCCCCAAATAATTCTCTAGATCCGCCACTGCTAGGTACAATAAAAACAGTGTTATAATTATTAAGTTTAAAAGTTTTTCAAAGAAGAACTTTTATACTTTATACTTATGGAATTTGTTGACTATTATTCTTTATTTAAAAAAGTACTACTATTTATAATGCGACTCGATTTTCCGGTCTTTTTTAGCAAAATACCTGGTGCAGGTTTTAATATTTGTTGTTAAATTTGAAAGTTCTGGTTTTGATCTGCCTTTCTCAACAATTTGTAATTTCTCTCCAAAACTGCATGCAGAAAAATCTAATAATTTACAAACTGAACAACAAAAACGTCGCGATTCGGTTGTATAGGAAGTACTCGAACCTTCGACCGAAGCAGCTGATTTTGCAGTCATGACGATAATGCAATCTTAAATTGTCATACAGAACAAACTAAATAGAATTATTTGTCTTTAAAAAAATTTAACTTATATAAATTGAAATAATAAAATGTTTCAAAATACAGTCTCATTCGCAGATTTACATTTAACAAACACTAAATCGAACAAATAACCAAATTATAATAAATAAACAATTTGGGCATGGGGCACACTAAAAATAACGTGACCTTACTACAATGTACAACACCCGTCGACTAACGAAGGCGCGACTGGCTGGCTGACGGGGAGAAGTGCAATAAGCAACGAAATCAGTGCTTATATGCAGTGTATGTAACACATTTGAATCGGTATTACCTTTCCGCGCAAGTTTAATAAGCTAATTTAAAACAGTAGTCTAAATAATTATACTTTTTGCTGTACGGAATTGATATTGAACTTTAAGTTGATTAAACATTACAAATTTAAATAAACGATAACCATAATTTTATAAAAATATTTTTGTTAGCATTGTTTTTTATTTTTAATAAATTCTTAAGGAAAGCATTGCTTCCATTGCTTCCATGGACCGCACGCCACTGTATCAAAGACTATCTGCATATAAAAGTTACAAGAAACCAAAAATCGTTTATTAGACATAAATATAGACCACCATATTTTGTAAATCGTTTATTTGGAAAACTTGCATAAAGAACTTTTCGATTCTAGAAGATGGACTTGTAATTTAATAAAATAGTCAATTATAGCTCATAAGGACTTCCAACAAAAAACAAAGTGTAGATGTGTCCAAGCTCAAAAATCAACCAGAACTAAATAATAAACACTATTCCATATTTCTTTTGGTCCCTGCATTTAATAGTTTAATTTTTAGAATGTTAGAAGTTGGCTTAAAAAAGTAAAGAAGCGATGGGGGCTAGAATTTCCAAGTTACAAAATGGATAGTTATTAATACAAAGTTGACGTAACTGATTTATTTCTTGCCTAAAATCAATAATTATACAGGGTGTTGCACTTAACTTTCGTATAAATTTAATGTATGATAGTACTCGTCAACAGGAACAAAAAGTATTTATGCGATTTTTGATTTTACGCATATCGAAAGAAATTTACTAAATAGGCAAACTTTTGGGAACTATAACAAATAGCTTGTTTAACAAACAAAGAGTATAGGTTTAAAAACAATATTTGAGCAATTAAACGCATTGACTGTATCACATTTCATTTTGTTTGTGATTTTCGCCTGTGTATTGAGATTGAGCCATGACAGAAGGAGATGGAATGTTTGCATGCATTTAATACTTTATTTCTTTATTATTACATTTTAGAGTCGAGTTTCTTTACTGTATAACGTAACCGTGACTTACTTTCTTACTTTAAAAACTAAATAAATTAACTTTAATAATAAACAACACAAATTCCTTTCTGTTCAAGTTGCTTCGTGGTGCGTCAGGAACTAGGAAGGATGAAATGATAAGAAAATGTGTCCAAAATGTCTATAGCGAATTCGTATATGTAATTAATACACAAAATGTAAGTAAATCCTCCAACTGTAATTCTTAAACCAGTGACCACCAAACCCACTTTTCAAAAACAATTCTTTTCTCGGTTATTATGAAAGATAGGCACTAATGTACTGTGACCTATTCAGAGCATAAGAATCTTACGTGAAACACCCTGCAAATTTGGTTATTTAAACTATACACTCTTTTACTCAAAAAAGCATGTGATTATTGATTATTAATACTAACTGTATAAAACGTAGAATATTTCCCATGCGGATAGTCATTCTAATTTTTTTATTTCACACCTACACTATAAGGCAACCAACTACTAATGTCGCCAGTTGAGATGGCCGAATTCCTCATTGAAAGATCCTGCCGCCTCAAGTATGACTTGAACCCACGATCTTTGGAATACGAGCGGTGCGCTAATACCACTCTTTTTCCGCAGCCTCCTTACAATTAATTAGAGTTCACGTAGTTTCGAAACATCACAATGACTCATCAAGATCTGCGCGAACGTCACCTGCGAGTACAGTGGCGGCGCGTATGTTGTTCATTAAAAGGGGTTAAAAATATGTGCACATAAAATGTTATGAAAATCTCAAAGTACACTTTATAATCTTTAAATAACCACTTTCAATTGAAGGGGTTGGAGCTTAAATCAACTCACCTAAGTAGCAAAAAGATAATTGTGAGATATAAGCACACGCAACAAGACAGAATGGAAATATACCGACGCTACTGCATTAAGAAAGATATGCGCGTGCGACGGAATTTCGAACGCTCATACGTATTTCGGTTTCTGCGCATTGTGCTGTTTCGAAACCTTTTCACCTTTAGTTGGAAACTGAAATATACTATACTGACATTTCGTTGTTTAGTAAATCCATTTTTTTAGTTAGAAATTACATTTACCTAAATTAATTCCTTTATTCCTTTTGGAAATTTTTAAGATCTTAGGATTACTATTTCTTTACGTCCATCTTTATTGTATTAGTTCGAGTTATTCATTACGTTACGTTACATTATACAGTGTGTAAATAAAGTAAGGGATAAAATTCATATTTTTTGTATTATCACTGTTTAGAAGAAAAGCTCGGACCCGTCAATTTTATTTTTTTTCCTGCGGATTTTATGGTCGTCAATTTTAATTTTTTAGTTTACTACTATGCGGCCTATGACGTCATCGACTTTATTTTTAAATGGAATCCCCTTATTTTCTTGGTAGAAATGAAAAGTATATTTTTTTCTGAGTTCAGTAATACCCCATATGTGGTATTTAAAATTAGTATTTTTTGAAATATACCAATGTGATAACTTTTCGCGAAAATAATACTTAATCTTTCAAGCCTAATGATTATTTTCGTGAAAGTTATCACATTTGGTACTCCATATTTCAGAAAATACTAATTTCAAATACCGCATATTTGGTATAGCTGAACTCAGAAAAATATACTTTTCATTTTTAGCACAAAAATAAGGGGGTTCCATTAAAAAAAGGCGATGACGTAATAGACCCCATAGTAGTAAACTAAAAAATTAAAATTGACGACCATAAAATCCACAGGAAAAAAATAAAATTCACGTGTCCGAGCTTTTCTTCCAAACAGTGATAATACAAAAAATATGAATTTTATTCCTTACTTTATTTACACACTGTATTTACTCGTTAAGTCCAATTACAGCTTTATGTGGGTCGTCTTCTGTATTTATACTGTATCTACATTAAGGCTAATGTATCTACTAAACTCGTATTATAACTTGTTCCAGGGCCGGATTTAGAATCTTGAGGCCCGAGGGCCAGTATTTGGTGGGGGCCCCTTAAATCTCTAAAAAATGTTTAATCTCGGAAAAATAAAACTCCATAGTAATTTTTGTACGTTTTTTTTATTATTTTGCTTACTTCTAAACGCTTTGAAGTACTAAACTACGCTTGCACAGGAATGCCATTGCACGCCGAATTTTAAATGAAATGTTTTACATTGCAATTTAATAGGCCTTTTTATTTTAGACAAAAAAGCGTCGCGTGATCATCATTCTGTCTCTATCACGCTTTTAGTAATCTTTCTTTAGTGCCTGCACGGAAAAAAAGTGGGTGCCACAGCTGTACCTGTAAGCACGTTTTTCGCACCGAACATAGGTACGGATATTGTACTTGTTTCGGAAGCGCTGGGGCCCCTGTTCTGTGCAGTCGCAGTACTTACTTTTAAATTCAACAGCTGTACCGATTCTAACCTCGTTTAAAAGCTATGTCCGGACAGTCCGTACAGTCTAAGTGCAAATATCGCATAACAGTTCAGCTGTTGCACCTAATTATTTTCCGTGTGGTTTCTTCATTTTTTCGGATTTTGTTTTAATTGAAAATCTCCATTGCATTGGTGGAGGCCCAGGGGCCGTGGCCCCGCCGGCCCCGTGCCGAATCCGGCCCTGACTTGTTCTCACTAATAGACACAATTCCAATAATGACACTGTGACACATTGATAACGTTGATAACGACACATTACTTGAAGTAAATTAACGCATAAAAGATATATCTATAATTATACTTGAACATAAATTGTTATATTGTAATAAATACATATACAATATACATACATAAACCATATCAACTTTATTTTTAATCCACTTTATTGCCATATTATTCTAATTTTAATAGTTGACTTCCACTTAAATTTTTACTGGTTAGGTAGGTATCTGTCCAAAAACAGATAATTATTATTATCTAATTGTATTATGTTGCTTAACTTATCTTAATTAAATATCAACAAGGTAATGGCAAACTGGCGACGAGACAAATTCTTTCGTTTCTCGAAGAATGCCGAATTATACATTTACTTCTTGTACGTTTCATTGTTTCTAATGATTAAGCAGAACGCACAAGGAATGCTGGCAATGAATTTTCACAACAAAGTTTAAACAATAAACCCAGCTAAACCATACCGTAACCAAAACTTTATTGAAACCAAGGGATATTGCCAGATATTATATATTATCCACACGCATATTAATAGCCAAAAACGCTAGATAAATTTAATAATAATCGGGCTACTCCAACCACCCTTTCGCGATTCTGCCAGTTACTACTAGAATTGACTGCTCTCCAAACGAAAAGATTGCACATACCGTACTAAGATTTAAGAGGGGCTGTTTGTTCTAGCCAACCACACAATATTCTTAACATCAATAACTATCAATTTAGACGAATTTATCTCTTGTATTTTATAAAAAGTGCAAAAAGTTAATAAACTCAAAGAATTGGAACAAGTTTATCAAATGTATTACAGAACTGTAAAAATGGTTGGAAAAACATGAATTATGTTTTTAAATGCAGTTCCTTTAAGTGAATATTCAATATTTAAGAAGTTTGTCTCATATCAGACTAGTATTTGTCTACCTAGAGCTAATCATAAACTGCTATATATTTTCGCTTTTGTTTTGTGCCTATTTTTATAATAGAACAAACACAAAATGTTTTACGTACGTAACTAAAAAGGGAATATGTTCATACAACTGGTAATCGGGGTTAAAAATTAAAACCAAGCGAAACAGATACATTCAAACTTGAGCTTGTTACAGTGGTTTCATATTGATCATTACAAATTTTAACAACTGAACAATAACTGATACAGTCTAGGGCTCTAGGCATACAGTACATAACGATTTTTTATTAATTAAAATTAATTACAATACTTAATACATCTCATAATGATAATTTCAATAATCATATCAACCTCTTGCATGCAGAAAAATTTAGTAGACGAATGTGAAAATAAATGTCATTCTATTAATCTAGTACGTGTTTTGATAAGGTTTTGTTTGAAATCAAAAATAAATATTCATTTATATGTTATTATTATACAGTCATAAATATTTCGCTATGGGGCGTACAAAAAGCATTAGTAAAGAAAAAAGCAAATCATTTTGTCATTATTAACCTCTGGAAAATTAAATCAACGAGAAATTGCCAAAGCAACTGAAGTTTGCTTTGCGGCTGTGAGTAAATTAAGCCAAAAAGGTTAAGGGGAACTTGCCAGTTCTTGAAACAAATCAATGAAACTGTCGTAGCAAACGAAAAACCGCATTAACAGAAGATCGAAAAATAATTTCCACTGCGTTATTAAATAGAAAAGCGTCTATTAAAACTGTTAAAAACGAGTTAGAAAGTGGAATAAAAATATCTACTCGAACTGTGCGTCGCCGCCTTTATGAAGCAGAGCAGGGCAGAAATGCATGCTGTTGCTTCTTTATCAAGTGTTAATAGTGTTATTCAAACTTTACGTTGTTTTGTATACTATTAGGCGATCTTCAGTGACTAATGGCGCATCTAGAAGAGGTGACTGAAAGAATTCTGTATGTCAGAAGAATCGGCTGCAAGGATTTACTACATGATTCTGTTCTTCTACTTAATCTAGAGAGTCTAAAGGGTAGGGATATACATTATACTATTATGCAAGACGGAGCTCCATGCCACACTGAAAAATCTGCAAAACATTGTTTTCTTTAACATCATATACCGCATGTCCCTGGGTTTGGCAATTTGTTGGCAGAATGATCCCGCTGGGGGGGGGGGGGGGTAAAAATATTAATTGTAATTAATTTTCTTTTTTATAAGTCAGACGATAATTCGAATAAGATGTAACATAAATAATAAATATCGTTAAAAATAAAAATAAAGCCATATTATTATTACAAATCCATTAACTCCAAATGGAGCAAATCGTAATGAAGAAGCAACCGTGGGTTGTAGACGCGATGACTAATCATTGGGGGCACAGGCAAATACTTCAGATTCTAGCACAAATCAAAGTGCGGGAGTCTTTTTGCGAATATTAGTTGTGCCGTTAGAGGGAGGTTGTGATTACAAAAAAGAACTCACACAATGATTAATATTTACATGTTCTTAAAGTCATACAGTCTGGAAAACATGGCCACTGAGTTAGCTCTTCCTCAAAAGGATGAATCCGTAATCCACAATGCTTTTGTGAGGAATCAGAGGAAAATCAGTTTCTTTTAGTCAGTTTTGAAGGTTTATATCGTTGTAATTTCGGTATTTAAAAGATTCCATGAATAGCAGATGTTTATCAATTCTTTTCTAAGTGCACCATGCACTAAGCTTGCCGAACATCCACAACAGGTAGTGGTAATAGCTGCCTCCGTATTGACGTTAGATGTTTCAATATTAAAGTCTTGGTAGAGTAGTGACCAGCGTGCTATTTAGTCTCTCACCCAAGCAGACCCGGATCGAATCCCGATGCCGGTAGATCTGGTTAAGGTTTTCTGCAGTTTTTCTTAGCTGTAACACAAATGTGGAATTTGTGCTATTTGATCTGTAAGTTGGCTGTAGCTGCACGATGGGTCTGCGTAATAATAATAATCGCCCCTCCCTCCCGCGCAGAATTCATAGCTTCTGGCGCCTGGTTCGCCAAGCAATGGGTAGTAGTAATTATTATAATACAAAATTAGCGCCTTCGAACCGATGCTGCAATGTTTTTTTAGCTTGTTGCATTTTATTCTATCTAATATACTATACCGTCTTGATTATCACTAATAAGTGTGAAACGCGTGTAGGCGGGCGAAATTCACTCTCTTTTTAGAATTTCATTGACAGACTTTTAGACAGTGAGCCACTAAGTACAGCAGTCTTTATTGGTTCTGATGTAGGTGAAAGGGTGGAGTTTGGGTTATTGTCGTTCTATTTAGATGAAGAATGCAATAAATATGTAACTCTACCGGACCGTTGCAGTGTGATAGATTTCTAAGAAAAATGGACGTACGATTAACCAAGCAGGTGCGTAAAGCTTTTTATTTTAATTTTGCCATGGTGCCTATTGTGTTGGATCATATTGCAGTAAAGATGATATAGTCTGTAGTGTTAACATGTATAGAATGTATTAACACATACGATCGTCGTACGAGCAGAAACTAAATTAGACTATCTAACTGACTGATAATCGGATACAACTATGTAATCCATTAAAATAGTAGTAGAATGTCGGCAAATGTATCGAAAAAAAACACTCCACAAATAACCAATAAAACATTATATGTAAGAGCCCTTTACTCTTATCCTCACACTGCCTCAAAAACTAAAAGTGGTACCGCTTTAGCTAGACTATAGATGTGGCTGGAAAAGAGTAAAACAAAAATACAAGTAGGAGTAAAATAGATATTAAAACACAGGTGCGGTGTTGAGCCAGTTTTGTGCGATGTACTTGTGACCCTTTTCCTAAACGCAGTCAGTCTTACGATGTGTAATGAATATAAACGGGCTCATAAAAACTAAAGATATAAAAACCATCACTTAGATTAATCCCCACTATTCTTTCAATCCAGAGTTACATTCAGAGTGGAGATACACCTGATTCCTGATTGATTGTAGACTCACGGCTGAAGGTTTTACTAAATATTCCACTAATACTTTCCTAGTTGGTAGAATACAGAATCCCAATAGAAAAGCGAAAATGGTTGGTCTAAAAGTACTCCTTTAGATTCGTATCATTCTTAAATCACTTTTTTCATTGCTAATGTTTATTTAATAGAGAGTCAGAAGTTTAAAAAAACAGAAGTTACAGGGGTGGTAAACCTAGACAATGATGTAGTAGATAGGGCCACACAATATTTACCTGCCAGCACCAGATACGAAACCTGAAAATCTTCTTAACGAATTTAAATATTAGATTTTGGTGAGACTTTTGTTCTCCAATGTGGGTTGCAGAACAATTTTTAATGGTCAGACCAACCACTGGTTTATTCATTTGCTCAGAAATTGATGCTGATGTTATGGTCTATGCTCTCCGTATTCGCGACAAAACCATAAAAATAAGGATACCCAGAAACTATAAGCTAATCGATTGATTTGAGACTTGTAACGGTACTGAAATACAATAATTTTTAAGTCATAGAATCTGATACCTACCGGATTGTTAAGTCCGACTTTAGCAGGACTGGGTCCGAATCTTGCTTTAGGGCCACAGGCTTGTATTGAACTTGTACAAAATTTCTCGATTGTTAGAGACTGTGGGGCTTTTCGAGTTGATATTTTTTCATAAATGTTATTGGAAGCATTATAAGCTATTAAAGTGGATCTGTCTGTGCTTGGAGATTTTGATCTGTGTAGTAGAATAAAGTCTGGAAGTTCGTCTTACACTAGATTCGCTCTTTGGTCAAGCATTAAACACTGAAACTAAATCAACTGAATTCGTAAGTAAGCGGTATTAACTTTAACGTTTCACTAAGAATTATTGTGTAATGAAAAGTGTTCCGTAACCAGATGGAAAGAACCAGTGGATTAGATGGAAGATATGTATCAAGAAAATAAGGCCATAGAATAGTGATACAGAACAATTTTCAAAGAATGTAGAAAATAAACTAAAGCACGAAGACAAAGAACGAAGGTATCTTCCTCCCTCCCGCACAAGCTTATAGCTTCTGGGGCCTTGGTTTAGGTTATGGGTTGTAGCAATTATTATTATTATTATCTTCGTTGGCTAGAAAAAATTCGTTTGAAGGCTATAACAACTATGTGATTTTAGATACTATTCTTATAGTATCTAGATTAGAAAGATAGTAAAGGAAGCAGTAACATGTGGAAATGATTAATATTGCTTCCAATTTTTAATTGACTCTTCAAGTCAGATTCTACGTACTGTAACAAATAGGGAAATCCCTATATGCGGGCGGCAGAACATTCCAGAGCGAATCGTCATACACCCGCGAGAACATACTAGAATATTCGACACGGGCTGCGTATATGACGCATCCATGATAACTGCCCACTCAAGAGGAAGAAAGATAACAGAGGAACCCCTTGGTGGAATCACAATTTAGATAAAATGAGAAAAGAAGTTAGACGATTATTCAATCGAGCTAAAGTATCAGGCAATTGGGATAATTACAGAAGTGGCCTAACTATAATAATAATAATAATAATATGGGGGAACTAATTATAACAAGGAAATCCGGAGAGCCAAAAGGGACTCTTGGAGAAGGTTCTGCGAGAGTGTGAACGATACACCTAGCAGCGCCAGGATTCACAAGGTCCTGGCCAGAGAGTCGACTCAGGTACTTGGGTCGATCAAGCGACCCGATGGCACCTACACGACCTCCGGCAAGGCCACTCTAGAGATCCTAGCTCAATACCACTTCCCCGATTGTCAGATACTCAATGACGCTGACGAGGAACCTGCCATCACGGCCCTCATAGGTGAGTATAGACGGCCTAAGAGGGAAGATTGGTTTGCGGTTAACAAGGTCGTCACCTTTGAAACCATAAGCTGGGCAGTTCAATCCTTCCAGCCTTATAAATCACCAGGAGGGGATGGTATCCTTCCCGTGCTACTGCAACAGGGATTGGACACCCTCCTACCCCACCTTATTAGACTGTTCAGGGCCAGTTTAGCGTGGAATTACATACCATCTAACTGGTCCACGGCAAAGGTGGTGTATATACCTAAGGTGGGTCGCAAAGACACCCAACCCAATTCTTTCAGGCCAATTAGCCTGACGTCTTTTCTGCTGAAAACCCTTGAGAAGTTGTTGGATGGGTACATCAGGCGGGAAGTCCTTCCGAACAACCCCCTCAGTGCTCACCAATATGCCTACCAAGGGGGCAAATCAACAGAACTGGCTTTAAATAACCTTGTGGGAAAAATCACCCAAACTCTGGATCGAAAAGAGATTGCGGTGGCACCTTTCCTAGACATCCAAGGAGCTTTTAATAATGCACTAACCGACTCCCTTTGTAAAGCGGTTGCAGCTCGGGGAGTGGCACCCGCCATGGTGGTATAACCTACAGAAACACAAAGGCTATTTTTATATAAAGAAATACTTAACCAACCAAAATGTAGCTGTGCTGGAAGTATCAGCTTGATCCAAATAACACTGCTTTAGTTTTTGCCAGCTAGCCCCCAATAAGTCGGAGAGGGGCGGGGTAATACAAAATATAGAAGATAAAAAAACAAGCGCCACTTCGTTTAAAACAATGCTTATTACTAAAGCTTCAAGCTTATCAGACAAACGAAGAAATAGATCTACTAAAATATGGGCAACTTCCAATATTTTGGTCGTACCGTACATATATACTTACAAATGACGAACTGGAAAGTAATATTAAAATCATACAAATAAATAAATAATAAATAAATAAAACGCACGTAGTGAAATGTAAACGTTCTAAGTAGGGCTTTATTTTACTTGCAACTATTTTCTATTGTGCAGATAAAAAAAAATGTAATGTTTCAATAAAAAAAAGGTGAATGGTGATTTGTATCACAGTTGGTTGTACTTAAAACTACCCTACAACAATTCCACTATTCGAGATCTCGTTTTATCCTTAAAATTAACATGCATGCATAAATTGTAAACACATTGAATAAATATATACATATACATAAATAAAATGACACATAATACATACAAATTTAGACAAACATCCCACCATTCGAAGACCCACGGCTGTATGTTTAAAGCCTTGCTTAGGGGGTTTTCGCTTCACCCTTCGATATTTGGTTGTTTTTATCCGACCCGGTATATGTATAGATGTAGGTACGGACACAAAGGGGAAGAACCTTCCAATTAAAATACACGGTCAGACGGGCAGGAACAAGAATACACCAACGAACAACAAAACCCAAAACAAAAAGACCTACAAAGAAATCACCCTGTATATTGTATTATTTTTAAATATTTGAAGATTTTTACCTTTCTATAAACTGAAAGGTCTTTTACAATACAATTCCCTCAAGGTGACGGCTAGGGAAATAATAGTACCTAAAATAAAAAGACATTTGTGAGATTTAGCGCAACGAGGTTTTAACTAACAGAAGTTACCTAAAATGGTTAGCACCAGAACGTAATCCGTCCAATTTGACGACCGATCGCACACAAATAACCAAGCGATCGTTCTGTTGAATGTGAGATTTATTCCGCTAAAGCGAATTAATATTTAAAACCAATTTCTAATTTATATCTCGCCCATTCAACTTCTAGTACCAAAAACCAGCCATTTTGTTACTTCACTCTACTCTTGAGCAGGGAGCTCAAACGCGCAGGAGCGACTTCACGATAAACCGAAAGAAAGGGAAAACCAGTGACAACCAAACAACGGAGAAGCTTGGTTTTAAACAGTGACCATCAAACAAATAATGGGTTGTGAATTTCAACGTTATAGTGGGATGGATACGAGCAATGCTCAAGGGCAGAACGATAACGACATCACTGTGCGGAGAGACTGTCAGGTTTTGGGCAACCAGGGGTTGTCCGCAAAGAGGGGTTTTATCCCCCTTGCTTTGGACACTCCTGGTTGATGACCTACTGGCGATCATCGAGGCACATGAAGCCGAGGTTCAGGCCTACGCTGACGATATAGTCATTCTGGTCAGAGGCAGAGATGAAGAGGTCATCTCTGAAATTCTGCAGGAATCTTTGGATGCAACGATAGGTTGGTGTCATGGGGAGCTACTCAATGTTAACCCCCAAAAGACGATTATCCTACCGTTCACCAGGAAACGAAAGACTGATAACCTCAGATCACCAAGTATCCTAGGTAAAACAATCCCATTTGTGGAAGAAGCCAAATATCTGGGGATTACACTAGATAAGAAGCTTAACTGGAACTCCCATTTGGATAACACCATCCGCAGGGCCAGGCAGGCTCTCTGGACCTGTCGTAGAATCTGCGGAAAATCCTGGGGATTAAAACCCAAACAAATGCACTGGCTATATGTGACGGTCCTTCGACCTATAGTCACATATGGATGTGTTGTTTGGTGACCTAAGTCCTCACAAAGGACAGCCAAAGATAAACTCTCTAGCTTACAGAGAACAGCCAACCTGGCGGTGACAGGAGCTTTAAGCACTACACCGTCGGCAGCTATGGAAATGCTACTGGATCTACCACCTCTACACATTGTGTTAGAGAGAGAAGCCAGACTGGCCACATATCGATTCTATCAAGCGGCAAGACAGAAGCCGGAGACAGTGATCTTCATACCAAACCGACTATTACCTGTAATAGAATCGGATAACCTCCTAGGTATGATGACCGACACAATGTCTACCAGATATAACTTCAGCAAACCGTATAAAGTCCTATTTCCTAAAAGAGACGAATGGGAGCAATCAAAGAATGCCCTGCAGAAAGCTGACATCGACTGTTACACTGATGGCTCCAAAACCTCGGATGGGGTAGGAGCTGGAGTGTACTGCAACAATCCAAGCACTGAATTGTACTACAGTCTTGGAACGCATACAACTATTTTTCAGGCAGAGATTTATGCCATCGAGATGTGTGCAAGGACGTTAATCGACCTGCGTTACGCACTCAAATCGATAAAGATCTTCTCTGACAGTCAGGCTGCTCTCCAAGCCCTGACAAACTGTGGCTGTACATCAGCAACAGTATGGAACTGTCAGGAAGCACTCTCCAAATTGGGGAAAGCCAACAAGGTCACCCTAATTTGGGTTCCCGGTCACTCTGGCATTGAAGGGAATGAACTAGCTGACCTCCTCGCTAGGAGAGGTGCCAGCTCGAAGTTTATTGGCCCAGAGCCGGTCCTTAGCATTTCAAGGGCCGAAGCCAAAAGTGCTGTAACAAGCTGGATGAGGCACTGTACACAGGAGCTGTGGCATAGCCGCCCAGGGATGGCTTATTCCAAGGCAGCAATAAAGGGCCCATCCAAACCTAGACATACCTTACTGTTAGAGTTGAACAGGCTAGGACTGCGCAGCGTAACTGCCCTTCTCACTGGGCACTGCCGTCTTAGATACCATATGCATAAGCTAGGCTTAACAGACGAGACCGTCTGCCGTCTATGCTTAGAGGCAGCAATAAAGGGCCCATCCAAACCTAGACATACCTTACTGTTAGAGTTGAACAGGCTAGGACTGCGCAGCGTAACTGCCCTTCTCACTGGGCACTGCCGTCTTAGATACCATATGCATAAGCTAGGCTTAACAGACGAGACCGTCTGCCGTCTGACCGTATGCTTAGAGGCAGAGGAAACAGCAGAGCACGTCATATGTACCTGTCCCGCAGGGGACCGCACCAGATTCTCACTGTTTGGCTCAGTGCAACTGAAGCTGGAGGATCTGACCAACCTATCACCCACCAGACTACTCACCTTCCTTAAAAGAATGGGACTGGAGGGTGAACTCTAACCTAGGTGTGAGCCACAATAGACCCAGGAGGTCGCAGTGGAGGGGCGGACAGGACGCCACACTCACCTTTAACCTAACCTAACCTAACATATGACGCATCAGGCGGCTAGACGAGGTACAATACAAGGGTATGTTCGAGCGTTTGCTAGAATGTTTATATGGAAGTTATAAAGCGTCGTGACGGATAGAAGAGAATTCAATTAGTGTTCGACCGGCGTATTAAAATGTGCTTTGTGTAATTAGTAATCAAATATATTAGTGAATAAATAAATGATTAATAGTTGTTGTAATAATAAATAATTAGTCCTTATATAGTCTACTTTAAATTTGTAAATATTTAGCATTTAAGTTCGTTAAACAGTTTATAATTATAGTGTTAAATAATTAGTTAAGATTAAATTGGTTTATGTAAATAATATCATGCTAATAGACGATTAAACAGCATTTTTGTTATTATTTTTAAAAAGAACGTTACAGTACAGATGTTTAAAGTAGATACATAATAATAATAATAATAATAATTGCTACAACCCATAAAATCTAAAGCAGTTTCATTTACACTTTCTTCATTTGAAATCCAGCTTAGAGATATCACGACCACTTTCGAACGTTTATACAGCCTACATTTCAGCTACATAAACATAGCAATGGTATTTATAATACATAATTATATTAAGTATTCATCGTCAAATGCAGTTTTGGCATCTCCATGGCATTTACTATTTGATAAATACTTTCGTTCTTAAAAATAAAAGTAAACAAAATTCTAGTTTATGTCTCGCCAAAATAATCAACCTAAGAGTCCTTATCACATGCGTACTCTAATATTTTTATTATTTTCGAGGAATCCTTTTAATATCATTAATATCTGTAAGTAAACAGTAAATACCTATTTTTGTATTTCCTGTAAAATATAACATTAGGTAGGTGTACGTTTGCACGTATACACATCAAACATTCTAAATGTGCCAAAATGCACGCATGAACACGAGATTTTCTGAAAAGTTTATTCAGAAGGTGTGTTGATAGTAAATTTGCCAAAAACATAGTTTTACTAGGTATTAAAATCTTGCCAGTATTGACAACTACATCAAGCAGATGCATTTTTTAAAACTTTCTTGAATAGGTTTTTGATTCAGCCTTAGCCTTGAGGTGCTTACCATTTTATAAATCGAGGTATCATTTTTGGCATGAGGACAAAGACATCAACGATTTAAAATATATAGCTGCGTACATAATTTATTTTTTGTTAAATAAGAATTGGGCGGTTTTGTTCTGTGTTTTTTCTTGATTATGTGCCAAATTAATTTATTACGCCTTTTAGAATAAAATGAAAGTAGTATTCAAGAAGAAAACAGCAACTTATTTCTAAAATATTTATCGAAGATTAACGGTTATTTCCTTTAGCAGTAACGCATTTTGAACTTCGACTACATAGTAAAAAATCAGCCCCGTGAACAATTTTTAGAGTACTTTAAAGTTAAAATTTAGATTAGAAAAACATTTTTTTCACTCTGTTCTTCTAACAAAAATAATTCTTCAATACTGAAATTTATTTTTTTTTTCTATATTATTAATTAACTCTATATAGTTTGAATATTCAATCTAATAGTATAATAAAAGTATAACTGAATCCACTCTAATTTAATTTTTTGTAAGAGAAGAGAATCCTTTAAAAAGTGATCTAAACTTGTAAAAAAATGTTTGTTAGTGTTCATGTTACTCTAGTTAGAGTAAATAAAACGAATTGGCACCTGTATACACTTGACAGTATGTTTGACAAGAGAAACGTGTTCGCAATACCGACACTCACAAAAATGGCGACAATCACCTGTCTGCTGTATTTGACTTCGACTAGTTAAAACGGTTGAATCTTTGCAATTTCAAAAGTTACTAAAATTGGTGGGAATTAGTAGTAGTGGGAGTTAATAGTGTTCATAGGTGTGAAAATAACGCGAACCTGGAAATTCATGTACCCACAAACATGTGAGAATAATATGAGGTTCTGTGAAAATTAAACAAAGTCTGAATATAATGAATGAATGAAATGAAATTCAGATAATGTCAGATACCTTAATAAACTTTTATAGAATTTTGACCAGATATCATGCGTTCTAGAAGAGTGGAAGGAGGAGTTCTCTAGAGATAGTGGAACTAAATATGCAGGGGAAATACCTATGTCTTTTTTATCTGTTGATATTGGTACACATTAGTTCTGACTATTTTTTAATCTCATTAACTCATTGGTATTGGCAAGGAACTCAAGCTTAGGATTGTCCTTTTCATAAGTAGGTTAACAATATTCATCCAAAACAGGCAACAGTTGACCACTGTTGCATTCCAGAGATTCTGTAGAATTTCCTGAAATGGCAATTATGTTTTCTGGACAAACATACATATATAACAGAATAGGGTGGGTGTGCCAGTGTTAAACCATTTAAGAGACATTTCCAAACAGTATTTGATATTGTACCTAAATTATCGCGCCAATAGTTATGAAAAATATACATTATATTCCTCATTTATTGAAGAATCAAATAATTAATACAAACTTCTGAATATCCCTTCCATTTTTTTTCCTAAAATAATTAAGATCACAAGACGGAATGTGCCTAAGGTTGACCAGCTCATACCAGTAGTTGACCAAGTGTTACACCAGTAATTGACCAGTAAATAAAACGAATGCTTTTATCGAAAAATAACTGTATTACAAATGTATTAAACTGAGATTTACAACTTTAAAAACTTAAAAATCTAGGAAGTAGGAACACTGTTCAGACTTTTGGGATGAATTTATCCATTTCAAGAACTCGATAAAATCCTTTATTATTTGTTAAGGTAGGAACCCTAATTGTTTCTTGAATATATTTTTTGTTCTACCAAACTTTATCACATAGTTTTGGCCCAAGGTCCATTTATAGGCAACTTTATAGGTTGCCTCAGTGAGTACTAGCCAATGAGCGCGCGAAACGTCAGAGGTCTACCCATCCTATCTCACTTACATTCATTTACTATATGGCATCCGTCTCTGTCTTACAGCTTTTTTACGTTATTTTACAGTTTTAAAAAGTACATTTAAGTATGAAATGAAGTAAAAAACTGCCTTGTATGCCAAAATGATATTAACTTTATATATATTAAATAATTTACTTGAGACATTACTTAAAGGAACTAAGATGTCTTTAATTATTCACGAGAATTCATTATTTTGGACTATATGCATCATTCAATGTTTATTTAAAAAATTTACACGTATCCCTAATTAGTCAAGAAAGTATTATGATTTTAAAGTTAACATTAGTCGTTTTCTTTTGCATATGTGTGATTAAACATCCAAACAATCATAAAGATTTTAGCATGATAGCAAAAGATCATTGGCAATATACCTAGTCACAAGTTTCGTCACAGCACACAGCACTTATTCGATTCAATCATGTAAATCACAAAATTTCTACGATTCAAAGGGGTACGGAGATTACCGATCATGCTAAGAAAATCTGAACAGTCGGGAGTTAATCAGTATTCAAAAGAACGCGATGTGATAAGAAATGACAAATCTGATTTAATCATCCACGGCAAAAAACGACTATTGTCCTTACATAGAATGTTTATTAATTAATTTGTTTTTTTTTAATTTACAAAAATATGGATGTCTTTTTTTATAATACAATATAATATGTAATAGGATTAAGGTTGCTTGCCCGCGATGTATCTTGCGTATGATGTGAGATATTGACACATCACACGTAACATCTTTTGTATGTTACTAAAAGTTTGTACGGGAAACAAAAAACCTCCGTGATCGCGTATAACTAGCCCGAAAGGCGTTGCCTTTTGAGCAAGTTTAATACTAATTAAAAATGAACTAGGACATATTGATTATTATGTTAATTTATTAAATAATTTTTTTATATTTGCTTGTTTGTATATTTGTTTTCTTTGCTAGTCTTCTGCTTTCCTTTTAGTGCCTGTTACTGAACTTTTTAACATTAAGTTTTCATGTTTATGAAATTTATAACATATAAATAGCTTCCTCAGCTTCTGTGGTTTTTATTAAACTATTATTGCAAACTGCAACTGTACATCTTTCTGCTGGCATAATGCTATACAGTATAAAATAAAACAATTAATATTTTGTAAAAGCATTTTATAATAGTAACCAGAAAGAAACTGTCACATTGAATAATTACAAGAAATTAATTGCGGAAAAATAAGACTAAATAATTTAATTTAGAAACTTATAACTTCTGTCAAGAACTGACTTTTTTACTATAAATAAATTTACAATTTAAGTTTGCAAAAGTCCCGACGCTTGACAGTGACTGCAAGCGCTGCATAAACAGAACATGAGTGCAAGTGAGAACAAATAGGTGGATGGTTAGTTCTAGGTAGTCCTCTGACGTATTTGCTTCCGCTCTTCCGTCTCAAAAAGGGGTCCACTAACTGCTCTACTGAGGTAACCTATAAAAGTTAATAGACCTTGGTTTTGGCCAGCGGAAAGTATTACCAGCGGAAAAAGTCATAGTGTTTATCTCATAAAGATCACCATCTACATTCTCCACAGTCCCCGGGAAATACTCTCCTTCATACTTGACAATAACGTAATCTCCTCTCTTTGATTTTTTAGTCCACAGGTTTATAATTAGCGAGCGGTACCATCTTCAGTAGAATATTCAGAATCTAAATAAATTCTCAGTTTTTTACTCTTTTGTCTTGAATTCTCTTCATCTGAATCGGTTTCTTGTTTCTTATTTCTTCTTTGTTTCGTTTGTTTTTTTTTTCTCTATTGGCTCGGTTAGCTGCCCTGCTAGCTTTTTTCTTCTTTCTCTTTCTTGAGGTCTTCTTTTTCTTTCCAATATTTCATCCATTCACTGCTGTTAACTGCATCAGGCAGACGAACTTTATTTCGCTTCTTTTTGACTTTAGTTGGGGATTCGGAAGGCCACATAACTGCTGTAGCGAATGCAGGACTAATCGGTTTGACAGGCTGTTTACTTGATGAAGGAGACTCGATAACTCGCTTTACAGGAGTATTAAAAATCTGTCTGCTTGGAATATACTCCGAAACGGACTCACTGTTGTTTGTGCTCACGATTGGAGTTTCAGGAAGTGATGCTGATGGTGAGTCTCTAGAAATATCAACAGGTAAAGCCAGGATTTCATTCATTGGATCAGGCTCATCAGTAGGTTCAGGTTGTCCTTCATTGCCAGAAACCTCTTTCAATTGTTCTTCCAGTGTATGAATATTTTCTGTCAAATTAAGTTGTTCGTCAGGGTGAGATGCATCCTCATTTACTGTCTTGAATATTTTTTGCCACACATAGAAAAGCTCTTTAGCAAATTCGTCTCCAGTCCATGAGAAATCTTTAGCTGCACGGAATTCTCGAATACGGGAACCAGGCTTTAAAGATTCAGTAAGTACAGTAAGTGCTCCAGACCAATTTGAGCTGGCTTATCTGGTTTGTCATGTCGAGATGAATTAGTCATACATTTTTCGTAGCTAATTGCATTGGCATCGAACGGATATAACCCGAATTTTCTGAAATCGTTGCGAATGACATCTTTTGAAATGTCAATGAATGTTGCCTCTAAAAGGGGTGCAAATAAAGCTTTGGTAACACATCGATTACCAGTCTTCAGTTTCCAGTCACTGACAATCTTTTTCCAAGAATTCTTCAGTGGGCGAAATACAGACACGTCGGCTGGTTGTATAATATGAGTCGCGTTTGGATAGAGCGAATATAGAATAATGCCGAGATCAATGTACAGTTGAGACACTTCTTGATTTATGTGCGATTTGTGGCCATCTATCAACAATAACACAGGAAACTTGACTTTATTTTCTTTCAGTTTTAGAACGAGAGTATTTGCTATGTATCCATAGAAAACTTTTGATGTCATCCAACCTGTTTCAGACTTGCCGACACCCCATTCTTTATTAACTTGCCTAACGATCTCGGATGAAATTCGTTCATATGGATAAATTATCAATGGTGGTAATATAGTTCCAGATACTGCAAATGTTTCTACGGTAATGCACTCTTTCTCCTTCTCTTTTATTTCATAAAAATTGTTGAACCGACGAGGACCCAACACTAAGCCAGAAGAAGGACTTGTTTGAAATCCGGATTCGTCTGCATTTATGACTCTTTCCGGATCTTCTAAAATGTTGGCGACGCCTTCAGCGACTAAATATTCTTTTAAAGTTGCATTCCACTTTCTCAAAGCCTTTTCTGTCACTAGACTTCTGGCTATGTTGATAGATTTCGCATGACGTACAGCTATTTCTTGATGTCTCTTTAAAAAGCTGGCAAACCATTTTCTGCCAGGCTTGTCATCTTTAACTGGATTAGGATGTTTGTCTCATTTTATTATACTTTTAACAGTTTCAAGAACCATTTGTTTATTAACTGGAAATTTCTTTTTCGCCATCGCCATTATCCACGATTTTAGCAGGGATTCTTCTTGTGGGGTCGATATTGTAGGAGGTCCCATTTTTCTTTGTACTGGGTGTTTCAGTTTCATTTTATTAATAATTGTTGTATGTGGAATACCATACTTTCGGCATGTTTCCCTTATTTTAGCACCTTTGCTTATTTCCTCAATAGCCTTTGTGACGTCATCTTCTTTATATTTGAAGAAAATTCTTTTCGGTGGCATGGTGTCTGTAAAAGATAATGTAGATCTGTAGATGGTCAATTACTGGAACAAATTTTTAGTATGGATGTCACCATTGTTACACCACTGGTCCAGTGTGTTCTATACTAATTTAACAAGTGAACATAACTGTATTTATAAAGAAAATCAAAAACCAAAAATCTTCAAAAAAGCTCAATCACCAGTAGTTTACCAAAAATGGTAAACCTCAGGGACACTGCGAATTTATGTGTACCAGTAGTTTTCCAGTGATAAATAACCATTCAAACAAGCGTTTTTTACGCAAATAATATGCAAAATTGTTAGAACATACATAACAGTAACCCATAAACATGAAAGTTCCTCATAATCATGGTAAAAATCAAAGACTCAAAAAGATTAAGAAAACTTACCTTCAATACACGTTCTAACTAAAATGGCCACCCGGAACGAAATGAACGAGAGATGGTTGCAAATAAGTCATAAAAAAGTTTGTAAATGGCGTCTTACTCGTTTTTTGTCATAATTAACCGATCGGTAAATGTCCGTCAAGGCTAGCAACCGCAATAAAAGTGGTCTACTACTGGTACCTGGTGCATTACCGGTACACCCACTCTATAAACAATGTAGTCTGAGTACACTCTGTTACGATCATAACGATCATATTCAAGGTCTGTCCGTCACTTTTACGCAACGTAAGACTGACTGTTAAGCAGTTTTTACAGATTAGTTTATTGTTTCCAGCCTTATTTTGTGGAACTCCATAATCATGAAATAAATAAAGATTATTAAAAGTTTCACAGTTTTATTAAAATATACCTGACAATATTGTTTCGACAGCTATGCTGTCATTATCAAAGGTAATATAATTATAAACAAACACGTCGCTAAGGTAGATACAAAATAGGTAACTAGATAAAATAATAATAATAAAAATTAATAATAAAAATCATAATTAAACATCTAATACTTCCAGTAACGGAGAATTACTGAGCTCAAGTTGTTCATTCATTAAAGGTACCCTGAGTTTGTGTTTGTATATCTCAAAGGCTTCTAAAATGTCTAATTTGCGTTTGTTATTACAAAAATGTAGGAATTTAATATTATTTTGAGGAGTCATTGTGTGATTTTGTTCTAAAAGGTGTTTGGCATAATTCGATTTTTCAGGATGTTTATTTTTGTAATGACGTACGTGTTCTTTATATCTTATGTCAAAATTTCGAAGTGTTTGTCCAATATATACCGAACTACAAAAAGAACAATTTAAACGGTAAATGCCCGATTTCATGATATCATGTGTTCTGTCTTTAGCATTAAATAAGAATGAAAAAGTGTTAGTGTTGGTTTTAAATGTTATTTTATAATTGTTGGTTTTTCTTAGTATATGTGCAATTTTTTCTGATATTTTGCCAAAATATGGTATAGATATGTAATTTGTGTCTTCTGTTTGATTTTCAATGGGATATATTCTTTTGATAGCTAACCTATAATCTTTTTGTTTAATTAAAGTGTCAATCATGTTCGGATTATAATGATTTGCATGTGCTAGTTGTTTAATGGTTGATATCTCTTTGCTAAAATCTGATTTTGTTAGTGGAATAGTTAAAGCTCTGTGTACTAATGATCTGTATGCTGCTATTTTATGTGTATTGTGGTGACAAGATTCATTTGGTATTGTTATGTCTGTTTGTGTTGGTTTTCTGTATATGGAAAATTCAAAAAGATTAACGCAGACAATCTTTTTGAATTTTCCATATACAGAAAACCAACACAAACAGACATAACAATACCAAATGAATCTTGTCACCACAATACACATAAAATAGCAGCATACAGATCATTAGTACACAGAGCTTTAACTATTCCACTAACAAAATCAGATTTTAGCAAAGAGATATCAACCATTAAACAACTAGCACATGCAAATCATTATAATCCGAACATGATTGACACTTTAATTAAACAAAAAGATTATAGGTTAGCTATCAAAAGAATATATCCCATTGAAAATCAAACAGAAGACACAAATTACATATCTATACCATATTTTGGCAAAATATCAGAAAAAATTGCACATATACTAAGAAAAACCAACAATTATAAAATAACATTTAAAACCAACACTAACACTTTTTCATTCTTATTTAATGCTAAAGACAGAACACATGATATCATGAAATCGGGCATTTACCGTTTAAATTGTTCTTTTTGTAGTTCGGTATATATTGGACAAACACTTCGAAATTTTGACATAAGATATAAAGAACACGTACGTCATTACAAAAATAAACATCCTGAAAAATCGAATTATGCCAAACACCTTTTAGAACAAAATCACACAATGACTCCTCAAAATAATATTAAATTCCTACATTTTTGTAATAACAAACGCAAATTAGACATTTTAGAAGCCTTTGAGATATACAAACACAAACTCAGGGTACCTTTAATGAATGAACAACTTGAGCTCAGTAATTCTCCGTTACTGGAAGTATTAGATGTTTAATTATGATTTTTATTATTAATTTTTATTATTATTATTTTATCTAGTTACCTATTTTGTATCTACCTTAGCGACGTGTTTGTTTATAATTATATTACCTTTGATAATGACAGCATAGCTGTCGAAACAATATTGTCAGGTATATTTTAATAAAACTGTGAAACTTTTAATAATCTTTATTTATTTCATTTACAGATTAGAACTACTTATGAAGATATCTTAACTTAATATTAATCACTATTGTTAGTTATTGATTATTATTATTATTATTAGTACAGTACATAACTACGGGTACTTAAGAATTTAAGAGACTACCAAAGAAAACTTTATTATAAAACTACATAGAAGTATTTTTTATACACATATTTTTATACTGGTTTAAAATGTGATACATAAATATAAAAACATCAAAATCAATCATTCTTAGTTAATCAGTGGACTGTTCAAAGTCAGTGGACTCTTCTTTAGGAGTAAAATCCTTCAATGGTAACTGTCGTACTGCTTCCTTTATCAAATTACCTTCTTTTTGAGGTTTCTGAAAGCATTCCTTATTATATATTGCAATACCATGTTCTGTTGTCTGTTGTCTTTTCTTAATTTTCTTTTCGTAGAAATCTGTGTCGCAAAAATATAATTTTTCTAGAACCTGGTATGGTGATGGTCTGGTCGGTTTACGGGAAACACAACTATTTGGTTCTGTACTGCTGGAAGTTACCGACAAATATACGCTTTCGTTGGTTTTGCAAAGTAATACCTCTTTCTCCTTAACACCCATATCAAGTTTGGACCATTGAATTGACAAAGAATTTCTACTAGCAATAATTGTAGTAGTAGTAGTAGATGTCGTAGCAATCTCTGAAGAAGACATTTCTGTAATTCTGGAGTGCGCCATAACTTTACCCCTTGACAGTTTCTCACCGAGTGTACACAGTAAAAAATGCAGTGGTGGTGAAAAACATATTTGGTGTGGTGAAATATCTGAGTGTGAATTTCTACACTCATGTGAATGAAATTAACAACCAAAATTAACACGCAGCAACAATTTTCTTATGAGTGTTATCTTAATTTAAAAAATGGTTAAAAATAATGTTTTTGGTGTGCAAATCATTTGAATTTGGTAAAGATATTCTCGTTAGTGTAAGAGTCATCTTTCAGAAAATGTATTTTACTATTCTAGCATGTTAACAGCAGTAAAGAGTGTTAGATTGCCAACAAAACCGATTTAACCCTCGCGAGTGTCATCCACCGAACATTCACCTACAACGCGAATAATCACGATTGGACGTGAGCACTTTTATTTACTGTTTGTGTTTGAATGTAGTTAGTTGTCTTTGAAAGTCACAACGATTTTTAAGATTCAACTAGCCAATAAAAGTAAATATGCTAAAATAGAAGAGGATGCATCTTTCTAACGATCTTGTGCAATTAAGTAAGTAAGATTTTAAAACTATAATTTCCATTCCTGGTTGTGTCTATTCAGCTTTTTCTTATGTAAGAGTTTTAGCAGCCATGTTGATCCTTTGTAATTTCAATCATCATTATGCATAAATATAAATAATAATGTTTACGTGAATTATGGATAAATAATAGATAAAATTATTTTCAGATTTTTGGTTTACAAAGAACCATTTAAGTGTAAAACCGTTTCTGGTTCCTGCTATGTAGTACCTACATAAGTATATATGTGATGAAGTATGTATGTCGGTATAGTAGGTCGGTCTTTGGACGGCCGAACTCAGCTTAAAAAGATGGCGCACATATGTTTATAAAACGTGTTATTATTAACATGTGATTACTGACATTGTGATTAGTGACATTAAATGTCGTTTCTATAATTACAGGTAAGGTTTGTAATGTAAATTAGAATGTGTAAATAATTTTAATAAAACTAATTACAGAAACTCATAATTACAAATGATAAACACAAACAGTCAACTTTGAACATTTTTACATTGGGTAACAAAATTAAGAATTCATGATTTTCAAATAATGAAGGAAAATCATCACAGTATGTACACATGGATTATTGGATTATTTAGATTTAGAATGTATTTATATTTTGCATTTTGTTTTAAAATAAAACTAATATTTGTGTGTATTATTGTAACCACTATAATTGGTTCCTTTTCCATTAAAAGAATGTTCCTTACCATTATAAGCAATAATTTTTACACTAAAAGAATGGGAAATTAACACTCAGTTCGTGCATACTTTACACTCAGCAAATGTTTTCTCACACAACAATATGGTTGCCATTTTTACACTCAGTGTCCATGACTTTAACCTGCATTGAAGGTTAAAGTTGTTATATATTTTACCACTTTTAAGACCAATGTTATTTACACTCATCAGTGTGGATAAATAGGAACCACTCTGGGTGTTATTTGAGTGTAAAAGTTAACACTCCATTTTTTACTGTGTAGCGCTCAATTAGTAGATCGAGAACTGTGCAACCTATTGCCGAGCACTATTGTTTTGCAATAGGCGTTAGTGAAAAGCAGTACCAGATAAACAAAGATCATTATTAAAAGATAAATATTAAATTTGATCTATTATTATTATTATTGTTAATTATAATTAATATTGCCTAACCACAAAAGTATGGAATTACTTGTGCGTGGTATACATATAGCGAATTTTTAATCTTATCGACAACCACAGGTAGGTGTATACGTGATTGACGGGATCGACTGTAACTCATCGACGCTTGTAACTCTGCTACCTCCCTCTTTATAAATGCACAGAATAATCACTCCTACGTTTGCCTAATAGTTCAAATTGAATGGTATATTCGGGAAACTTGCGATGTGGTAGTTCCCAACAACGAATGGTCATTCGAAGTTTTTCATAGCTACAATGTCTTTTAATTTTATTGTGATATGCTTTCATGCAGTTTAGGTTCCGACTGTTTTCCATCTCGATAACTTCTTTTTTATGTTTTTCATCAACCTACCCACTCTTCGCCTATCAGATAAGTTTCCAAACAAACTCTAGTAGATCTAGTTGTCTTGCAACTTTTTTAAGTGCCTTGTACAATTTGTACAATTCACTTAGTGTATGCTTATGTATATCCAATTAGTGTAAAAATAATTAATGGAGGGTGGTCGCTTGTCTGTTGTTACTTTAAAACTACCAAATGTTCGAGTCTGTGCAGATAGCTTCACTAATAATACCCTGTAAGGACTGTGGTCTATCACAACACTACAATTGTGTCTCCTAACGACCTAACCACACGTTGTATTAAACTTGAGTTATACCAATACGTATTTCGATAACCATGTTACCTTTTTTACGGCGAACAGCATACTATTTTTCACACGGTTTTTTGCCGTGAAAGAGGTAACATCGTTACCGAATTAGTATTGGCATAAGTCAAATGGAATGTGTGGTTAAGAAGCACCGTTTATAATATAGTGTAGATTACTTTTTTTTTAAATGTAGCAATATCCATATATACTGAATATAAGTACAAGTATGTACATATTCTACAACTAATTTTGTAAAAGACTAGAGAGGAAAACCCTGTTTGTTCAAAAACGGCGATTGACGTTGGATAATTTTCTCTATAAACTCGATAGTTTACCGTCCTATCTCCATCTATTTGCTGAAATGGTTTTCGAAAGATTAACCGGGCCGAGAAAATTGAAAAATAATTACAATGTCGAGAGCTTGCGAAATATTATACTTAGGCGGCATCTTGAATATCATTTAGACTGGCGTTTTGTATAATTTTATTGTCACTTTTTAAGAATTGTAGCTTCGAAAGGCAACTTACTACATACACACTTGATCTTGTTGTATCATTTCAAGGGACTTCGATCAATTACATCTTGGTGGATCAGTTAGAATCATTTTTTTAACACCGCTAACATTCTTATTGTCGTTACCTGAAATATTGACGGTGATCAGACATACTATGTTGTTTTCGGAATTGTTTTTCATTGGATTGCAAAATGAGTTTTTCCAACGCTAGTTGTATAGTGTTAAAGATTTCAGTGCCCATGTGGTCATAGTTTAACTATGTGGATATTCTAATAGTCATCAGTATCAGTATCTGATTGTCAATGTAATGATTATTAAAGAATTGTCGATTGAATGTAATATTGTGTTGAGAGGACTGCTAGAAGACAATATTTTGATCAACTTAGAACACTTACTAGTTCTCAAATCAAGGAAACTACGACTCTTACAATATCTAGCAACCCGACGAACCCTATTGAGAATAAAGCATTCCGTATGAGAGCAAGATTTTGTTTTTATGTACATATAGTGGAAAAGATAAAGAAAAGTGTCTCGTCTTGTTTTATTGCATGTTAAGTCAGGGAGTAAGTCTACAACAAACATCAATACTCTTGGAATTGTCAAAGACACACATATACATATAAGATGAATAGAGTTTGTTGTGGTGTTTTCATGTCTAGATCTTTTTAAACTCTTTCTTCTTCTTGTTCGGCTATGTAAGTGATTTATAAGACTGCACTCCTATAATACTGGTATATGCTGGTCTTCAGTTGCCGTTCTGTTAATAGAAATTTAGATGTAGCTTCATGTAGCAATTTAGATTGTACCTATCCATCTTGTGCAACCTGATAAGCAACGTCCATAAATTTTGTGCAACGTGATAAGAGCTTGTGTTAACTCCACCCCTATCACGCAGTTTTCACTTGATCACTCCGCTCCTATTTTAAATGCAGTATAAAACTATATAATGAAATTTGATAATGATAATTAAATTCCTTACAAGATTGATTCTATTAGGTGTCGAGGAGTTTTTTTATTTATTCATGTTTCACTTGTATATTATTTGTTGTTTACCTGTAATACGAACTATACAAACAAGTCCATAACAACCAAGGCATTATAAGCGGGTATTATAATTCATAACACCAGCTCACTGCTTACTTTCCAATCGGAGCCGACGTTACCTTCAGTAGTAATTTGGATCATTAGTTCAGAAACTATGTGTTTTGCGTACGAGTGTGTTGCAAAACAACAAAGAACATAAGTATTTTCAACGTAGTTTCCGGGCGCGTGATCCACGAATTATTTTGTGCCGACTTTTAGAGAAATTTCTTAGATAAAATTAAATTATTCTTTAGATGACATGTGCTATTAGGAGTTTGCTTGTTTTCATGTACATTAACAACCAACAACAAAAACATTTCAATTTAAAATTTTATATCTCTGTTTGGGGGTTTCCGTCGTGTTGATTTCCACTTACTTTATATACAATACATACACATAATTACGCTTATTTTGCATCTATAAAGATTATTCTGGCTGAAATCAAAAGTACTACTTTTTTATAATTAGAAATAATTTCAGTCAGAAATGGTATAAAAAACTATAAAAAAGCCACTTTTTCGGTTTTTTCTAAATTTACCCTCACTCCGTTGCACTGAGCGTAAAAATTGATACATTAGATTTGTAATTAATTAAATTCTCTACCAGATTGATTATGAAGACTTTTACGCTAAAATGTAGTGTTACGCGATGTTAAGTGGCAAGAAGCTCAGAATTTTAAGCAAGCAGGCAATTTTAGCTTTTTTTGCGAGCTTCACAGCTCCGTTACTATTCATCGTACAAAAAACTTCACATACCAAATTTCTAAGATATTTTGTTCTCTACTAACTTTCTTTGGGCTAAGATGCACCAGAACAAAGTTATAGGCTAAAAACTAAAAAGTGCCGATTTTTGACGGCTGGGAGAGGGAGAAAGAAAACTTGGATTTTTCACTAATCCACTAATCTATACAACATGTCAAAAATTTAGAATTACCCAACCTTTTTCAGGGTAAAACCCCTTCATTCACTGGACTATAGTTACATAAAAATTATATCATTTTAGTGATATAATCTAACTTGGGGCAGCTAAATTAAATAATTAATGTGTTTATTATTAGATTGTTGATCGAATTCAGCAAAAATAGATAAGTATTCGTATAAGCACAGCAATACATAACTTCATAATATTCTGTATTTAGATGATATCATATCATCTAATTGAAAATTTGTTTAGTTTGTAACACATAAGAACATTTAATAGGCTACGATAGGCTTCGGAAGTTTTCAAATAGTCAAATAGCGCCTATAAAAAAATAGATACTCATACTAGGATATTAGTTTTATTCATGCTTAAGGATACATGCTTGGTTACAGATAATTTTATCAAGCTAAACTAGGAAAATAGGAGTACGATTGTTTTAATATACATTTAACCTCACTTTATAAAAGGTTTATAAATATAAAAAGGCATATAGTAGAACATGGTTTATGTAACCCATGTTACATGTTCAGGATTGTTTATCCATTTTTTTAGAGGATTTTATCTTTCTTTCTTTGTATGGGGTTTGACGATAATTAACGTAGAAGAGAATTTTCTTGATCCTACTAAGCTGAACCAGTTTCGGGAAAATATTTCACTGAAAATATGTAAAATGGTTCATTATTATAATGTCTATAACAGTACATTTAACTTACAAACTCCTGTATTTGAAAAATGTGTGTTAATCTTTGTGATTTATTTTCGTTCTTCAACAATTATATGGAATTCTGAACGATTTATTTAAATTAAATCAAGAAGATTTATGTTTATCAAAATATTGATTTGGATAATTCGACTTAGATGGATATTAAAGATCAGCTTTTGAATTGAAGCTGTCTGTATTACCGATAATACAATAGAAAATACATTTGAGTGGATTCGTTGACGTTTATATTACAAGGTAAATCGAAAATAAAAAGATTTGGTTCACATTAGGAACAATAAAATCATAAAGACAATTTTTTTATAAATTTGGAATTTATTTTTCTTATTTGAGAGTGTTTTCAATAACAAAGTTATAACATTTAAACAATTTCAATTTTTTTATTCACAAAAATAATTAATTTTTCGTTAGATAAATTTATTTAGCAATTGTAAATATTTTTCTTATCTGATAAACTTATTTGATGTCAGTTTGTTCAAATGGAGACCAGTTACAATTCCCATGTCAGGTTGGTAACTAACATTTAACACAATTAAGCAAGCTCAAGGAAGATTTTCCATTTTTTTAACTTTTCTGTTTAAGTATTCTTTTTTATTTTCTCTTTTTAAATATATTTTCTATTTATCATAATAAAAATAAAGATCTGTGTTTCAATTTATCTATGTGTTTATTTATTTGACGTTTATGCAAGCATCCATTTATTTTTTTCTCATACGGAGTTTAAGTTTGCTGTTTGTCCAGTTTCAGAAGTCCAAGCGCATTGGTAGTAAGTTTCTTTTTCCAGGTAGAGGAATTAATAAGATCAATGGGAATTTTTATCTCATGCTCTAACGAATTAAACCTGAGTCAGCCTATTTGGGAAAAAGAAAATTTTGGGTGTTATTTCAAATTTCTTTATTGAAGCTAGCCAAAGTAATTTTGACATCATTAATTAATTTAATTTTTTTACTTAAATAATATCTCAGTATATACAGTCTGTTTGATTTAAAGCGCCCCGCTTTGTAGCAACTTTATTTTCAGTCAGAAAGGGTATAAACTATATATATATATTATTAAATGGAATCAAATTCTCTATGTTCTGGTTCAGAAAATTTTGTATTTACTAAATCGGCGTAAACTTTTTTTTAAATTACATGAGGTATGTTTCTACTGAAATCGATCGAGTATTGTGTTCTGTTTTCAACCATAATAAATATTCATACTCTTGCATAAGAAAATTTTCCAGAAAACCGTGAAAAATGATTTACGATTAGTAAGCTTTGATTTCTGGTTCTCAAATTAATAAAACAGACATATCTAGCAAGATTAGGTAAATAACGAAACTTTAGTTGTTCCAGTGGCGTATTTACAATTTTTTTTCGGGAGGAGAGGGTACTCTATAAAAATTCCGAATTAAAATACCTAGATTTTGACATAAATGACCTGGACTATTAAAAACAAAATCGAGGGTAGGTATGTCCTCTGCTCATTGTTCTCTCACCATTACATTTCGCGTTAATATTATCTTGTTTGTTTGTACACTCCATATTATTGCTTTATTCGACTTGTATTATTTATTAGAGATTTCAAACACATTACCAGTTGGGTGGTCACAGACCATTTTGGGTGAATATGGTTCACCCGTGCCTTCTACTGGGAAGCTTCGTACTGCCTGAACTTCGAACCGAACGGGCGGCTCCATCCCTTTAGCCCCACCCCGCAAATATGTCACTGAGGTTTTCTGATGGTCTTTAATCTTCAATTATGGAAAATGTAGAACAAAACAGTACAAAAATAAATAATCAATAGAATAAATTTAAAAACTTATTTTAGAATTCCGCTAATTGATAGAGAGCCGCAATAGAAAATTATTGATATTTATTGATGCATTGCATTAGTGCAATGGTCACGTGACATACTTTTTACCACTTGATTCTTTTTCCTAGTAACTTTTTTGCATCATAAGGGATACCAAACCATGGTTGCCAGAAAAATCGGAAAGTCGCGCGTGGGTGCCAGAGCGACCGACAGACTTTAAACGAGCGTCCTCTGCAGGGCGACTGAAATGCAGATTTCTTATGATCATATTCTTGTTCCTCGTTTTCGATATGATATGATAAATCAGTGAAATAAAACTTTACCATCTCATGTATCATGAAGGATATCAGATTGAAGCTTTGCTTTGGCCACGAGAGCTACTGTGTAAGTGCTGTTATTTATATTTGAAGTATATTATTTAATACATGAATAAAAGATAGCAAAGAATACCAAACCATAAGTGCGTGTGGGTGCCAGACCGACCGAAAGATTTTAAACGAGTGCCGTCTGCAGGGCGACTGAGATGCAAATTTTTTATGGCCATATTCTTGTTCCTTGTGTTCAATATGATATGATTAATACTTTCTGGCATGGTAAAAAATATATCAATAATTTCCCATTGCGGCTCTCTATCTATTAGTGGAATTCTAAAATAAGTTTTTCAATTTATTTTATTGATTTGTTTTTGTACTGTTGTGTTATACATTTTCTCTTATTGAAGATTAAAGACCATCAGAAAACCTCAGTGGCATATTTGCGGGGGAGGGGCTAAAGGGATGGAGCCACCCTCGATTTTTTGTAATAGTTCAGGTCATTTATGTCAAAATCTAAGTATTTTGATTTGGAATTTTTATAGAGTACTCCCCCCCCGAGAGAAATTTGTAAATACGTCAAAGCCTAATAGTCGTAAATAATAATTTTTCGCGTTTTTCTTAAAAATTTTCTTTTGTAAAAGTATGAATATTTATTTTAGTTGAAAAGAGAACACAATACTCTATCGATTTCTGTAAAAAAATACCTATCATGTAATTTAAGAAAAGGTTGATGACGTCATCACGCTTACGCCGATTTAGTAAATACAAAATTTTCCATTGAACCAGAACATAGAGAATTTTATGTCATTTAATAATATATATGGTTCATTTCTAACTGAAACTAAAGTTGCTACAAAGCGGGACACTTTAAATCAAACAGACTGTACCTTATACATACATCATTCCACTGTTTAATTTTTAACATCACCAAATTTAGATACTTCTAAAATAAGAGCTCATTTAGTACCCCATTTCGTGGTTAATCAATAATACATGAAAATGCGTACGGGTAATCTACCACTTATTATCTAATGCGTCAAACTTGGAATTGTTTACGCATGTACTTTATTTTATGAAAATGGCAACAGTAACTATACTTAATTAAAGCGAATAGAATGCATAATAACGCAAATAGTACGTATATAATGACATAATTGTATTGATTGGCGCCAGGAAACTGTGTTTATTTGTTACTCAAAACGCGTACTAATTGAGATTTATAAATTTTTCACCACGGTCAGTTAACATTTTAAATACTGAGAAGCTAGGCCAAACATATGGTGCTGTCATTATTTAAATAAGAAAAGACGTCAGTATAAAACCTAGTTGTGCAGATTTCTAAATTGGTAACAATTAGTTAAATGTATAAAAATAAACCAGTTGTTGTCAACACAATAACAATTGAAGAGTTCAGAGGTTGTAAAATTCTAATTGTATCATAAACATTAATATTTCATATTAGATTCTGGATAGAGCTGGATATGTAGACTTTTACTTATGCGGACATGATTATGTTTCGCGGAAAAGTTTATCAAATAAACATACTGACATACCTAAATATTTGGATTTTCCTATGGAATCTTCATATCTGTTTCTTTTTGTTTAATGTTGATGTTAATTTTGACATTGCATTATTTTTTACTAATTACCACTCTGAAATCTCAAGATTGAATCCAGGACATCTATTTTGGATATTATGTGAATAGTACCGACCTACTCAATTTTACTCAAATAAGCAAACTATCGTTGTATTCGTTGTTATTCAGGAATGGTAGAGTATTTTATGTCTAAACGTCTTAAACATTTTTTGGTTTATAGGAATTTATGAATTTTACCATTTAAAATTGAGTTTAGGTATAAAGACGATAAAATAAGATTGGGTGAAAACTCAATCAGCAAAAAAGCAACGAAATCTAAGGAAGATATAGAAACTCCAAGAACAGGGAATACAAGACACACCACAACAGGACACAGAATAAAAAGAGCAAGGAGTAAAAAATTCTAAAATGAAAGCAAGGCAGGTAGAGTATCCGAGATCATTAGACAAATGGGGGAAAAAAAACGTTTGGGGAAAACCGATCGGGAGGCTTGTCAGACTCGACCATCCCTACTTAACAAACTTAAATGGAATAAAATAAATAAAAAGATAGTTTCACACATTCTTTGTGTAAATGACAATTGCTTTGACACAGCTAAGGTGTCACTATCGAAAGTAATATAAATACATATAAACAAATACGTCGCTAAGGTAAATACAAAACAGATCACTAGATAAAAGTAATGGAATTTAAATATCTAACACTTCCAATAACGGAGAATTACTGACCTCAATCTAGAGATTATTTCTGTCCAGTCTTTCTGTGGCTTGGCTGTCTTCCGAACGAAAAATTATGTCAACCCTATTAAAGTTTAGGAGGGGCTGTTTGTTCCAACCAACCCCACAATATTCTTAACGTCATGAACTACCAATGATCAAATTAGACGAATTAGACATGAAACTTAAAATCAGCACACAATCCTATTACAAAACTATAGAAATGTCTCGCAAAGCATGAATTATATTTTTAAAAGTAGTGGAAAATGAGCATAATAAATGAGAATAATTTCTTAATAATAGGCAATCGCAGAGAAAAGCTAGCTAGAGAAAAGCTACGAACAACGTGTACCGTACGGTTCTAACTAGCCTACTGCTATACCTTAATGAGTCTTTATGACCTGGTAATGAGGACTGTTATTACACCAATTTTTTTTGATTAAGCCAAATCTAAATCACAATTCTGCAACAACTATAAAAGATTACCGAGGGGTGGCTCACGAGTCCAAGTTTTGTACACCATAATACCAAAACAGATAATGCCGGTATTATGTTGGACATAATACTAATAATACCTCCGTAATATTCCTAATACTTGAAATAATACCTATAATACTAATAATACTTGGAATAATGCCAATAAGTCCACGTATTAGACACTACGAAATAATACCCGTAATACCGAATAATACCAGATAACACGAATAATATCTGTAATACTTATAGTATAAAGGCTGATTCTCACTATACGGCAGGCTACCAACAGTCACCGGACCGACAAAACATTGTACTGTACATTTTATATGGTCGCGACGGTCCGTGTCTGTGATGATGGATGTGAATATCTTCATATAAAATGTACAGTACAATGTTTTGTCGGTCCAGGGACTGTTGGTAGCCTGTCGTATAGTGAGAATCAGCCTTAATACGTATTTGGTATTATAATACCGACAAAGTGTACACCATAATATCTTCGTGAGCCACCCCTCGGAGATAACTAAACAAACTCCTAAGGACTCCTTAAGATCTACAATTTTGATAGACAATGTTGTGTATTCTCTAAGCACTGGTTCATATCAATTGTTAAGTAAATCTTAACAATTCGCGCAATATTTGGTATTCTGTAACTACACTTGTTATGATCCAATTGAAATGAATCACAACAACTGAAATGCAAACTAATTATGAAGTACATTACCGACTGTGCATGCGCGTTCGAGCAGTGACCTTTGTATTTGACAGTTTCGAATAGTTAGACACGCGAATTTGAAACATGGAGAAGAATACTCGTCACTTCTAAAAGCAATTTTATGTGTATGCTGGAGTTTACGTCCACCAAAGAAATATTGCTTACGCAAAGATTGGGCCCGGAAAAAGGGCTTGAATGTTTACAAAACAGAATACCGTTTTTGACACATGAATTGTTATGCTTGTTGCATATCAAGTATAACAAGTGTAACAATCTTAACAATTTGCTTACAGAATGTTTATGCAAAGATCAATGACAGTCAAGCACGATCGTTTGCGCCGCCATTGTATAAAAAGATAGTTTGCCGCGAAACAAAACAAAACAATTGCCTTTAAATTAATTTCGTTTTGCAAGTTGAAGGTTTTTAAAAATTAACTATTGAAATTTGCTTAATTAAAGATTTAATCTTAAATACGTGGTTGAAGTAATTTTAAACTGCACATGATTCATTCATAATTAGTGTTTCATATTGTTTGGTATGTGATTTATAAATGGATTAAGAATTTTGGACCAGGTAGAAAGCGTATAACCAGGGGACGGCGGAAACTTCTTGTGTTACTTTTCGACCACATTTAGGGATCCCTAATATTAGAAATTCTGGGAAAAAACCATATACGAAGATAAGGAGCCGTTTTAAATGAAGGTAAGTCCCTTTGTTGGGTTTTCTCTACCTATAGTATTAATCCATTTAGAAACTCGCATATATTAATTTCGAAATACAGTCCACTTATTTTCGTTGCAAGGAACGGGCTTCATTTTGTTTCGTTTCGTATTTTCGGAAGCCCGTAACTTAACACAGAATACACCTGAATATACAACTTTCTTTAATTCAAACCATTCCATTGCTTATCATTTCATTCCAGAAATTTATTTATTTAATACTTACGGTTCCGTAATTTTGATTTGTAATGAAATATTCATTTAAGCTCCATAGCATTTAATAACGCACCCATGAAATAATTAAAGCAATAAAAAACCTGTAAAGTATTTTTTATTTTTAACTACCTGGCCCGGCATGGTAATAAAAGTACAAAACAATTGTAAATCGTGCCATATCTCCATTAGCGCGTATAACTGACGTTATTATACAACAGCAATTAACGTGCTTTATCTTTTGGCTAACTTACAACAGCACAATAAGTTAGTGCATAATAATCTGAATATTGGTGAAAAACATATGATGCATGCATGAATTATTATAAAGAATTTAAATAATATATTATTTTTATATACTAGGTACTATATGCCTTGGATTCTATATAGCTTTATAGTTTATAAAACAAAATAAATATTTTATTTTAAAAACGTATATGTTGGTCTGTAAAATATTTTTTGTACGTTTTGTAGTAGTATTCTAATAGATAAAAGTAGTAGTATTCAGTTTTGATAAAAAGACGATCTTTTGAAAACATCTATCCTATATTTAAAGCGTATGCCCACTTCAGGTATTATCCATAGGCAGCGCTAGACATTTTTATTGAAGTGTACGACACGAGTGCAATCATTTCGAATTTTAAAGACTGCTCTCAGTTAAAAATACAAAATCAACCAACTTCAACGTTGAAACTTTAATATGTATGAATGAAAAAATATGTAATTCTATTTTTACGGTCTAAAACCGCTCCACGTATTTATTGTAGAAATTCATTTTCTGTCCAAAATTTCCCTTTAAATTAGGCAACCTCCCTATTTTTACGATAATTTATTAAAAAATGCGAAGAATTTTGCGAAGATATCCAGAAAATATTGCTAACCATAAAAATGCAAAAACGCCCAAAAGTGTTCTATTATTAAACGTATTTTTATATAAAAGACAAAGAAAATGAAGAATATACATTTTTTAATTATATAAATATGTAGAATGCAAGAAAAGGTGTCAAGATCGTCTAATTTGCGATAATTGTTAGCTAATCTCTGGAGGCGAACATAACCTCACAGACCATCCCAAAAAACTTGAGATAAAAAAAAATTCTATACTGCATATATGTCGTTTTTGCGCTTAACCATGTTAAACCAACTGGTTAACAACGGTGCAAATTGACGTCGTGAGTGGTTGGAACGCCTTCGCAACGCAATTTAAGATGAGCAGTGGCATAACTGCATTACCAGTCTGATAGCGCGTTTCTTCGTTGAACGTCTTATAGTGCACATCGGGTATAGCCAGCTGAACCGATAGAAGGTAGGAGCGCGAACAATGCAGCATCTCTTTTACCCCGAATGTTGTCCTTCCCCGTCTGCGCAACCCATACGTCAAATACGTAAAATGCGATTTAAATTTGTTGTCGTCGTCGTTTAGAAACTTAAACACGTGTATTTTTTGTTTTTCAATGTAATTACGGTTGCAACCGGGAACTCTTGTTTACCATTTTGAAAAACTTTATTAATACTATAGACAGGGAGGGATTAAAGTATGGAATATTAAAAAAAAGCGAACTCAACCGTTTTTTTTAAAACGCTGAAACACGTCGATTTTGTTTTTTTAAAATACACATTAATATGTGCGATTCACCTCCCGACTTTCATTTGTTTCTAAGTTATGATGTCATCACAAAAAAATTAAATGACAATATAGATTTTTTATAGTGGAATCCGATAGTGGTTTTTCTTCTCTTTATGATCATGCAAATAAATCATAAGGTTGCATAACAAAAATTCTGAGAAAAATCGATCTTATATATTGATATATGATACCATAATATCAATAACATTAAATGTTTAGATCGATTTTTCTCAGAATTTTTCTTATGCAACCTTATGATTTATTTGCATGATCATAAAGGGAAGCCGAGTTCGCTTTTTTTTTAATATTCCATACTTTAATCCCACCCTGTATATAGTATTAATAAAGTTTTTCAAAATGGTAAACAAGAGTTCCCGGTTGCAACCGTAATTACATTGAAAAACAAAAAATGCACGTGTTTAAGTTTCTAAACGACGACGAAGTACGAAGAAAGTGGATTGATAAAAGCCTTTATTTGGTTTACTATTTGCCTGTTTCGTAAGATCCTAACGAGTTTTATTATAGTATATTACGATACGAGACCGGTAAGTATAACAGATAGAGTTTTTAAGTTTTGATCTGTACTAAGCACTTAACGATGAGTATCGTATGATATTTTGTGCGCTAACGACACTATTTAAAATAAATAAAAATGTGTTTATAATGATGTTTTTTTTTAATTTGACGTCGACGCTGGCTGCTAAACGTTCATTGTGGACATGCCGCAGAATACACTAACCTTACTCTTGTAATTTTGTAATGTCAAATTCTAAGCGTTAGCTGTCACCAAATCACAAAAGTAAGGTTAGGTATGTCTTGCGTATGTTCACAATGAATGCTATCTTAACCCTGTTATGTCCGATCAGACGATTTTGACCGGTTTATGGGCCTGTTTAGGAGGACTTTTTAGAGCCCGCTAGAAAAATAGCTACCCTTGTTTACATCGTCTCCATAGTAATAATAGTAATTATATATCACTGCTCTAAAACATTCTCAATTAAACACACTCAATTAAGTCCTTAATACATAATACACTATTAAACTCATTCATTTTCATAATAGCACCCAGACACGTTATGAATTATAACAGTTCCGTTATTTTCTGGTTGCCATAGTAACCGGCAACGATTCAGTAAATTAATAACGTCATAACATGTCAACTTAAATAACAATAAAAAATAACAAATCGGGAAACACATAAAAACAGGTCGGTAGCGCAAAATGGAGAATAATAATACTGTTTAATATAAGGATATAATAATAAAAGCTGGTGCTCTGGCTTCTTAACAGTAGAAATTTACTTAGATAAGGAGGTTTTGTAAATTTAAAACATCCAAAATCCTCGTGGCAAGGGGTTAGAAAAGCTTCGCAAAAACACGTAAAAAATATATTTAAAGTAGAATTTTCATATAAAAATAGGTACTTGCCAAATAAAAAATCTTTTATTTTTGGTGGAATAAGACAGCCTGTCAGCTAAAATGAGAAATAAAAGAATTTGGGGATTGCCTCTTCATCGTGACGACACTATGTGGTTTTTATTAATTGTCAAACCAATTCAATACTTTTTGTAATTTTGAGGAAACTTCACCCAGTATGCAATATTCATTGTCAGTGTGTTTTCATTGGTAGGAGTTTTTGAGAGTCTTGTTTTTTCATTGGTTGTTGTAATGGGAATGAAATAGTCACTATAAAAGTTAGAATTCAGAGGTAATACCTCTAATTCAGAGTAAAACCTCTCCTTAAAGACACCTTAGTACTGGAGACACTTCTGTATTAGAGAATGTATTTATAAACATCTCGATGTTAAAAATACTCGATGTAAGAGACGTAGACACAAAAATGTCAGTACTACTCATTACAAAAATAACTTCTTATTAAAGACAGTCCCAGGTAGAAACTTGATTCTCTTTATAAGATTCTTTGATTATAGACAGATTTAGAATTTTCGTAATGACTTTTCTTCACGGCGATCAGGATATTTGTACAAATAGAAATTATCTTGGAAATCTTCAGTTTGTCACCATTCTTGTAGACAGAACAAAGCCATTACATCGAAACGAATTTACGGTCCGCAAAAAAAATTGAAATTAAGAGAAAACATTTTAAAACTCTTCGAAATAAATTGTTCAGTCAACCCTGGTATTAGAGACACCATAGGCAACTCCCAAGGGTGTCTATAATAGTGAGATTTTACTGTATTTAATTCTAATTTTCAGTTTTCCGAATTTCTTACCTTTCTAATTTAATCTAATGAGAACACAGCCTTGGTAGTGTAATGTCTAGCGTGCTGGACTTTCACCCAAGCGGCCCAGGTTCGACTCCTGTTACCGGCAGCTCTGGTTAAGGTTTTCTGCAGTTATCCTTAGCTGTGACACAAATGTGGGATTTGCGATGTCCCATCTGTAAGTCGCCTGCAGCCGCATGTTGGGCCTAGGTAATAATAATAATAATCGCCTCCTCCCTCCCTTATATGCATAGCTTCTGTGGCCTGGTTTCCCGGTTATGGGTTGTAGCAATTATTATTTATTATATTGTTATGTTTTTCAAAATAAAAGAATCTCTGCAATAAACACACGAAAACAATTTAGTATTACAAATAAATCTTTATTCCGCATTTCAGGGTTGCAAAAAACCCGGTTTTTTTTAAAAAAGCCCAACCCACTGGGTTTTTACGGGTTTTGGGGTTTTTTTGGGTATTTTTGGGTTTTTTATATTTAGGAATTAAATTCATTTGTAGAAATTTTAATTTTAATCTATTACTTCTGTATTTATATAGTTTATATGTTTGATGTGTTTATTGTGTGCATCAATATCACATGAAATCTCATATTTAAATTAAAAGTACATTTAAAAGTAGTTGTTAAAAGGATTCGAAATTAATCACATTTTGTAACACTAATTTTAACATGACAAATAGCATTTCACCTTAAATCATATGTCGAACTTATTTCAAATAGGGAGAAGAAGTGCATACATCATACCGTGCCTGACGTCATAATTCTTTCCTCGCAACGCGCATGTTCGCATCGCTCTACTTCGCTGTAAACCGTTTGTTTGACAGTTTTGACACTGTTGACAGTTGGAAGAGAAAACGTGACGCTACTTTGTGAGGTTAAAATAATAGATAGGTACTATCACAAATAAAACATTGAAACAACAATGGGTGAAAGCCATTGGGTAAGTGTTTTTATAGCTTGTAAACATCCTTTTTGAACTCACTATCTAGAAAGCAGTGTTCGACGCACTGTCTAGTCAACCGGGAACACTTGTTTCCCGGTTAAGTAAACCGGGAAACACTCAGTGGTGCCAACTGCCAACCCTTGCAAAATTTAAATACCTTTTTTACTGCAAAATTTCTGCCGAAAAACAATCTGTCACATTTGTCAATTGCAGTCATGACTTGCTTTGGTTTATTTTTTTAAATAAAAGTTGTGAAATCAGATAAAAATTTTATTTGACATTTATAACAATGACTACGTTCGTTTCAAAAAGTATTGTACAATTCTCTTGCGTGAACAATGTTCCCGCGTTCACGCATATGAAGGCCCTCGCTCCCTTCGGTCGCTCGTGCTTCAAAACTGCGTTCACGCGGGAACATTGTGTTCCCGCACTCGTATCGTAAATAACTATTTTAACACTATCAATAATCAGAAATGAAAATATAATGTGCCTTATTGAAGTACATGCGCGTTGCGAGGAAAGAATTATGACGTCAGGCACGGTATGACGTATGCACTTCTTCTCCCTATTGTTCGAATATGCCGCGAGAATATTCTAGTTTGAATCGGTTCATTACTAGCGGAATTCGTTTCCAAGTTGGTACATTTGAGGTTATGTTCTCTCTTGTTGATAGTCATTCCAAGTCCAGAGTTACTGCAATACTTTTTGAACGGGACTGTACTGACTGTTTGAATGTGATATTTTAGCAAGTGTTTTCTGATATACGTTTAATTAAACAAACCCATGAAAGGTAAGTTAAAGTTTCTTCTAAGATCTAACTTTGTGCATATTAATATCTCAAACGTCAATAAAATTTGTGATAAACATTAACCGTAAAGAATGTAATTTATATTTACAGTTTTAAATTTGTTTGAACAATGTTTATATACCGATAATCGAATCTTACTTAAATATTGTTAAGGTATAATTTGAAGAATTTAAATAATAATTTGATTTCTATTAATGTTTTACAGTGTAACATATCACAATGCCATTCAATTCTGGCAGAGAGGACTGGAGTGGACAGAAGTGGTAAAAGAAGACAACGGTAACCAGGTTATATGCAAACATTGCGACGGAAAAATCAGCGCAAACGTCGAACGGATTCGACTTCATTTGTCAAAATGTACGAAGCGAAATCCAGAACCACTTACATCATCTGCGACTGATGAGAATGCCAGTACCAGTTCAGCAGGTAACTCAATAGGAAGCTTATGTTTGAATTTATGTTTAAATTAAAATATCTATTGTGCCTAATTTGCGAATAATTATTTTACTTGCGTCTTTTATAAAAATGTTACAGGTGGATTAAAGAGGAAAAAAACATCTCTTGGCGAGTTTGTCGTGAGGACTTCCGAGAAACAAAAGGAGCAAATCGACACTGCTGTTGCAAAGTTTTTCTTTGCGAGTAATATAGCATTTAACGCAGCAGCAAGGCAGCAGTATACAGATGTGTAGAAAGCGTTGCGACCTGGGTATAAACCGCCGGATCGTTCAGCACTATCTGGGAGGCTTTTGGATAGTGTTGCAGAAGAGATCGAGGACAGATTTGCGATGCAGCTGCGGGCTAGACATAGTAGTGTGACGCTGCTGCAAGACGGCTGGTCTAGCGTCAAAAACGATCCCGTAATAGCAACGAGTATCTACACCGGCGAAAAGACTTTCCTTCTTAATGCAGTGGATTGCCAGTCAAACTCGAAAACGGCCGAGTACTGCGCCGAGTTGGCTAAGCAATCCATCAAATTGGTGGAGGAAAGATACGACAAGAAGGTATTCGCTATTTGTACAGATAATGAAAATAAAATGACGAAAATGCGCAACATTCTTTCTGAAGAATGTCCCGGAATAATAACGTACGGTTGCTCTGCGCACTATGTGAATTTGTTGGAAAATGAAGTGACGCCGAAGACGATCATCAAACAGGTAGTTGAAGTGCAAAAATTCTTCCGCAATCATCATCAGCCCCACGGATGGTTGAAAGAGAAGGGTGGTCATATGCCTCAACTACCGAATTCCACTAGATGGAATTCTCAGGAAGCATGCATCACTACATTTATCGACAATTATCACACGTACAGGGCAATCGTTGCAGAGCACTCGTCAAATGTTCCTCCAAACATCACCAAAATCTTGGATAACGTTGCGATATACAAGAATGCTGGAAATCTCTTGAAGCAGCTGAAAGCAGTGAGCAGTATATTGGATCGTTTGCAAGTGGACACCACAAACATCGCAGAAGCAGTGGAGTTATGGCTCAACCTGCGTGACAATGACGACCTCCAACCGTACCGTGCGGACATCGAAAGGCGCATGGACCAAGCTCTACAGCCTATCCATTACTTGGCCAATCTGATGAGCCCAAAGTTTAAAGGCAAGCGACTTTCTTGCACACAAGAAACAGAGGCCGAAGAGTGGACCACCGCACGCCATGACGACTGGATCACCTACGTGCTAGCGTCTTTTTACCCGACTTCAATGTTTCAGGCGAGTGTGACTGACGCGTTTACCGAAGCAAAGTGGTAGTGGAGTCTACTCGCGAAAAAAAACTACAGTAGGTATTGGGATACTTGAGCCAGACGTTTTTGAGGGGATGCAACACGCCCCTTCCCCCCCCAGGCTCCTCCCCCTTGCTTCTGATTGGCTACCCCCACTCCTGTAGCTCCTCCCCTTGCTTCTGATTTGTCGCCGCCATCTTGGATTTCCCCGCCTACTGCTCTCTGATTGGTTAACCCCCCACTCCTGTAGCTCCTCCCCTTGCTTCTGATTGGTTGAAGGCAGCCATTTTGGAACGTCTGGCGCCATTCTACCACGCCGCCGCCATTACGGTGATCAGTATTATCGGCAGACTGTGTATCGTCAATAGAGGGCGTCATGAAGGGATCTGTATGACCGGCAGACTGTGTACTACTACTAGAGGGCGGCGGCGGCGTCATGAAGAAATCTCTATTACTAATAGTCTCGGTGGATTAGTGGTTTGCATGTTTGCTTCATAATCCAAAGATCGCAGGTTCGATCCCCGGCCGAGCTGGTAATTTTTCATAGCGGAGAAAAATTTAAAACATGCCTTCTTTCCGGATAGGAAGTAAAACTGTAGGTCCCGTGTCAATGCGATGTTTGGCACGATAAAGATCCCTACTGGGGGTGGAATTCCCCCAGATTCGGCTAAATTCTAGTAGGGTCGGCCAAATGATCATAGCAATCGGTGCCATGAGGTACGAAGGATGCTCCGCCATCCTGATTCCTCGCCCAAAAGCAAAACAAACAAGCTACCGGTATGATGTAGAGAGGTCGCGTAAAAAGAGAACTGTATTAGAGAAGAAGAAGAAGAAGACATGCGGCCATTTTATATCTCAGCATGTGGCGCGCGCTAAATTTGAATCTGTACTGTAAAACTGTCAATTTTAAATTTGTCATTTTTGCATATGTCATTTTTGCATCTGTCATTTTAATTCTGTCATTTTTGCATATGTCATTTATACGTCTGTCAATTTTAATCTGTCATTTTAATTCTGTCATTTATGCGTCTGTCAATTTTAATCTGTCATTTTTGCATTTGTCATTTTTGCATCTGTCATTTTTAAAATCTGTCAATTTTGCATCTGTCATTTTGAATTTGTCATTTGAAGGAGCCATCATGGATTTCCCTTGCCCTAGATTTGAATTTTGAAGTCTGGGGGTTGGATCCTTTTATCCCTTTCACTAAGCGGAAACTCTTTCTCTCTCTCCTGCTCATAGGATGACTACTTACCGGCTCTGATTTGTAGCTTCGGAAATCTTCGGCTTTATTCGTGTACTCTCTCGCTGATGACGTCGATCTACCTTTTATAAAGTCGCCCCCTTCACCCTTAGTCATGCTAGTCTCTTCACCCTTCACCCTTCTGCCCGTCTATATCCGCCCTTTGGTACCAGTCCAATGGTGCTTTCTTTGAGGAATTTCCTCCGGAACATGAGATTGCAGGCAGAGGCGATGGTGATGGCTTCCGTGAACGGGTCAACGTCGCATTCCTCAATAAAGAGATTCCTAAAGTGGATACAGGCTCTCTTCAAAATATTGACGTCTGTTCGACAATATTCGACCAGGTCACGTTGCATGTCGAACTCCGTGATGTCCCTGTTCACCTCTTACCACTTTAGGAACTCTTTACGAGCCTGGGGTTTCATGTTGTCGGGGCTGTAGAATTTGATGTCCGAAAGAGGACCCACGTAATGGGCGTTGGCCTCGGTATTAAAGAGGTGCGGGAAGTATCCTTTGGGAGCAGGTAAATCGAACGCTTTCGGTAAGTCAGCCAGAGCCATGGGGAAAAAGTTGAGGGAATCAATAAATTTTAAATTGTCTAGCTGTAGTAGTAGAATTTTACTGCCGCGCATGATGAGTTCCGGATGTAATGAGGTGTTGGTTATCAAGTAATTTAGAATAAACTGTGTGTCGAAAGCCTGCCCGTTATGGGCAACTGCTACAACTTTTTTGAATAATTTCCACGAGTCTAATAAATAGTGCAAAAACCGATCGATGCATTTTCCTCGCAAGATCTGTTCTCGCAAACCACATCTTACACAAGTGGTAGCCGCTGATGATGATGAATCTTTGTAACATTCAGAACAGACTTGCTGGAAAACGCATAGATTCGGTTCGTGGAGTTTGACGACGGGCGCAATTTCTTTCTCCTGCCGGGTCTCCAGATCGAAGAACACCAACAAGGTGTCTTGCTTTGTGTTCCTAGGCCCGGCAGGCTGTATATGACAAAAATGGTTTTCGGGTTTATGGCTCTGACAGATCTTACAATAGATCTCCCCGCACACGTGGGCCTGCTTCCGGGTCTTGAGGTTCACGGTCTTAAAACATCCCTCGCATTTCTGTACTTCCCGGTACATTTTACCCTCCTGATGATTGATAAAGCAGACTTGACTTCTAAAATCTCGCCTGCAGTCCGAACAGCTGCGCTGTTCTTTCGCAGGGCGGAGAGCTACCGCAGCCTACGCAGGACTTTTCACACCGGTGATCTCCCTTGTTGTTATAGGGCACGTGGCAGTGCTCACAGAAATAACCTCAGGCAAAGGCCGCGGTCAACGATGTTATGACATTGTAATGATGCTCGTGATACAGCAGATTGATGTTTTTTGTTGCGGCGGCATCATAAGCATCGTTATCAACGACTCCCTCAAAGATAAGTGAACGTCCTTTCGAGCCGTGGCTGTACACGACTATCTTGTAGTTGGGGGCCAGGAGCTGCTGGAACAACCTCAATTCATTGACCCCGGCTCCCTCCGGTGGAATGAAGGCTACACCTGCTTCCTGCATCATTTCCTCGGCCTTTATGTTTTGCACGCTCTGATTTTGTCGGATCTTCTTGTAATCAGTACTGTTATCTGCGTGAGCCCTGCCTACGACCAAAGCCCTGGGTAGGCATAGATTGTCACTGGTGTTGTTAATCGTGACAATCCCTCTGCGACGGCTACACTCTTCGGCAAAGGTGCTGAACGTACGGTAACCACAGCGACCTTGGCCGGCAGGTGGTGTTACGATTGTAGCTATTAGCCTGAAGGTATCCGAACTCAGGGCTTCAGGATCGGTCTGTAATCGATTCTAGAATGCCCCAGACATCGTTGAAGGTGATTTCGTCTGCTCGTTTGAGGCTCATGTAGCCGGGAAGTTTTTGCTTGAAGCTATCGAATTCAAACGTAGCTTCAATTTCGTCTAAAGACTGCGTGCGATTTAACAAATTCGATAAAATTTGATCAACGGCTGATTTAAAAAAGTCCAAATGATCTTCGCCGTCTCGTGCATCGTTGACTTTAAATACCACTCTCCGTTTCTGTGTACCAAACTTCTTTATTGTGGACACGTTCTCATCGATAATTTCGTAGAGTGGAAGACAATTTGTACAGGGGTAGGCGTAACAACAATAACAACAACAAAATATCGCACTTGCACACTTAACAACTGCTAAAAACAACAAAGATTATATGTTGTTAATTTTAAATAAACATCAACTAATTATTATTAAAGTTTAAATTGTTGATAAAACCCTATGGCAAATTATTATTATTTTAAATAAACAACAACAAAGCAATCTAGTTTACTAGGCATTAAACAAAAGCAGGTAGAATACTTTATTATTAAATGACATAGGGAAATATTATTGTTCGCAAAATAAATCAGATTACAAGAAATTCGTTAAATTAGTAGACATAAGGAATAACATCTGAATCCAAAACAAGCTAAGCAGCTAGTACGTTAAACATAAGACGAAAAATCAAAGTTCGTAAAAATACACACTTATACGCTTAATAACAGATAAACCCCAATTCTAGCAATAACGTATACAAGGTATTTATAATTTAGAAAAAGTCAATCTTGCTTGAAAAGTGTACAATTATTATTAAAACACAAAAGGGTAAAAGCAACCATGCCATAGTTAATACTCAAAATCCTACCTTTTGGTTGATTAACGTTGTAGATTTCAAACAGCAGCAATTGTTAATACGCTTTGTACAAAGTCAAAGAAAGCTCCGTTTTAATGCAAGGTAATAAAACCTTTTTTAGCAAATAACCATTATTATTAACCAGTCTTAAACTGCGATAAATGCAGCGAGCAACCACACACACACAAGTGACGATTTTTGAACTTCGAGGCTGCTTTTATAGGGCTCGAGCTGTATTGCACAATATTACGCAAGACTATAAAATAAACAGGATTCAACCCGTTCGTTCAACAAAGGAACCGCGCGCGCGCTCGCCCCGATGATATCTATCGAACACTCGCTAAGGGTCATAAACCATTTGAAATGTTATGCGAGTCGTTACGCGTTTTTCCCCTTTACTACGCCGCATTTGATGGTACAGACATACATAGTCGTTTAGATTGACCCTAGATAACTGTTAATTGACAGCGCAGGTATTTAAATTTATGTACAGATGGGTCTAACCAACTACCCTTGGTACATATTCTTAGATTATTTTAAAGTATAGCTGTTTTTAAATTTAAAATCGTCCCTTGCTGCTGGTCGGTGTTTAAGAACGTTCGTTCTCTTTGATTGTTTTTATTATTATTTATGCGTGATTTTCAGAGGGGTACCAGTAAAAAGCTTATTGGTACATATTGTGTTAGTAGTAGTAACATTGAGACGTTAACGTTTATTTAACTAATTAATTACATAGATTGCAGCTAAAACGATTTCTCTGGGCCTAGTGTACTTGGGAAAAGTTTGTTCGCGTAGATGGAAATATGTTATATCAATAATCAGTCGCAATAGGGTTTCAACATGGAATATATATTAAAGGGATGAATTCGTCTTAATTAACTGTCAACAAGCAAGAACCCTATGGGTCAGGTATGCGGATATGGGTCGTAAAAAGCTTTTGACCAACACCACCTCTATGTTGAAGAGGAATTTTAATTTGCTGATATTTTCTTAATATCGCATTCTCTATACTCGATGCATAAAATTCCTCTTTCTGTTTTTAACACAGATAAAAATGTATTTTTGTCATAGCGTATTTATTACCCGAGTTTACTAAACAGGAACTTTAAGAATACAACCGGTACACGGCTTTTGAATTAAAAAGTGACTTATCTGGGAAGGTATCTTTCTATATTAGGGCCTTCTGTCGCTCGGAACGAATTTACAGTTCAAACACAGCAAGGTACGAATCAATATTAGATAGCGACATAGTATATGTTAACATTTGCGCCCCCGATGATATCTATCGAACACTCGCTAAGGGTCATAAACCATTTGAAATGTTATGCTAGTCGTTGCGCGTTTTTCCCCTTTACTACGTCGCATTTGAGGGTACAGACATACATAGTCGTTTAGATTAACCCTAGATAACTGTTAATTGACAGCGCAGGTGTTTAGATTTATGTACAGATGGAGGGAAGGGTCTAACCAACTACCCTTGGCACATATTCTTAGATTTTAAAGTATAGCTGTCTTTAAATTTAAAATCGTCCCTTGCTGCTGGTCGGTGTTTAAGAACGTTCGTTCTCTTTGATTGTTTTTATTATTATTTATGCGTGATTTTCAGAGAGGTACCAGTAAAAAAGCTTATTGATTTTACATCGACCCTATATTGGCATAAATAAATGCAAATTTTTGTTAAACTTTATAAGTGACATTAAATTCTGTTACGCTTTGTAATGTATTTATCTTGTTAGAACTCGTACAATCAAGATTATATATATAATTACGCAATATTGTGTGTAACCTTTATTTCTTTTAGAGATACTTGCATTTCGAAAGATTTTAATTTACAGATTTAGTCATAAGTATTTTGTACATATAACATTTTCGTACGTAATATCTCTAGGTCTTCAAAAAAAAATTCTTTCTTCTTGTCGCAGATGTATTTATCAGATATTTATCAGGATCAGATAACGTTTCAAGAAAAGTCATAAAACAAAAGGGTTTACCTGACCGCTAGCTATAAAGCTTTACACAGAACGCATTTTAACAAACAAAATAATAATTAAGTTAATTCTATAGCAGGCCATTATATCTAATTTAAATTACTAATCACGTATGCATCCCTAAATGTAATACCTTTTTTTTATTCTAATACAATATATATATATATATATATATATATATATATATATATATATATATATATATAACACATTAAGATATGGCCTTCTGTCGTTTATACGCATTCTCGTATTTTGGCAACCTCGAGCAAGTCCTTGCATGATTTTCACGGCCCTGCAATACATAGTCGGTTAGATTGGCCACTTAGATAAATGTTAATTCACAGCGCAGGTGTACCGTCGGTCCCTTTTGACCGTTAACGAGTTTGTACCCTTTTGCTCGGTGTGTAGTAAATTTAGATTTTTATCTTACGAACAGCTGCTGCATCTGCACGCGTGTTCATTCCTGCAGATTAGAAGGTTATAAAAGCGCCGAGCCCTTCCGTTTTTAGTTTTAGTTTTGTTCTCGCCGGCTACGTTACGGTGATAGTGATAATTATTATTATTATTATTGTTTGCTTCAACTAAACAGGTATGTTAAAACTAATTATTATTATTATTATTCTTGTGCGTGTTAAATTTTCTTTGCTACTATTTAAATTCTAACATGTGTGTGTGTGTATCTTTGTTTTGCGTAGAAAAATGGATTTGTTAAAACAATTGAACAAACCCTACACCAACAGCCGGAAACCTATCAAGAAATTGTGCGACTACGGGGTCAAAGAGTTCTACCCAAGCGGATCAGCGACAAGTTAACAGATGAAAGGGTTAAGGAAGTTAATGAGCAGATTGCAGCTAAAACGATTTCTCTGGGCCTAGTGTACTTGGGAAAGACAGGCTGCGGCTATGATGACTGCATGTTTGTGGAAATAGATAAGGTATGGGGAAACATCAAGTTTACAATAAACCCCTTTTTAATGTTCTATTGTTGTTGTTGCTGTTACCTCTGGAACCGCAAATAGAAAACAGAGGTCAGTCCTGAAGTCCTCAAGCTATCATCATCATCACCAGCAATCTATCAACATTTTATTATAAATTAAATGTAGTCAACAATATATTAATAATAATAAACATAATTTTAATTCCTATCTGGCTTTATTATTTCTTCTAGAAAAGGCGGTGGTGGTGGTAGAAAGAGTACAGGGAGCGTGAGAGAGAGAAAGGTAGCAGCAGAACTTGTAGGTCGTGGCGAGAAAAATTCAAATCTGGGGGAATCCAAGATGGCTGCTTTAAGAATGACAGATTTAAAATGACAGATGCAAAAATGACAGATGAAAATTGACAGACGCATAAATGACAGATGCAAAAATGACAGATGCAAAATGACATTAAAATTGACAAACGTATAAATGACATATGCAAAAATGACAGAATTAAAATGACAGATTAAAACTGACAGCTGCGAAAATGACAGATTAAAATTGACAGACGTATAAATGACATATGCAAAAATGACAGAATTAAAATGGCAGATGCAAAAATGACATATGCAAAAATGACAAATTTAAAATTGACAGATTCACAGTACAGATTCAAATTTAGCGCTCGCCACATGCTGAGATATAAAATGGCCGCATGTCTTCTTCTTCTTCTTCTTCTTCTCTAATACAGTTCTCTTTTTACGCGACCTCTCTACATCATACCGGTAGTAATAGAGATTTCTTCATGACGCCGCCGCCGCCCTCTATTGACGATGCACAGTCTGCCGATAATACAGATCACCGTAATGGCGGCGGGCGTGGTAGAATGGCGCCAGGGCGTGGTAGAATGGCGCCAGACGTTCCAAAATGGCTGCCTTCAACCAATCAGAAGCAAGGGGAGGAGCTACAGGAGTGGGAGTTAACCAATCAGAGAGCAGTAGGCGGGGAAATCCAAGATAGCGGCGACCAATCAGAAGCAAGGGGAGGAGCTATAGGAGTGGGGGTAGCCAATCAGAAGCAAGGGGGAGGAGCCTGGAGGGGGAAGGGGCGTGTTGCATCCCCTCAAAAACGTCTGGCTCAAGTATCCCAATAACTACGTAACCAGCTAAGTTTAGAAAAGGTTGAAAAGTTGGTAAAAGTATACCGTTTTTTGCGACTGAAAGATGACGATAAGTAGGCTGATTGTGTGACATTGTGATTCGGACCGTATTGTGATAATTTAAGATCAACGTTTGTAAAGAGATTACGAGATTATGTTGTAAAGAAACTACGCGCGGCTACGTTGTAAAGTTCATAATAGTTATTTACGTGCCAAGCTTTGTAAATTAATCTTTACGGGCGAGCTGGAAAGTTTGTGGGGCGAGCGACGAAGGAGCGAGCCTCCATAATCCAGCGAGCCCAGTAACGATTAATTGCAAAGCGTGTCGCGTACAAATTTTTATTTCCACCTTTACCAGCATTTTTTTATAAGTTGTATATTTTTTATAAAAAGATATTTTGGAATCAAAGGCGGTAGCACAATTTATAGCTAGGCGTTGCCATGGTGTTGTGGTTAAGCAACACATTAGTTGCCATAGCTTTTTGTTGATGAGCATTGTAAAATTTTACAGGTCTCTTTTAGGAGCCCGTAAAGTTTTACATGGCTGTGGCTGTAATTACTCATTTACTCAGATACATAAAGGCCTGTAAAGTGGCACTTACATAGAAGGGGGAAATAATAGTAGATTACTTACCGAGGCGGGAAGTAGAACATTACGCGGAGAGCAATGTTGCTGCCCGAGGCGCGAAGCGCCAAGGGCAGCAATTGCTCGACGCGTAATGTCATCCCGCCGAGGTATGTATACTATTTTATTCACAATCGTACATAATTATGTTCTTACATTGATACCTTATACTTGATATATGTAAAACACAACACCAGCGTTTTTATTCAGGTGGCGATAAAATGACAATTGCTGCAACAATTGTCAAAGTAAATTCGTGTCACTACTAAACCATATTTAATTACATTGCTCCTAATTGCAATTTACACGATTTAAAATGTCTGATAGTGAAACTGATGTAAGTTGCACAGCACCGGAATTGCGAGAAGTTGCTACTAACAGTGATTGACTGTTTGTTACCTGCTAAAAGTAAAGATAGATACGAAAACTTCTGCCATCTGTTGAGAATATTTAGAACGAGCAAAAGGTAAGTAATGGATATTACTAACCAAGAGAACTCATTACTAACCAAGAGAACTTATTATTGAGTATGGTGTATAATAAACTACTTTCTAACTTTTTAAACATCAGTAATAAACACATTATGTATCGATTGTGAATAAAATATATTTATCTAGTTTTATACGACTCTGTTTTTTATACACACCTAGGATAAAATAAAGTGGGTTTTTTAGTGGGTAAAACTGGTTTTTTTAAGTGGGTTTTACCCAAAAAAACCCACGTGGGTTTTTTTGGGTGGGTAAAATATGAACAACTCCCCCATATGAACAACTACATCTTTATATCGTATCGAGTAGTCGCTGTGAATCGCTATTTCATCCTCTCCTGATCCTTATCTTATACCTGTTAGGTATTTATACAGCGCTATTAAATTAAATTTATACAGCGTTATTAAATTAAATTGCAATATGTGCATTTACCTATGTTGCACTTGAAAATAATCGAGTCAAAGCATTATGCACATATAGGCAACCAATTATACAGCACGCTCGATTATACGGTTTACATATATTGCACGGTAAATAAATAGCACTGTATATACCCGTTTTCATTCAACTTTATCGTTCTAACACGTCCCCCTTCTGTGGGATCGTCAATCATCTGAATGTGGCCTCTTTACTTTCTAAAATCTAGGCTGGAGCCTTTAAGATGAGCTTCCAAGTTCCGTATACTAGGTCATGAGATAAAAGTAGGTTGCGACAAAAGAAATTGAAAAATACTGATCTAAATATGGTTTTGTTGAAGATACTGTTTTTGTTGCTTAAAGTTACATACTATGGTACTACTTTAATTGTTAATTATCTTTGATTTAAATTACCACGAAGCACTTTGTAGAATAAACAAAGTTTTTTTGTTGTTAAAAGACTTTCTTTTCAGTCAGCACCAAAAAAATTCGATAAAATAGATATTTATATTTAAATTCCGGCCAAAGAAAGAACTGAAATAGCTGAGAAACTTTTTTTTCAGAAAATGAGTAATCTCAATAACATAAGGACAGACCCCCAACATTTCTTGCATAAGTAAATCAGTTATTTATATGTAAAAGATAGAGGTCAGTAACCTTTCCCAACTCGTCCATGAATAAATAACAGACAACAATTTAAAATATAAATAATTCCGTTTGGTATTATAATAGTAGCAGATATTTTTGTTTCTCTATTTCCTGGCACATGCCTTAAAAATATATAGCTTTCAGTTGCCCTTAATCTTATCACGTTTTTTTGTGCGCTGTTTTCTTATTTCAAACTTTTTATTGCCTTCTGTGTATGATATTTCTTTTATGCTATCGCCCCGTCTAGAAGAGGCTCTTATTCGAACGTCACCTAACAGGGACAGAAGTTTTTACATTTGCACTGGTTGCGTTTTATAACTTCCAAAAGAAATTTCCTTATCGTTTTCCAAATTTGAAGTGGAAAAATTTATTTTTATTATGGATTTTCCAAGCAGGGGCGTTGTTTACAATGAAAATATAGAAGAAAGATAGAGAAATATATCAAAATAGAAAACCCAATCTATTATTATTATTTGTATGTGCATGGGTTTCCCTTGATAAACAAACATTTCTGGTTTATTGAATTTTAAATATTGATCAAAGATAGGAATTTAAACAACACCTACTTAACGATAACTAATATCCCCAGTTTAATTAGACTAAACCCACAAAGAGAACGCATCTGTTGTTCAATTAATCACTTCTATACTAGTCTACATCATTTCCGATTATCTAGTAAAACAATACCCCAAATTGCAAAGGCTGGAGGATTAAGCTTTGAATATATATTTTCAAATTTTAATACGTTAAGAAATTTCAAATTCCATGGAAAATTTGTAATCAGAATTATTCTGAAAAGGTGCGAAAAAATATTCATCTGAAGGAAGACTTTTTCCTGAAAACTGAAGGAAAGTTAATTTCATAATGGAACAAAATCAATTGAATTTGAAATTGTGCAATATCCAATTCTAATTTCAGAATTGTGTTGTACTATAATGTAAATACTTCTGTATATGATAGTTTCATCCTTATATGAAGAGTGAAGACGAAAAGTTTATGCACTTTGGGGCACTTGGGTTAGTGCAGTTGCTTTAGCATTACTGTTCTAAAAAAATTAGAACAATCTTTTTTTGTTTTTGCCAGGATCTGAATGATTAGAATTGTACTTTTAGATAGATATATATGGGTCATTCTTTCTGAACTCAACCACCGGCTAGTTCCAAAAATTGGCGCAACTAAGAAAAGTCAGCGGGTGTTTATTTTAAAGCTTGAAACCTCTACTTTCGAATGTCACATGTCTCCTATATGAAGACATTTATATTTCACCCCTAAAACAGTGTAAACACGGATCCAATTCCAAAAAAAGTTTTAAAGTTGAAAAAATTAGAAAAAGAAATATTTTTTAACGGTATCGCATTCTTCGTCAAAGAATATATAAATTTTGTCCACTGCGTTTTTTTCTTAGAGTGCTTCAATTTCGAGCAAAATTGAGAACAACAATTTGCCATTTTTAAAAGTTTATCATTTTTTTCATCGAAAATAGAAAAAATGATGGAGTAAAAAATGCTTATTTTTACTCAATGAATATGAAAAGATTACATGAATGAACTACAGGCCGATTTAAACCTTTTTTGAAAATTACGGTTATAGATGTTGCCTATCTATGGACTTGAATAATATAATATAATTTTTTTTCGTATTCATCGAGTAAACATAAGCATTTTTTACTCTTATCATTTTTTTTATCAAAAATGGCAACTTGTTGTTCTCAATTTTGCTCGAAATTGAAGCACTCTAAGAAAAAAACGCAGTGGACAAAATTTATGTATTCTTTGACGAAGAATGTGATGCCGTTAAAAAAATTTAAAAAATATTTCTTTTTCCAATTTTTAAAACTTTTAAATTATTTTTTTTTTGGAACTGGATACACACGCTGTTTACCCTGCTTTAGGGGTCAAATATAAATTTTTTCATATAGGAGACATGTGGCATTCGAAAGTAGAGGTTTCAAGCTTTAGAATAAGCACCCACTGGCCTTTTTAAGTTAAGCCAATTTTTGGACCTAGTCAGTGGTTGAGATCAGAAAGAATGGCCAATATTTATTTATTTATTTAATTTTAATTATACTAATTATTTTTTTAATAAAGTATATTATACAATCCATAAGAGTATATTAAAGTATTAGTTTCATAAGACACGTTTTTAGCGCATGCGTCCAAGTTTACCACGAAGCGGAGCGTATTTTTGAAGGGCAAGTGCGGTAAAACGTCTATATTATAAATATATATAAATCTTTATTGAACGCCTGACTAACTACATACTAGTCTGCCAGAAGGCACAGAGAAACAAAATCACAAAAAGGATAAACATTAAATTCTTAAACTTTTTTGGAACTGGATACGTGTTTACCCTGTTTTAGGGGTCAAATATAATTTTTTTCATATAGGAGACATGTGACATTCGAAAGTAGAGGTTTCAAGCTTTAAAATGAACCCCCGCATATGTGCAGCAAATACAATTTAACTTGCATTTGTCAAGCAAGGATAGAGCTAACCTTTCTCTTTTTCTCGATTTTTTGCAACTCTTTTCAAATGATTTAGGAGAACGACCTACTTTCTTATCAGTTGATGGACCAGACATATTCGATGCTGCTATAATTTCTTCAAAATAAATCTTTCCATGGCTAATCTTTATTTTTTGTTGAAAACCAGCTTAATTCACACTCCGGTACTCCGCCCATCATTTTTTAAATTTCTTACATACATTATATAGCCTTGGTAGTGTAGCCGATAACGTGCTAGTCCCTCCCCCAGGCAGACCGGGATCGAATCTCGGTGCCGGCAGGCTTCTAGTTAAAGTTTTCTGCAGGTTTTCTTAGCTGTAACCAAATGTGGTGCTTGCGCTATACCATCTGTAAGTCGGCTGCAGTCGGAGAATGGGCATGCGTAATAATAATAATCGTCTCCTTCCCCGCAAAAGCTTCATAGCTTCTGGGGCCTAGTTCGCCAGTGCCAGATAATGGATAGTAGTAATTATTATTATTATTGTTATTAATACAAAACTCAGTAACTTTTTTTGCACTAACGAAGAAATGTTATCATCAAAGTCCTTTAAATAATATTTAAAAATTATATAATTGAAAACAGCAGTTGTCTTTTTTGTGATCTTTCTTTCCTAGCGCCAAATCTCGAAAAACTTTTTTCGCACTTATACCTGCTTTTAATTTTGAAATATACATAAGACAAAGAGTTGGCGAGTGCTGACAAAAATTTTAGTTTTCCTATGTGTTTTGATTATTGATGAATACTATAAAAGTAAATTCGCGGCGGACTTTCAAGGCCCAAAGGAGTATAGTATAACCTTAATAAATCTTACATAAATCAATATAAAATTTGAATTTGAGAGCTGAAATTAACGAGTCACGATAGTGTTAACATTTACTACAAAATATTGAAATGTATTATAATAATTTTTTTTATAATAATAATAATTACTACAACCCATAACCTAAACCAAGGCCCCAGAAGCTATAAGCTTGTGCGGGAGGGAAGGGGCGATTATTATTATTATGTAGGCCCAATGTACCGCTGCAGCCGACTTATAGATGGAACAGCGCAAATCCCACATTTGTGTTACAGCTAAGGAAAACTGCAGAAAACCTTAACCAGACCTGCCAGCGCCGGGAGTCGAACCCGGGCCGCTTGGGTGAAAGTCCGGCACGCCAGACATTACACTACCAAGGCTGTAATTATATTATATGGTCAAAAACAAAACACTGCAATAAAAAAAATGAAATCACTTGTACCGATGTCTCAGCCACTAAGCGACAACTAAGTATTGCAAATATAACCACTGAAAATTATAATAATTTTTATAACTTGTATAACCAATTTCTACAAGATTTTCTTTTGTGTAAATATATAATACGTTGCAATGAACCAATTTCTACTAATTATATACATACATATTTATATATAGATATTTTAATTAGTTAGCTTTAAAATTAGCGCAAGCAAAATTTTAATTTGAGTCTACTCGGATTCATTATTTCATTCTGATTGAAATTTGTAAAATAGGTAATAATAAGGGCTGTAATAATATTAAATGGGTATTTAACTTAAATATAAATAGTTATAATAATATAAATATTTATACATTATATCCAAAATCTATTATTAAAAAATAGTAAGTCTGAAATCACAAAAGTAACGGAACCTGACATGGACGAGCCCAAGCTCCTGCTCGCACCGGTTCGGTAGCATTCAGTAGAAATTCCAGAAATCAAAATTCAATTCCTTACAGTTTGTTTTGCGTTATGCAAACTTTAGTTGGTGGTATCTGCTTTTAGTCGGAAAGCAGACCCTCTGAATTCGACACCTTCTATACAACTCACGAACACTCACCTAAAAAATAGGTAATCTAATGTAAAATGATCTGCTGAATTTGATTTTATAGTTCGCCCATTGATTTGAGATTTTCAAAACGGCCGAATTGCCAATTTAAGAAAAAAATTACAAATTACGTGTTAATTTTTATTTTTCACATAACACATGATATCTTCTTTATTCTGCTTTCGATTAAACTCAATTTTTTACTGAATATTCTTCAAGTGTTCTTTGACAAGCCGTTATGTCTTCGCTAAAAGCTTCATGTTGTTTGTTTGCAACAGGCTAGCCCTCATATGGAGAATTTCATTACGAAAATCTTGAGCATCAGTATGTCGATATTGGACATGTTTTGTGGTAATTATAGCAATTTGTTTTAACTATGAACATTTTGCTTTTTCTCATTTTTCACGTTTATTAATATTTAAGAAAGACAATTAATAACATAAGTAAACATAAAATGATTTTTATTTAATTTATTGTAATTTATTTGTTATGGGGTTTGTCAAAAGATGCATCTCATCTAGCATAACAAAAAACCTTTTGAATTTTTAAATCATCTAAAGTCTCCATCCTTGCAGAATACAGGAGGTTGCATAAAAACGAAATAAGCACGCTATACAACACACGATATAAACGTAGAACGCATTTTCTGTATTAAAAATAATGTATACAGGGTAATTCCACATGCAACTTAAAAACTGGATTTATTGAGCACATGATTTCCATAACTCGAAAAAACTGACAAAACAGTTTGTAGAATACCAACAGAATATCTTATCGCACTAGAAATTAAATTAGTAGACTTCCGTTATCGTATTCCGTAGACATATTAGACATTGAAAATACTACCTTAACATAAAGTTTTCTCTAAAAGCATTTTAGTTCCCAGGGGAGATTCTTTCAACAAATTTTAATTACATAAGCTCTATCAAATCTTCCGGCAAAAATATTATATCCACTTATAATAAAATGTTCCCCTATGAGTTCTAATATAGTACAAATAATCCCATTGGCATTAATTTGAATATTCTATCGTACCAAAATTAATTTCGCTATCGAAATATGAATCACATTTTTAAACTTCATCAGCCCGCGTTCTATAAAAAACCAATTTATGAACTGAAGTTTCCTGAAGAAGCCTTATTAATGTATCGATAATAATAATTTCAGAAATTCATTATCGCAAAAAATTCCAACAAGGGAAAAGAAAATTTATTTACTGTCACTCCTTGGATGAGAAGGCTGATATTAGAAAAGTTCGATATTGAAAAAGTCGTTCAACTATAAACAATTGAAAAATTGCTTTTGGGGATTAGAAGCAAACTTTTACTATTTTTATTATTATTTTGAAAACTTTTATAATTAATATCCTGCGGTTTGAAAAGAGAGTAGACAGGCTTTAGGCAGTTTATAGGACATCTCCCTAGACACAATAAAATCGAGAGTGCTTTGTTTAAGATATAAATCGCATTTTTTATTTATTTTGATTATCTATTTCTTATCAACATGCAGGAGATTTGTCCATATGAGGAACTGTGAAACTTCGATCAATAGCCGCATATTTTGTACATTATCGAGACATTGACCTTTATAAAGGCAAATGATGAATAGAGTAAGAAAGGAAACCAGAACTTAGTAATGCAGGAATTCTTTACTTTAAAAACTTCAACTAGAATTTACTTTTGGGATCTATTTCACTGAATTTCTTCTTGCATCTTATTATTTTATAAATTGGAACTTTTAGATGATGTGTATATTAGAATGTTAGCCTTTTCGAAACCTTTTCTATTCATCTCTAAGGGTTGTTTCTCATCCTTTGTATAGGGAAGTGCTCTTTTTTGATCGAACCTACAATTTTATGTGGATTCCAAACCACCGGATTACGATTCTATTCCTTGCAACTGAATCCAGAAACTATCCCTAACCTCAAAATTATTTGAGCGGTGACCACAAACGTGATCCGCATTTGGTGTGATGTCTTCCATACTTTTGAAAATTTATTACTGTATCTACCGAAGTTGCTCAGGTCAGGGACGGCCAAGTTATTATATAGGAAGTTGTCTCACTGCCCTATACAACGCACATTAAGCGAGATCACGGAAAAAGTAATGGGAGGGGAAACAGCAAGATGCTACGTGACGTCATTGACGAACTTTACTGCCAAATATATCATTAGTTGCATTATACAAATCGTCTGTAAAAGATTTCGAATACGCCTAGCAAGAAAACTAATCACTCATTTTAATTTAAAAAATAACAGTTAGATAGACAATTTATTTTTGTATAAAATAGTAATTTCTAAATTTTTGAATTTTCGAATTTTGTTACATAAAGTTCAGTTTTTGCGAGTTTTGACGTAAAGCGTGCGTTTAATAAATTATTAATATTTCAATAACTTCTACAGAATTGAAGGCAATTTTATATGCTAGTAGCTAATTGCGTTGTATGTATGTGGAAATTTTTGCAATTTGATATCTATATTATTTCTTGTCATTTTATAAAATAGAGGGTGATGCATGCTGGTGTTCTGGAGCCTTAATCAACATCGTTTTTTTACAAAAGATAATATATATTTTCATGATATATAGTAAGATATCTTTGGGAAGTTCTAAGATACAAAACATGCATACAAAACATGCTTTCCATTAGATTTGTCTGAGAATTCACAAAGGAATTGTTTTTGTTTTAAAAAAATCAAGAAAAAACAATTAACAAATACAAGATTAAAGAATTCAATATCTCAATAGTTTTAAACTTTTCTTTCTAACTAAAAATTTCCTTAGTTTTAAAATTCGTGAGTTCTATTTGAAGTTTTTAACAATTTCAAATTTCTTCTAATTCGTACAGCTGATTTGTTCATTTTAATTTTACATTGAGAATACTCAACACATAATTCTATACTTTATACTAAATTTCGAATATTAATATTTGGAATCTTATATTCTATTTTTGTAATTGAATGCTAATTTCTAGCTTTTAAGCTGTATAATACAAATCGAGGTCTTAGTAAGTCTAAGATTGAACTTCCTTAGGAGATAAAATGTGTTTAATAAAGACTTATTAGGCAAATATCACGCATAATTACACCGATCTAGAAGGTTACATAACCTCAATTTATAAGATAAAATATGAAAAAGGGTTTCTTAAGTTGAATTATATTCAACAATTAAAAGTATCATGTACAATAAAAAGACAATGTTGGTTGTTGTATTTCATTATAACGTTATCAGTGTAAGATGGATATTTATTGATTTATTTTCAATTTTATAATTTTGTGAAAGGATGTATTGCTGGGATTTCGTGTAGTTTAATCTTCACTACATGGTTTGGAGATATTTCAGTGGAAAGGTTGAGTTTCTTTGTTAAAAGTACTGGAAAACATATTTGTAGACTTACAGTTTTTCATCGTCATAAATCTTTATGTAATTTGGGTTGCAGATAAAGTTAAAATGCAACTAAAAGTATTCAAAGATGTTTAATGATATAGAACAGTGTGCAAGTGTATTTAAAAGTAAATTAAGTTAATTAGTATTATTTTAATATGAGATTTATTTTTGATAATTAAAAGGAATGTTAAAATTTAAAATAAGCCCTAAATGTTATACATTTTTAGGATCAGGGAAATAAGGCCTACATTTATGCCTTTTTAGTTTTGTATTTAAATATAATTTATAAAATCAGAATTTGATTAGTATGTTGATTGTAAAAGTCAAAAGTATTTTGTTTTTATAGGAGTCTTTTGTTTTTGTTAAAGCTATATAAGGAACTGTTATCAGAAAACAATAAAGTCGCATTATCCTAGTAGAGGAACAAGGTATGTTCCTGGCTGCTTCGAAAATTAAACATTAAGGTTTAAACTGCTAATAAAAAATAATAGTTTATAACACAAGTTATTAAAAAAATATATACATTTAAATTACAAGTTAGAAAGAAAAATCTCAAATGAAGAAATTTATTTAACTCATTAATGATAAAGTTATTTGAAGAAGTTAATACCGATTTATTGAATATAAAACTTAAGAAGATCCTATAATTGTGAATGGCTCGGAGCTGGAGCTGCCAAATATTTCGATTAGATGATTTGGCTTAGAGATGGGGAAACTATTATGATAGGTTTATCAAGAAACTCGAATATAGAGATGAACATATTTTGAGCCAATTTATAAAAAAACAAAAAGTGAGTTTTTAAACAACCATTTATTTAATTAAATTAGATACCAATTCTGATTCTGATTCAATGGAGTAATACAAAATTTGACTTGAGTAATAAAAATAGCTGAGAAATTTCAAATTATAAAAATAAAAAGTTTGTCAATTTATATAATTTTTTATTGTTATGTAGGTTAATTGAATCATATATTTTTTTTATTTAAAATTATTATTATTTGTGTGAAGAAAAGTAGGGGAATCAGAAAGATTGATTTTTATTTTACTTATTTCACTTTTTATAACAATCATTACAATCAGTCTTTTTGAGTCTAATACAAGAAATTAATTGGTATCACATATCATTTATGTTATTTTCTGTTTGGTAATTTAAGAATAAATAAATAAAACATTGTGTTCTTTATTTTGTGTTATATTTTACTTATGTCCTACTATATTAAAACGCCAATTGATCTCGGGAACGAAAGATCAAATTTACGCGGCGACCTAGATATAAGCTAGGGGCAACGAGAGAAGCAAAATAACACCAAAATTATGGTTCCTACTTTTATGGTTTCTGAGATACAGAATTATTTTAATATTAGAGGCTTTTGTATGGTTTTTGTCTGATTGGGATGATCGTCAAAAAAACTATTTTTTCCCCTCCCGCCCAGCCCTTTTTCAGAGTTGGGAATTTTTTTAAATTAACTGCGTTAATCTGGCATCTCAAACATGGTGAATCGAAAATGATTTTTTAATCATATTTTAATCAATATTTTATAATTAAATTATCGCGCGTCGTAGGCGATCGGACCCCCGATTTTATGGTATTATTTGTTGCCTATTAATTTTGTTCATTACGATTATAACAATTTTTAAAAATAGCAAAGCGTCCTACCCTGATAGGAGTCTTATACCAGCTCTATAGGAAAAATTTACCCACAGCAATAAATACATCAAGGCCGGAGTAAAACAATTCTTTAAAAGGTAAGAAGGTTTACTTACAGTGTTGGTATTCAGTTGTCAAGCTTTTATGCTCTTACCAGAATAAAAGCTTATAATAATTATAAATGCTACAATAACATTTTTTATAACAATCCGTTCCACGCTGTGATTCTATATTTGGTTTTTTTTGCCAGGCCCAAACTGTAACATAGAGAGATGTGCGAGAATATGCGACAGTTTTATTGGCCCAAATATCAACGTTTTACACTAGTACAAAATAAGTTTTGTTTCTAGACTTGATAGATGGCGCCATATCGTTTTTCTATTATTATTAAAACTAAGTCACTAGCATCGAATTTAAATTATTTCATTTTTATTACGATACTTTTAAAACATTAAATAGATTTTTAGATACATTTTTGCATAAAACTATTTTTCTCTTTATCATCAGATAAAATTTGAAAGGTTATTTTATTGAATTTTTTGATTATTGAATGTGCCTTCTAAAAGCAGTCAAAAACCTTTCACTCGTGTTTTATTGGTTGTCTGTCCGTTGTTTTGCTAATTTTATAATAAATTAGCTGAGTAAAACAGGGTGGGCCTAACTGAAAAAACGAAGTATAAATCCTAACATTCTTTAGAACTCTAGAAATGCTAGAGTTCTACATTATTTCGTCTTAGTTCTCAATCCTCAACACAAAGTTGCAAGCTAAGCACGGATTTAAAATACATATTAAATAGTTTTTTTAGTTAGTTTCTTTATTTTCCATCCTATGATATGGTGGTTGGTTTGGATGATTAGTTTGTACCAGGCGGACGCTCGATTGTTTTTAACGATCAAGTTTATTTTCAAATTTAAAAAACTTGCAAATAATTCCAGAAAGATATACAAAACTACTATTTAATTTCTTGCTAAAACTTACTGATTCTATCAAATAAGAGAAGTGGTTTCTATTTGTTCCCTCAATAGAATAGATTAATTAAAGGTACTTATTATAAGCATAAATTACATATAGGCAAAAGCGTTGTGACCTTAGACCTTTCAAATATTTAGAACAGATTCAATTTAATTAAACAGAAAAAGAAAGAAAATGAACAGAGAAATGAGAACACGGACGTAATTTAAATAGTTAGTTGTTTGTTGAATACCTTTTTATGCTAAAAACACCGTCTGGCGCCGACGTCTTAATATAAAGACGCCTAAGGACGTCACAAACTCACAATCACAGCATTCTCTTACGGGTGCAATTATTACAGTTTTCACATTTAAAAATAGAAAGAAAATCTACAATTATGATTTTAATTCTTCCTTGCACTCTCATGATCTTTAAAATGTTTATTAATTCATTAAGTTCTCAAGAAGGTGGGGCAATTTTTAGATTGTTTATTTATATTAGGAAATATTTTAGGATTACAGGAAGAACCTATGTCTAGGCTCTTAGAATCATCAGTTGGTTGGTGTGAAAAGGATATACGACACGTAAAACAACTAAAAATAACTAGGTTATACTATTGGCCACCCTGGTTCAAGCATTTTGTTTTGAAATTCGACCTTTAGAAATATTTTTAGACGCCAATTATCCAATAGAATAGCGCAATCATACGCAGGACAAAAATGTTTTCTAAGGAAGATAGATTTAAATTGTTTATTTACATTTTCTTTCTAATTTTGCTAGCTTAAAATGTTATATAAGTTTCATAAGCAGGAAAGTGTTTCAATTACAATTTTCTTTTTTTATATCCAAACCGGAGATTCATAAGTATTTTCTCTGACTATGTTAAATATAGACAGTGATAAATACTTGTACGCACTTAATACTTTACTTATTAGAAGGGCTTATACCCACTTAAAATGATTAAATTATAAATATTTTATTAGGAAGCGTCTCACATGCACTCTTAAATTATAAATGATTCAATTGTTATCTTATTACGTTTTGCGCTGTAATTTCCTTCTCAATAATGATTGATTACCTTGCTTGTTTTAGCAAACTTTTTGGACTTTTATCGCTGATATTTCGAAACAAACATAATTCAATTACGATGATCTATTTATAATTATTATTGAATCACAAAGACAATTAGAAGTATTTAATGAACGACAATGTCAATTATAAAAATGTTTGTTTTTTATTCTACGCCTACACTGTGGGGGAACCAACAGCTAAGGTCATATGTAACATACTAACATGTAACTTAATCACACATACCCATTGTTGAGGTGGCGCATTTTCCAATTTAGAAAAATTCTGCCGCTCTAAATGAGATTTGAACCCACGACCTTTGGAGTACCAGTCATGCTCTCATACCGTTCGTCTAACGCCAGCTCAATTTTAAATTTATTTTTTATTTTATTTATCAATTATTTTGTATGCACTTGATATGAGTAATATATTTCCACTACATTGAGACTTCCTCAGGTTTAGATCGCTGATGTAGATTATTCTTATTTAAATAAATGCTGGTGGTAACAAATAGAAGTACACAAATATCAAATAAAAATACACAAATAAAATGTACAGATTTATTAGAAGTAGAAGTATTTATTAAATCTCAATTAAACACATAAATGAAATAAAAAGAACAAAATTGATACTCAAATAAATTTTAAAGAACAGCAACTAGGACACATCTTGTTCCTCTAATAAAATAAACTACTTAATTGTTAAAACATGGATTCCCTTTATATACTATTTTGGAAACCAATTGAAATTTCTCAAAAAACAAAGATAGCTTGACATTTCAACTTTTCATGTACCTAATTATAATTTAAAAACTTTCAGAAATACAAAAACTTATTATACAATCTTATAGAAAATAAAATTCTGAATGGTGTTTCAAGAGGAAATACCTGCTATCGCTTGAACTTGATCCACAGGGTTGTCAGTATGGGCGAATTTCCGCAAATTGCGCTACTTAAGGTACATAGCTTGCGACAAAAACATACTGTGTGTTTGCGGTTTAGAATATTTAGAACTGACATAGGTAATAGGTTTATATCATCTGTTATTCAATATCCGAAGTTTAACCCACATTCGATTTATATCCAAACTTAGTCGGATATCCAATTTATTTCATAAGTTTATCCGATATCCGAATATTCCATATCTATATTTTATTTATTTTTTAAATATTAGGTATTATTATAATTTATATATATATATATATATATATATATATATATATATATAAATTTATAATATAGTATTATTTAGCACTCTACTCAACTTTTCATTCGTTTTGTCTCTAGGTACGTTTAAATTGCTTAGATATTGGACAAAGCCAGAAGCATATGAAGTCAATTCACTGTGAGATTTACCAGATGTTGGTAGCAAGATCACTTCTGGTACTTTCCATAGCCCTGGTACATAACTCAACTGCATCACCGGTGATCAGATCGAATCCCGGATTTTCCTGGGAATAATGTCGATTTTGATTCCTGTAGCTACTTATGTAGGTGTTACAAAATAAATAATTTCTTCTGCATGAATTTTATCACTTGGTTCTTCATGTGGACGAAAAATTCTTTTTAAATGGTCAGCGAACAATTTTGCTCTTTGCTAATTGCTTCTGCCCCAACTTCCAACTTTATTCCTTATTGGTGGAATTTGTGTAATTAGAGCCTTTTTAAGTTTTTGTCGCTCTCCAGAGGGAATAGTCAGTGCTGGTATCATTCGTCACCTGAGATCTGTCAGCTGCCGCAGCCCTTGATTGCTGCTACTATTCGCCTTCTTTCTGCTATTAAATCGCGGATCTCTTTAAGATAGTGGTTTACTATTGTTCTTCTGTTGCTTGTAATGTTGCTTACTATATGTCCATTGTGAACATATTTACTTCTTGCTCTAATTCTTCTATTGTTGTGACAGAGGCTGCTAGATAAATTTTGATGTCTAATACCACCCTGAAGTACTCCCAGTCAGTTAGTTAGTCTATTAACAAGAATAGGATCACACTTATTTTTTTATGACTCTTTCGCTTAATGTTTATAATATTGGCGAGTGATTCGAGTCTAGTTCATATCTGTATTTTGTATCTATAAAGTTAGTAGGTATTCTTTAGAAATTGAAAATTAAATTAAGTCTGGGATATTATTTTTATCGGTTGGCTAGTAAGTAGGCTTTCCTGTGGAGTGAAACCGCCTGGTTCCTTCATTTTTAGATACGATTCCTCTGTAAAATGTGTCTCTGATACCAGACACACGTCTATTTAGGTCACGTCTAGATATCAAGGACTACCTTCTGTTTCTGCTGGTGCTTCAAAAGCCTGTTGGCATTCCATGCAAATATTCTTAAATCGTCTGCCATTACTTATACTTACAATTTTTTTATACTGTTATCTTCTAAAGTTGGATTTTTCCATCTGATACACTCTGCTCAATATATTTTTGTGATGCCAGTGTTGTTGGATCATTCACTAGTTTATCGTTCCGGGTTCCGGTCACCGGTTGAACGTTTATTCTACTGGTTCTAGACCTGGCTCTCAGATTTTTCAAAAAGTCGATAGTTCGCGTGCTATAGTCGTTTTAAGTTCCAATGACTTAAGTTCAAAAATCTGAGAGACAAGCCTAGCCGTATTGCCACATTATTTTAACTTGAATTTTTTCTATTAAGAAAAGACTTCTCCAAGTACGAACAACGCACGTACAACTACGCGATAGTCAAAGGTGATATTTTACATCCTAGTCATTTTTGTGATAATTTTTTATTTTGACGTCTTAATGAGCTTATCAACGAACCAAAAACAGTGCGTTGAAAAAGCTCCTTAATATACTGTTTTTGAAAATTTTTGTAGGTTGGTACTAATTAAATCCTTACCTTTAAATTGAGCGCAGATTTTCAACATAAATAAATGGTTACAAAAATTCCTTAAATTGCATTATTCAAATGGCAATGATTTATGTAAAAAAATATTATATTACGACTTGTTTTCATTAACAAAAACCAAAATAGAAAAAATAGTATAAACAACTCGTTTCTTAAGGCTTTTTATTGTACCGTGCGAAAAGGCATTCAAAAGATCATCGGCTTTTATCCAAAAATCTTAACAAATTCGCAAAGAAAAGTACCAATACTTCAAAAATTATATCTCGAAAACCGTTGATCAATCAGCCTCGAAAAGATTTGAAAAATATCTACAGTCTTGCTCTTTCAATGGCTTGATGGACTCGTATATCCATCATTTGAAAGGTAATTTTAGGTACTTTCCAACGGTATATGACTCATCGGCAGACATTGAATATGAAAAGATTAATGACCAAAAGTATAGTAAAATTAGATCAAAATTAAGTAAGTAACGGAAGAAATTACGGAAAAAGACTGAATACTATTTAAGAAACTGATGTGTCCCGAGTTGAAAGAAGTAAGAGTAATTACATTTATTATTGCAACTAAAATTTTAATTAATTAAGTTAAAGTTCTAGTGTGAGTCACTAACCTCATGTTTGTTTGACAACTTAAATATTTCCAAAACTAAAACAATGAATTATTTCATTGCCTTAGATTACTGTTACATATGAATTTAATATAAAAAAAACTACTAATAGTCATTTTATTTTAATGCATGAATACTAAGTAAGGCAAGAAACAATAAAATCTAAAATAAAAGTTTGAGATATTTATTTTACGATTTGTACTTGTAAAAGAGATGACACGGCTGTTGGCTAAAAGCAGTTCTAAGTTCTAAGTAGGCCGGGGATGTAATTCAATAATGGTTAAATTTGTTAAACATTCTTTTGCTACATTTCTTTTAAAGAATTCTAATTCTCACAAATCAAAGTTAATGCCAGGTCTGAATGTTACATTCGACAGGTCCTTGCGGGTCGTGGACTGCTTACTCCTAAGTGGGCGGGAACGCTCGGATACGTTTCACTAGCAACAATTCATATGCGTGACGGGTTGAGACCAAAACGTAAAATACCACAAGGCCGGATTAAGGCACACATTAAAAGATAATTACAGCACATTAGTCGCTTATCCTTTACATGAAAATTAGCAGTTCTTACGGGGGATCCCCAGTGCCGTCCCACGTTGCTTCTGGATAATTGGAGTCTTCCGGAGCGAAGACCCTCAATGCATCACCGCATCGGGCGTTCTTTAGCCGAATGCTAAAAGGACCAGGTACACACGGAAGGTACCGACATGTATTCACCTCCCCAACGTGTAGGGGAAGCACCCCAATACTACCCGGTAATCGGCCGGGCCACTGGTGTGACTTTAACTATCGTCACTCAGGTCGCGGTCGACATCGAAATACGGCCATCCTTCCGTCTCCAAGCAAACAGTATACTGTGCGGTTAATTCTACAGAGCTGAACCAACATACATCAAAACAACAGTAATTCCACCAATTGCTAACAATCAACATAAAGTCAATATCACACATTGGCCAACAATCACAATTCAAGCAACATCTCACGTTGCCAAATGATAACAACTACCAGTTAACAGGTACTAGCACTTATAAGTACCATATCACAAACACTGTAAATATTAGCATTACGCATCTGCGTTTTTGGTCTTAATACACGCACTACACTCAATACCGCTAAGGCCTTTTCCGTTCAAAGCTAACCGTTTGCCTACACCACCAAATTGTTTGAATATATTTTATTGTATATACTTTTAATATGATGTGTTTGATATAAATATAAATATATTCCGTAAATATTGAGTGAATGTTTGTTGAAATCTGCATGAAAGAAATAAAACAAAAAAATTTTTTTTTGTTTATTGTCAGAAAAAAACCTACAAAAATATAAAAAAATAAAACTCAACGTAATAAGTATGCTGTAATATTATGAAATATTATTAAAAACAGAGCTCAGAGTTTTATCCATAATGTTGCATAAAACATTCAACAAAAATTAATACAGTACAATAAAAACCACCACCAATTCATTAAATACACTACTATTTTATATGATTTTGTACCACCACCTAAACATTTATTAGCAAACAAACACCATCATACACTTTATTAGACGTGATGTAATTTCAACGGCCTGACGTCGACTGCCATAACCAATCGAGACTTTTTTACACGCGGAATCAAAACTGCCGCTTATAAGCCTGACGTTTAAAAATATAATTATATTTTCACAATAAACCGTTTAAAAAAAGCTTTATAAAATGAATAGAAAGCTTTCAGAGGTTATCACACTTTAACACATGTTTTACATATAATCCTACATTGTAAGCTAAACATTAATCTATAATATCCTAAATTGAAAATTTTTTTTTGAAAATGTACCTTAAATATTTATAAAATATGAAGATTTAAATGTAAATTGTTTCCTTAAACCGAAACATTCAGTGAATATTTCTAAACATGTTAAATCATTATGAAATCATGCTAATGTTTATCATATATGTGTATATACTTTTAAATATTATTTCTTTAATATCATTTAATATGATAGAAACATTTAATACACACATATGTTAGCTGTTTATGTAATTGTTCAAAAATGTGTATTAAATATATATGATTTAAATATAAATTATTATTATTCAATGTAAAATAAACATTTAACAAATATTTTTCATATTAAAAAACATTTAACAAATATTTATTAAATATAGTACTATGCTACTATAATTCCTATTTCGCATTGCCCCCCCTACTCCGAAAATAATTATCTACTGCATTAGTATAATTACACAGCTCCCCAAAAAAAATGTTTCTGACCGCTGGTATATGGGCAACAACCCTCCTCCCTGAGTTTGCGATTTTCAATCATTTTTTACATGTACTTATTGTATTTTGTTTTAAGGGGTAGTTTTAGCCCATTTCGATGGTTTAACCCCCTCAGAGAGTAGGGTTCTTGGCCATATAGCAGAAGTCTATTTTCAAATACAAAACATTTGCGGTTTTCAACCAGTGTTTGCATGTATTTATTGTCACCATACGTGAGGAGTGGTTTTACTCCATTTGGGGGGTTGTTTTTGGCTCTAGCGCAAGATTTTGAGGGTACATGTGCTTTTCTGAGGTCGGATTCGGTTTCAGCGTCGAAAAATACATCCGAATACCATAGTCACGTTCCCAGGTCAGAACTTTTTTTTTGTAGGGCTGTGTTATTAGTCGCCTCTATTAAAATTACAAAAGATTTTCATTTGTATGCAAAAATCACAATTTGTTTTTCCAAAATATGCTGAAAGCAGAACAAAGAAACCAAAATGAGGACAAAAAATGGGTTTTTAAAATATTCAAATTGCTAGCAAAATGAATTTTAAATATTTATTTATATTTTTAGAACTGTTTGTTTTGCAAATGTGTTCAAGTTCATCCTACGGAATCAATACTCTAACTTGAAGGTAAGCATGTTAATGACCAACGCGTATTAGATATTATAAAAATCCTAAACATACATATAAAAAACCGAAATGACCACAGACAAGGTTGTGTACACAGTATGTGGTTAGGTTTCATTTCTAGTAAATACTGGATACAAAAAGTATTATCCTTGAACAACAACTTCTTTATTAACACCGTCATGTTTTCAATGGGCACAACAGCCCCAAAGGCACGCGATGTACAAATCCAATTAAAATTATTACCGCCAGAAAATACAACTTTGTAAGGAAAAACATCTTCAAATAAAACTTGCTGATTAAAGTATAATCAAACGGGGAAATTGGGGAATCCATAATTTACCAAGTTATCTTATAAAGCATTTACTTTCTGTTTCTGAGATAAAGTTTTAATTACTAGAACGTTATCGTCTTCAAATAAACAAAACAAAAATTCCTTGTGACCTTAACGATTCAAAATACTCTTGTAAATATTATTAAGGCGCTTGATGTATATAATTTGTTTATATTGTTGAATGTGTAATACCCCAACGCAAAATGCTGTAAACATTCTACGCATGCTTTGGGGGGAAGTTCATCGACTGAGGGTCAAAGTATCACGTTGCGTGTTTTCCCGCACGTATCATAGTACGAAAATGGGACAAGGCAAAACCCCGTCCCTGAGCGGCAGGCAAAAAAAGTTTGCGTTCAGGAGATACAAATTCCTTGGAAAATTTAACACCACCATAACTTTCTGAATGAAATTGATGTCGGCACTAAACTTTAGAGCATTTTCCTTGAGACGTAGTGGATATTATCATAATACGTTAAATAATCCACTAAGCCCAAAAATTGCAACATCAAAAGATAAATAAGATAATTAAATTTTAATAGGCGTCGGTCGAAGTCGTGATGAATTACTCAAAAGATTTTTATTTGGTCTTTTGTCTGTGTAAATACTTGTTATAGCAAACTTTGTAACGTGGTTGTAGATAAAATTAATTGATTATAGGAGTAAAATGGGCACTATAAATAGAACTGATTGGTTTAAAGATAAGTAAACTGCTAAATTTATTATTTTCGTTTTTATAACAATGTTTTCTTCATTTAAGATAGCGTTTCTTAATTAAAGTCGCAATTAAATATTTGGAACTGGAATAATTTCGGTATGCCATTTATTAAATGGAGTAGGGTGTCTACTGTGTTCATTACTCGATGTAATTTGATTTTAGGTAGTCACATTATTAATTCTCTTACCTAAATGAAAATCTAATGAAAATTATATTTTCTATCGTCTTCTTGCTTTTATTAGTTCATAGCTCCCTAGGTTCATTGATGTACTCGTTTACCTTTAGGATATGCTTTTTATTGAAATTGTTATTTTTCATTAGTAAGATTGAAGTCTCCTTGTGAAACATTGCATATAACAGTTTTAAGAAAAACTATGGTACTCGTATTTAGCTGTTTCCATAAATTATGTAGAATGTTCTCTACACATGTTTCGGTTTATTAGACCTTTCTCAAGAGAATCTAGTAAGTCTACAATGAAACTACCCGACAGACGTTGCCCTTGTCACTTTACAATCCGTGCCATCTGGTTTTAAATTCTTTTCCTAGAAAATAAATCTGTTAAGGGGGTGTTCGTAAAACTTGTTTGGTCGTTTACAATGAATGTGTTCTTATTATAGGATTTTATAATTTCCAATTGTTCTAGCAAATCTAATCTCTTACAGTTCTGTTGTACATGCAATAAGTCTACTCTATCTACATCTACGAAATGGTTATTATCTATACAATGGGTGGCTAGTCCTGAGGATTTCTTATTATATAAAATATCGCGACGTATATACACGTTTCTTAACGTTTCTTCCACTTTGCCCAATATAAAACGCTTCGCAGTCTTGACAATAAATTTTAAACACACCCGATTTGTTCGTTGTTTTCATTTTATCTTTATTATTAATTAATACTTTCCTTATGTTATTTTTATTTGCACAAATTATATTACAATTTGTTTTCCTAAGCTTGTTTACTATCCTATCACTAATATGGAGTATATAGTTGATGAATTTATACATTTCTTTAACTTTAGGATCGGCGTTGTAAAAGGTTTTGTTTATAATTTTTTCTTTTTCTTTGAAATCATACCGTCAATTAGGTTGTCCTTGTACCCGTTGTTTCTAGCTATCTGTTTTATAATATTTAACTCCTTCGCGTAATTCTCTTCATCCATTGGAAACGTTTCCAACCGGTGAACTAAACGATGGAAACTAGAGAATTTGACACTCCATGGTTGACTTGATTTAGCATGAAAGTGTACTATATCCATACACGTAGGTTTTCTGTACACGCCAAATTCTAAGCAACTATCACGTTTAACAACCTTAATATCCAAGAAATTGAGTACGTTATTTTATTCTAATTCCATTGTGAATTGTATTTTTGGGTTAAGAGAGTTTATCAAGGTTAGAAAATGTGACAATTGCCTCTTCGATCCTTTGCATATACAAAATACGTCATCTACATATCTCGCCTAATAATGAATTTTATCTAAATGGATGCTATTAGCACCAAATAATCTACTTTCAAAGGCGTGCATGCTGATTTCTGCTAATAAAGGCGATAATGGTGATCCCATAGGTAAACCATTTACCTGCCTGAAAAACTCACCATTAAATTAAAAATAATTTTGATCAATCCATTATTGAATTAAGCTTTTTAAGTATATTTGGTCATCTAAGCATAATTCTGTTTTACTAATCCAATTATCCAAGATAACCATTAATGGTATCGACGTAAAAAGGCTTTTAACATCCAATGAAACTAATAACGAATTTTTTGGGAATATTAAGGGGCTTGGGGTTTTTCTATCTAAACAACGCGAAATGGTCTGTTTAAAGAGAATTTAATACCATTTTTATTTATTGTTGTAGACCATTTCATAGATCATTAAAGTGATTACCCAATTGAGCCATAAGGATAGGGACAGGGACAGGAATAAAAAGGATAGAAGGTTATTTATCGAAAAAAATTAACTGTTTATAAGGCCAAAAGGACTAAATATATTTAAGCCTCGTGGTAGAGAGTCAAAAGCTTTGTTCATGCCCTGTAAACATGAATTACAAAAACTACAATTAGTAAAATCAGATCAAATTAAGGGAATAAAGAAAAAATCAATAAGAAGCTGAGAATGTGTCTAGATGTTCACAAATACATATTGTTTAAGGAATCAATGAGTCCCGAGATGAAGAAGGTGTGTTCGAGCCAAATCTTTTTCAAGATGGCGACTAAAAAGGAAAATGCTACTTAATTTAATTTGGGCAGGTTTTACGTAGAAAATGCAACAAAGCTATCAACAAAGCTTTTTCTCCAATTTAAACCAAATTCTCCTCAAAGAACACTCAATAGAACACAATACAGGTAGTGTATTGGGTCCGGTATTGTTTCTTATAGTATCTGTTGATGCTTTGCTAAATTTAAAATTAGATTGTATAGCTCCTTCTTTTGCCGATAAGATGGTACTGTTTTCATTGACATTGAACCCTAGATATACCGAAAACACATTGTTTACCTTAAAAAAGGGTGAAATAATTCTTGGAACTATTTTATAGTAGTATTCTTTGAAATAATTTAACCCTCATTTTTTTACTAACCTTTATTCATTGTCCTCGAATATTAAAATGAATTCTTGGAAATTTAAAAAGGGGTAAATAATTCTTGGAACAATTTCTTTTTCTGTTAAAAGGTTTAACTATTTTATAGCAATATTTCTATTGAAAGATAACTTAACCTACATTGTCCTGTAATATTAAAATGAATTCGTGGAAATTTAAAAAAGGTGAAATAATTCTTGGAATTATTTTATAGAAGTATTCTTTGAAAGAATTTAATCCACATTTTTACTTATTCATCTTCATTCATTCTCCTCGAATATTAAAATGAATCCATGGAAAGTGGAAATAATTCTTGAAACATTTTCTTTTTCTATTTTCGAGAAGTTTAACCATTTTATAGTAGTAGTAGGGGCGTACCCAGTGAGGTAATTATTTCTATTTGCAAAATAGCACTCTCCCTATATTTTTAGCTTTTAGATTTTCTAGTAAAATGGACTCTTGTTGAAAACTTAATAGTAGGTTTTTGTTAATTATAGCTTCCAAAGCTTTAATGTCTGTGTGTAGAAATAATGATAATATAATACAATATTTAGGGTTATTCAATATATTTTGACCACTTCTTTATCTTTGTTATTATTGGAAATAAAAAAAGTTTTCTATAAAAGTTGTATTGCTGTATCTAGATTTTTTTGAATGTCATATAAATAACAATTGCATGGATAGGTGACGTGATGTGAAATATACATATATATTTTTTTAAATGGAACGCCCTATATTTTATATGTATTTTCAAATCGCCCCTTTCCTCCTGATTCTAAATATATAGTGTTATATAAGTCTATCATTAATATTTTTGACATATTTGACTTTAAAAATGCAAAGAAAACCTCCATTGAAAGAGCAGTAGGCTATACTTTTTAAAGTGCGAGTGAACTGAAATGACTTTTTTAGCCTCACTAAAATCCAATAAAGGAATATCAATAAAAAGTTAACTAATTGTTTAGCCTACCTTGTTATTTTCAAATATAATATACCAAGGGACAGTTATATTGCCGGAAATTTTTTCGAGCAGTCTTGACACGAGTGTTTGTAGCGAAAAAATTACACGAGGGCGTTAGCCCGAGGGTAATTTTGAGCGGCAAACACGAGGGTTAGACTGGGAGTGAAGATTTCTGGCAATATAACTGTCCCGAGGAATATTCGGCAGAGAATCGCCCAAAAAAAGCTTTAACAAATTGACATGAATTTAAGACAAAATCTAGTATGTGTCGGACCACGTCGTTATGGTTGCTATCGTTGCTATGACTATGTTGTTGTGTAGAATAAGATTTTGCAAAAAAAATTCAATAAACCGATTTTTGCAAATATTGTGCAATGAATTCAAGATTTGGGGCAGTTAATACCTACGAGCAAATAGAAACAGGAGAGAACATTGCATTATATTCCACGCGACGGAACTGCTAGAAAAAGTGGTTTATAAGAGTGAGTGAGAGAGGGTACGAGTGAGTGAGAGAGGGTACCGGCACCCGATGAATATCGATCGATTGTATACGTCAACAACCCCGACCTGACACGGACAATATCGAACGTCGTACGTCAACAACCCCGACCTGCTCAACGTGGTTTATATAATGGCCGACTTCCGTCGCGTCGGTTCCTTACCCCCGACCATTGAAATGTTCTCTCCTGTTTCTATTTGCTCGTAGGTTAATACTGAAGAAATCGATCGTAGAATTAAGAAAAGCGTTCCGATTAACACCGTGCGATGGAAGAATTCAGTATGGTGTCAGTTTCAAGCATTTTGTTAGGAAAGGGGCTATGATATAATAGAAGAACCAGCTTCACCTGAAGTCCTAAGTACTGTACTAAAAGACTGGGGGCAAAATATGCGGAAAAAAGATGGAGGAGAATATAAAGAAGCAGTTGTTAAGGTTATGTGGAATTCAGTTGCAAAACAAATACAAGAAATGTATTTTGAGAAATTCTAGTTAAAGGTAGATCCATTTTCTGACATTCTGTTTAAAAGTGCCAGAGATAGTAGAGATTGCAAAAGAAAATCGTTACAAATGAATCTGGATTATAGAACTTCAAGTTCTGCCGCATTTACGGAAGAGGACGTCGGAAGAATTTTGAGCTTATATGACGAAAATACTCCTGATGGATTGTAGAAACTCTTTTACCATATTGCAGCACACGAGATGGCCTGGCGTGGTGGCGAAAGAGCGGCTTGTTTGACCACATACTTTAAAGAAGAATTTCACAATACAGGTCAACCAACTGGGATAATCGAGTATAATCCCATCATTTCAAAAACAGCGCAAGGAGGATCTGCAAAACTCACTGACTCAAAATGGATAGTTACTAATAAAGGAAATAAATCTTTGTGTCCAGTTAGGTGAGCGTACGAAATTTCATTTATTGTAGATAAAGTAATGTATTTTTTTACAGATTGTACAAGAAACTCCTTCAACAAAGAGGAAAAAACATTTCTACTGAGAGGTTTTTCCTTACCACAAATAAGAATTGGAAGCCAGGCACCAGTTTACCTTGGTTTATCAATTGTCCCAAAAAATAAATAAATAAATAAATTGTTGAAAAAATACGATGTCAAAATGGACCAAAACAGCTGCGGAACAAATTGGTATTGACATAAAGAAAACTAAAATTACTAACCACAGCCACAGATCTACAACTGTATCACACCTAGCAAAGTCAGGAATCCAGGATCAGGTATTAATCAAAATGACTGGTCATTCAAGTACGTCCTCGGTTAAACCGTATTTGAAACTTGATTCAGAACACCACAAGAAAATCGTAGAAAATCTTCGATGTGTGGAAAATCGCTGCAACATAACTTTTGAAGATACCCAAGAAATTAGTGAACAACAAGCAAACAAAAATATATATAATAATTGTACATTTCATAGTAATAATTACTAAATAAATGAATTTTTAATTTTGTTAATTTTCTTTCGTATCGCATCTCCTGAAATTTCTCCATAGCCCTAGGGAGATTATTTCGGAAATTTTCCCTTGGGATAATTTCCGCTTAATTAAATTGTGATTGGTTGCTATCAAAAAATTCGGGGTTATGATTCGTCAGTTTAAATCATGTGACATATGAGGGCGATTCTCACTTATAATATACCAAGTGCATTGATTATTGCCGGAAATTTTTTGAGTGACATTTCTGCAACGTCATAATTGCACGACACGAAGTGGAGTGCAATTAGTTGCAGAAATGCACGAAAGTAAAATTTCCAGGCATAATCAATGCACGAGGATATATTCGGAAAGAAAATCGTGATGACACAAACCATTTCTACCTATTTTAAATTTTGATTATCACTGTCAAGTTGTAACATAACATGGTTAGCCGTGGTATCCAAAATTAAAATTGACAGGAAACGTTTATTACAATAGTTGTGTATTTAATTTCAATTGATTTGTTCTAGTTTTTTGTAATTTGTTCAGCTGTATAGTTTAAATAAATTTGACATTTTTGACAGAAAAATTTCCACTTATTAATTTCAGTTAGGTTGGTCTACCTACAAAAAATTTCCAAAAAATTTTTTAGTTGCCATGGTAACGGCTCCTGAGTTAGTTTTTTTATTAGTCACTACTGAGTGTCGTACGATTTTCAGTTTAATCACATTTTCACAAGTGCTCTTTCAATAGAAGTTTTTTACATTTTTAAAGTCAAATATGGCAGAAAGGTTTAATAAGAGATTTATACAACATTATATATTTTGAATTGGAGAAAAACGGGCTATTCAAAAATGCAATAATATACTGGGTGTTTCATTTAAGAAAATATATGTATATTGCGTATCACGTGACCTAAACGTGCAATTGTTTTTTGACGGCATTTAAAAAAAAATATACGTACAACGATACAACTTTTAAAGAAACTACTTGTTTTATTTCCAATAATAACAAAGATAAAGGGGTACCTAGTCAAAATATAATGAATTACCTTGTACTTATGCTCATCTAGACTGGTTTGTACTTTACTTTCAGTATACAAATATGAATTTATTTACCCTCTCATTCAATGCGACTGATAAATTCACACAGAAATGATCCGATATCTCGACTTCAGGAGCATTTCTAATGTAGAAACTTCCTCCAGTTTCTTAAAATTTTGTAATTAATGCTTAAATGTAACTTTTTCGTAAACAATATCATTTCCATCGAATTCGAATGTAAGTTTAACAACGCATCCTTGACCACGCATTCCTGATTTGATCGATTTATTTATAGAACTTATCTTTTTTGTGTTTTGTGTCCCCCCCTAGAAAAAAAATAAAAGAGGATAAAGCCCTCTTCAAATTGATGTGTGGCGGGGCGAGATGCGAATCAGTACGCATTTTTAGTGACTAATAAAAACAGTTTTGCAATAGTTTTGAGTTTTATTTTGTAAGAAATTGTCGTGTTTCACTTTGCCCTTCTTCCTTGAGTTGCCCCCTTAGAATATCTAAGGTTGCCCCCTTCTAGTTCAGATCCTAACGCCCTTGGCTTCTTCCCCACGAGTTTTGTTCTACTCTATTTCTTCTATTTTTTTATTTTTTATTTATATTATCTTTTATTCTATTTTGCGTCTATAATAAAGCTATTAAAGCACCCAAAACAGTGCGTTAATAGCTCATTTGAGTGCTTTAATAGCCCAAGTCTTCAATGTTGGTAGCATTAAAAAAATTGAAAATAACAGAAAAATTGACGAAACTCTAAAAATTTGAATTTTTAATAGTAGAAGAGCAGTAGAATTGTCACGTGGCGTATTTTTTATTCCGTAATTGCTTTGCAATCCCTAGATTAACCTACCTTTTCCGAACTTGTCCTGTTTGCAGCTTTCCTGACACTATTTGTGAAATCGATACACACACTGCCAACGTCAATCTGGACGGAATGCAATGGAAATAGTTTCTTTACCAATTGGTTTCGGAGGAATTGGTATTCGTAAAGTAGCAAATATTGTTCCCCCAGCCTTTCTTGCTTTGTGAAATGCGACTTTTAATTTGGTCGAACTGATGTTACCGAATATACCCACCGACCAATTAAAAATCGCGTACTACAAGGATGATTTGGAATAATAGAAACTTAAATGCCCTGACGAGGCTACTCTTATTCCAGTTGTCCCTTTCTTTCAGGATAATTGGGATCTCATGAATATTAAAACTACCCGTTCAACTTTTAATTTTGAAAATAAAATTGATAAGGCTAGATATTTAGCTTCTTGTGAAAATGAAGCCGGTACATGGTTGAACGTCATCCACTCAAAAGCTATTGGAACATTACTAGCTAACAATACTTTCCGAATATATGTTGCCTTAGGGTTTGAATGTAACATACGTACGTGTTCCGCACACATGTATTTGTGGATCAGAACTAGTTAGTCAAGTTACCCATGGACTTAATTACTCCAAAAGTACTGGTCGACAAGCCCGTCATTTCAACCTTAAATATTTTAAAAAGTAGCTTGGCATCAGACGAATTTCTATCTGTCCTGGCACCAACTAGACTTACAACGGGCGAGGGAAAGAGACCTGATGGAATGACTCTTATCCCATGGATAAATGGACAAATTCTTATTTGGGATAACACATGCAGTAACCTTAGCTCCGTCATATTTAAATTTTTCCTTCATATCAGCTAGAAAAGTTGCAGCTAATGTAGCTTTGAAGAAGTTAAATAAGTATAAGAATATAATAAATCAAAACTATTATTTCGTGCCATTTGCAGTGGAAACTGAGCCCTTTGAGCATACAAGCTTTAGATTTTGTGGATTATATCGGAAGACGGCTGGTTACAATTTCAAGAGAACTGCGCCCGAAGCCTACCTAATTCAGAAAATAAGCATTGCAATTCAAAGAGGGAACGCGGCTTGGGAACATTTCCTCCTTCGGTGGCTATGGAGGAATTTTTTTATTTACTTTAATTTCACGCAGTAATTTATTAAAGCAGTTATTTATTATTTTTATTTGGAAAAAGTAGTCATGTAACATTTAAATATTCAGTTATAAGTAATTATTAAAAAATCAAAATATTGAATTTTTAACATTTACATATATCTAAATAAAATTCAATTAAACATAGTAAGCTTGTGTCAATGCTACTATTATTAGTTTATTTTTCTGTCTGTGTTGTTATTATTGTAAAATGTGCGATGTGGAGCAAACCACAAACTTTAATAAAGAAAAAATTACTATATGCATTTTGTTACGTAAATTTAATAAAAAGTTGTATAAAAATTATAATTTCGTAGGTGTATATTATTTCCTACTATATTAAAACGCCAATTGATCTCGGGAACGAAAGATCAAATTTACGCGGCGACCTAGATATAAGCTAGGGGCAACGAGAGAAGCAAAATAACACCAAAATTATGGTTCCTACTTTTATGGTTTCTGAGATACAGAATTATTTTAATATTAGAGGCTTTTGTATGGTTTTTGTCTGATTGGGATGATCGTCAAAAAAACTATTTTTTCCCCTCCCGCCCAGCCCTTTTTCAGAGTTGGGAATTTTTTTAAATTAACTGCGTTAATCTGGCATCTCAAACATGGTGAATCGAAAATGATTTTTTAATCATATTTTAATCAATATTTTATAATTAAATTATCGCGCGTCGTAGGCGCTCGGACCCCCGATTTTATTAATGTGATAGTCTTTACATAAAATGAATGCCTATTATCAAATTAATATTAGATTTTCAATATTTTTGTGCATTGTTGTTATTATTAAACCTAAGATTTATTATAAACGGAATGTCAAATCTGGTAACTTCCAATGTGGCCAATATTACTGGTGCTTTTACTCATTATTTCGAATGATATAAGTCGCTATTAGAAAGTAATATTGAGTAAAAGAATTTAAATTTTCATTTATTGAACCGATGCGCCATCTGTCTAATTCATTTCAAATTATCGATTTACATTGCTTTAAATGGGTAAAATACAAACAACGGTTAATTAAATTAATAAAAGCCCATATTTATATCGAATGAATATAAATCATTAATATGACCTACAGTGCTTGTCATATTACAATATGAGCAGCGTAATCAATCCCATTTCTACGAAAAATACAATAATTACATCGAAATTTACAGCGACGTCTGCAATGCTTAGTTAATTCTATTTTAACATAATTTATGTTTGTTCTTTTGTTGTTAAATTATAATATCTTGTTCGGAAAGATCGAATATTATACTGTTAAATTCTGAACACTTTGTCTGCAATACATTATGATTTTAACCGTTGTTTGTTCTTATGGAGAAATAGCATGCAAATCGGCCACCTTAAAGATCAATAAACCGCAATAGTCAGCTTCAGCAATATTATTTATGAATTTATTTCAAGATCATTAAACTCTGTAGTCAGCATTATGCATCATAAGCGAGAACGCCCAAAATACGTATGTACAGGATCACGCAAAAAACTTTAAATACAAATAACATGGAAAGTACATATTTGAGAAAATAAAGTTTTATCTACACATAATCTCTATTTCGTATTTAAGTATTATTTGTTGTATTTGAAGCACCCTGTATACTCTCGAATAAATAAATGTCCTAACAGGCGATCACTCTAATCTTTAATTCGCTTCTGTATTTATTGTTGTTCGCTAAACCCTGATGTAAAATTTATACCTGCAATTTAATGACGGTTTTCATTGCTGGGTCAGAATTATCTTATATTGATTATAGTAAGTAATATTCATTTTGTTAGCAAGTTTTGACGATATTGATATATTTAGCTTGTTCAGATTTAAAAAGATTTCAAAATATTTTCATTTAAATTAAATAATAGTAGTAACACACCAACGGACGTTAAGGCAATACTAAATCTAAATACTTATACCTATACAGGTCGGAAACGCATGGGCTTTCTATAAAGCAGGTATATAAAAGCGTTCATAAAAAACGGTAGTAGAAGAATGGAACGATGCGGTAAAGTAACGCCCGTTCTGCGATAGTATGGACGTCGCTATGCAGGCCCAGTTCACGTGCAGAAGCAGTTAGTTTACTCTCGTCCGTCTGATGGAAATTAAATTTATTTTACAGAATTTTTTAAATTATAATCTCAACATAAAAAGAATTTACTGATACTGCATATTTAAAAGATAATCCGCATTTAGATATCTTAAAATGTGAAGATAGAACAACCATAATATTTTTATTTTTTGACTGTTTTAGAGCCCGCAGTCCGCAGTCAGTTCGGTTTTCGCTTCAGGCGCCAAGACGATAAAGGGCTCTATAACACTAATTTAGCCCAAAATGCATACGTTAGTTTATGTTCAGTTTAAGTTTAAATTAATATTTAATTGAAAACAAAAATAATTTGAAAAGTGCAAAGCTTAAAGAGGGTAGGTGCACTGCCCTATAATTACTGTTATTACTATAATGACGGTGTAAACAAGGGTAGCAATTTGTAAGGGATGGGGAGGGAATTCTTCTTGACTGAGGGTGTGACTGGGCTTTTCCTTAGATGCGGGTTTCTCTAAAAATGGACTGTATGTATTAGAGAGCTGTACTTGTTGTACATACAATTAATGCTGGACTAGAGAACACTAATATAAGCAAAATATCTTAGTAGTTTATTCAACTTTTATACAATGAACAAATATATGACATTATTTTATATTTGTCTTGACATTCTATTTATTTATTTTAAAACCATGTCACTAAGCTACAGGGTAATAGCAAACTTGATTTATATCAGTGCGAGAAATCAGTAAAATTGAGAACTGTGCAAGCTGGGCCTGAACACTATTTTTCTAGCGGGTTCTAAACACTCTTTAGCGGATTCTAAAAAGTTTTACAGCGCTAGAGCTTTCATTAAGTAATTTACGCTCTAAAAACAGCCCAATAAATCGGTCAAAATCGCCCAACTGGACATAAAAAATAAAATCTCTATTTTAACCAAAATGTAGAATTAATGTCTTTGTTTTTATATAACAATTACCACTTCTTTTTTATCATAAAGATAATTTTCAGTTTCTACTACAAACGTCTACAAAGTAGTAACAATGGAGAAGCACTTTGTGCTTTTAAGTTTAGCTATCAGGGGCATTATTGTGAATATTAGCGTCCCAATCCCTCATTACAGTTTGTTTTGCGTTATGCAAATTTTAGTTGGTGGTATCTGCTTTGTAATTTTAATTTTAAAATGGCAAGTGCATGTACAGATACCATTCGAGACGTGGTGAACAATAAAGAAGACATTGTATATTATGTTATATTGAAGGAATAAGTTCAGCAGTTTGAGTTTTGCGGGTAAAATTTTTATTCACAAATTAAAACCTATAACCTACAGAAACACAAAGGCTATTTTTATATAACGAAACACTTAACCAACCAAAATGTAGCTGTGCTGGAAGTATCAGCTTGATCTAAATAACACTGCTTTAGTTTTTGCCAGCTAGCCCCCAATAAGTCGGAGAGGGGCGGGGTAATACAAGATATAAAAGATTAAAAAAACAAGCGCCACTTCGTTTAAAAACAATGCTTATTACTAAAGCTTCAAGCTTATCAGGCAAACGAAGAAATAGATCTTCTACTAAAATATGGGCAACTTCCACATTTTGGTCGTACCGTACATATATACTTACAAATGACGAACTGGAAAGTAATATTAAAATCATACAAATAAATAAATAATAAATAAATAAAACGCACGTAGCGAAATGTAAACGTTCTAAGTAGGGCTTTATTTTACTTGCAACTATTTTCTATTGTGCAGATAAAAAAAAATGTAATGTTTCAATGAAAAAAAAAAGGTGAATGGTGATTTGTATCACAGTTGGTTGTACTTAAAACTACCCTACAACAATTCCACTATTCGAGATCTCGTTTTATCCTTAAAATTAACATGCATGCATAAATTGTAAACACATTGAGTAAATATATACATATACATAAATAAAATGACACATAATACATACAAATTTAGACCAACATCCCACCATTCGCTGATCCACGGCTGTATGTTTAAAGCCTTGCTTAGGGGGTTTTCGTTTCACCCTTCGATATTTGGTTGTTTTGCTCCGACCCGGTATATGTATAGATGTAGGTACGGACACAAAGGGGAAGAACCTTCCAATTAAAATACACGGTCAGACGGGCAGGAACAAGAATACACCAACGAACAACAAAACCCAAAACAAAAAGAAAAGACCTTTCTATAAACTGAAAGGTCTTTTAAAAAAACAATTCCCTCAAGGTGACGGCTAGGGAAATAATATTACCTAAAATGCTTAGTACCAGAACCTAATCCGTCCAATTTGACGACCGATCGCACACAAATAACCAAGCGATCGTTCTGTTGAATGTGAGATTTATTCCGCTAAAGCGAATTAATATTTAAACCAATTTCTAATATATCTCGTACATCCAACTTCTCGTACCAAAAAGCCAGCCATTTTGTTACTTCACTCTACTATTGAGCAGGGAGCTCAAACGCGCAGGAGCGACTTCACGATAAACCGAAAGAAAGGGAAAACCAGTGACAACCAAACAACGGAGAAGCTTGGTTTTAAACAGTGACCATCAAACAAATAATGGGTTGTGAATTTCAACGTTATAATTCCCCCCTCAACTCCCAGTCGCGAAAACCCTTTCGCGGCTTAGCATAACCTAGCCTTGCTAAACTCTAACTTGCCCAAAATAAATTTAAAGAACAACCCACCAGGATGAAAAATACCCTGACCAGAAAAAACATGACACCAACAATGGACACCAAAAGGGTGATCCAAAAAAATCAAAAAAAAACAACAAAGGACAAACACAAATTGGAGGTGGAGGTAAGGAAAGAACAGAGGAACAAAAGGTTCCACCCCGAAGCATGAACAATGGTCGGGCAAGCAGGGTTCACTGCAAAGACGCGCTTCACACACGGTACTGGGCACAGTGGTATTCCACGTCGGGAAGGGACCACTGAGCAACTCCCAGTGCCCGAGGCTTGGCAACGACTCACAACAAAACCTACCAGCACGAACCACTGAACATGGCCGACAAGAGAACTGAACAGAGAGCCGCCGACATACTCTCTGATCGCACCCAAGAGAGGGTAGTGTAGAGGAAAAAAGAAGAAAAAGAAAACAGAGTGAAAAAGAAGGGCTCGCCCGGACACATGTGAAGTGGGCAGATGGCCGAGCCACCGAGGAGCACAACTTCACACACGATGCGGGGCACTGCCAGTTCCAACGTCATGGAGACTGAACAGCGCCAAACCCCCGCATCCGAGGTTCGGAAGCACTACTCAGCAACACTAACCACCCGGACACCACACACGTACCGTTTGAGACAGAGAACAAGAGAAGAAGAAACCGGGGGTTAAAAAGGGAGTTCAGCCCAAAGAAACCCAAAAGAACCACGGTCTTGGGGATCCAGCCCAAGCCGTGCTATTGCAAATATGGAGTCAAAATCGGTATAGGAAAGAAGGAGAAGGTAAAAAGGAGAAGAAAAATTGTCAAATCCGGTATACAAAAAAAATAGTTTGGCTAAGCCAAAACGAAAGTCAAAATTGCTATATCAAGAATCTTGGTATAAAAGCCCAAAAATAGATACCTGCAAAACAAAGATCTAAATAAAACTAATAAGCCCTAACAAGTCGACAGATATTAGGTCGAACTGAGCGTATCACTAAACGCTCCAAATGAGGACAGCCCCAACCATCGCTGAACTCTGTGGAACCCAAACCACCAAATGGTTCCCCCAAAAAAAAACAACCAAATGACCCTAATCTCCGACATGATTCGGAACATACTCTTTCAAATCTTTGGCATGAAATTTACCGGCTTCCCTACCAAGTTCATCAGCTAAAATATAAGTCCAAGGAGACACCTTTTTGTGAATGGTAAAAGGACCAATATAACGAGGAGCAAGTTTATGTGAAAAATATTTACTCGCATCAGAAAGAGCAAAATTTTTCCTTAAAACTTTGTCACCAATAACAAATTGAGTATCTCGCTTACGTAGATCATAGTAACGTTTATTGCGATCAAAAGAAGTTTTTATTTTATTACGCACTACCTCAAAAACTCCCTGCAATTTATCAGGAATAACAGTAGCAGACGAACGATCAACTTGCAGATCTTGAACTTTATCAGATATTTTATGATCAGTGCCTTTTAAAATATGTTCCCTACCAAAAGTTAAGAAATAGGGAGTGTAACCAGTAGTCTCGTGACGACCAGTTCTAAGGGCACACCCAATCTTTGTTAATTCATCTGCCCAAGAACGCTGATTCTCTTTAACATAGGAACGAATCATAGTTTTAACATTTCTGTTCGCTCTTTCTGTGGGATTTGATTGCGGGTGATAATGCGCATTAAAACGAATTCTTACTGAATAGTTACTACAAAGAGTGCGAAACTCACGACCAGTAAACTGGGCTCCATTGTCTACCAACACCAATCTAGGTACTCCAAAAACTAAGAAGACTTCATCTTCAATTCTTGAACAAACCATCTTCGCTGAACTATTCCTAAGAGGAAATAGCAAACAAAATTTACTAAAATAGTCCACGATGACTAAGACATATGAATAACCTTTTGTACTCCTCGGGAGAGGACCAATCAAATCTATACTGACCATCTGCCAAGGGCGATCAACAATTGGTTGCGGAACTAACAGTCCAGCAGGAGGTCTTAAATCTGGTTTACATTTTTGACAAATTTGACAAGTTTTAATATATCGAGCTACATCGGCTTGCATTTTTGGCCAATAATATTTGGGAGTTAATCTATGATAGGTTTTATATACTCCACCATGACCGGAAGTAGGATGATCATGTGCCTGACGAAGAATAGCAAGTCTATTTTCTTTCGGTACAACAAGTTTCCAAACGGTATCAGAATCATTTTCGGTTTTCATAGATTTATATAAACCTTCATTAGTAATACGCCATTGAGAAAACTTAGCAGGTTTAGCCCGAATCCTATCAACCATACTATTATACCACTTATCGGTTGAAACTATAACAGGCTCATCACCTGACTCAATACTGTCAAGAATCGGTACGGAACGTGATAACGCATCAGGTACCAAATGGTCTTTACCTTTACGATGGACCACCTGAAAGTCATATTCTTGGAGCCTCAAAGACCACCTAGCTAAACGACCTGTCGGGTTTTTTAAATTATGTAACCACACCAAAGAATAGTGATCGGTGATCACCGTGAAACGACGGCCTTCTAAATAAGGTCTAAGTTTTTCTACGGCCCATAAAACTCCTAAACATTCCCTCTCAGTCGTAGAATAATTTCGCTCTTGACGAGTGAGAGAACGACTAAGGTAACATATTACACTTTCCTCACCATCAATCTGTTGCGTCAAGACAGCACCTAAACCAAAACCACTACTATCGGTTTGAACAGTAAATGGCAACTCAAAATCTGGACAACGTAAAATAGGTGCCCTAACCAAAGCTTCTTTCAAAGTCCGCAAACTACATTCACACTCAGATGACCAATAAAATTTGACACCTTTCTTAAGAAGGGTTGTCAACGGCTGAATGATATCAGAAAACTGTGGTACAAAACGACGGTACCATGAAGTCAAACCTATCAGACTTCTAACTTCAGTCACATTCCGAGGAGGCTGAATATTCATAATGGCCTGAACTTTCTCAGGATCCACATGAATTCCCTTCTGACTAACTACATAACCTAAGTATCGTAGCTCAGGAACACAAAATTTGCACTTATCCGAACTTAAGGTGATACCAGCCAAAGACAATCGATTAAAAACCTCTCTTAATATTTCAATATGCTTTTCAAAACTATCTGTCACGATAACTATATCGTCCAGATACACCAAAACATATGGTTCCAAAGATGGACCAAGAACATTATCAATAAACCTTTGCCAAGTTGCAGGGGCATTATGTAACCCAAAAGGCATACGAGTAAACTGGAAAAGGCCACGATTGGGGATTGTAAAAGCCGTGTATTTACGGGAATCCTCAGATAAAGGAATTTGCCAATAGGCAGACTTAACATCCAACGATGACAAAAATTTGGCATTTCGAAGTTTATCCAAAGTAGCACTAACATAGGGAATAGGATAAGCATCCTTCTCAGTCACACGATTAAGACGACGAAAATCTATGCAAAATCTGTAGGTCCCATCTTTCTTTTTGACCATTAGGACTGGGTTGGACCAGCCACTAGAAGACGGTTCAATGACACCTAAGCTCAACATACGATCAAGTTCTTCATCGATAAGACGTTGCATAAACGGACTAACCGGATAATATCTCTGCTTAATCGGTTCAGAATTTGTACGAATAACATGCTCAACCCTAGACGTACAACCTAACATCTCACTTGGAAGTGCTTTAGACTCATTCAAAATTTTCTCTAACTCCAATTTCTGTTCAAAAGTAAGTGTAGAATTACTAAGAGGCATAACCTCAATAGATTCCAGTTCAACAGACGAATTGTCAGAATCTTTTACAAATCGCCAACTGCCTTGTCTCAAATTGGGAACAATACCCATAAGGTTCCAAAAGTCAATACCCAAGATCAAAGTCTGTGGAAGATCCGGAACTACCAAAATAGAAATAATATGCATTCGATCCTGAAGTTGGATCGGTACATCAACTTGACCAATGCTCTTCACAGTTTGACCATTTGCTACACGACAATCAGTCGCTCCAAACTTAGATAAACCAGCACCAAAACCTAAACTACATAAAAACGACCAACCTGGTTTACCAACTATAGTCCGAGAAGCACCGGAATCTAAAAGACCTAACAAATCATGACCCAAAACTTTTATAGACAAATACGGGCGTTCATCTCCTTCGGCATGAGCAAGGATAAAATTTAATAATACAGTGGTTGCTTGAAAAGAAGACTCGGTACTAACACCACCCATTAATGCCGAGTTCGACCGTTTCCCGAATTATTATCCCTAGGAGAACATTTCTTACAAGAAGTCTTAGTGACCCCCATCTCACCACAACCAAAACAACGTTTAATCAAGGGAGAAGAACATGCAGAACGCACGTGTCCTGTTTTCCTACAATTAAAACACAACCGTGACGAAACATCTGAGGCAGCACTACTGGAATTACTAGCAGTCTCAACAAAAGCTAAATCTGGCTCTAAGTCGGTTTTCCTTCTAGTTGGAGGAACATAACTGTCAGCCCTCAACCTTGAAGCTTCAAGCTGCCTACCAAATTGTAGTAAATCAGAGATAGAATTAATTTCCTTAAACGACAAATGAAATTGGTAAAATGGAGCTAAGTTCTTTAACAGTAATCTTAATTTAATCCCTTCAGAAAATTTTGTTGATAATCGGGAAAATAAATTATCCATAGCTACTAAATAAGTCCCTAGCGGTTCATTAGGACCTTGAGTCCTCCTACGAATTTCTTCTAAAAGCTTATCATCATAATCTAAAGGGAGATATTCCTCTTTCAAAAGTTTAACCAAAGAATCCCAATCAGATACTTCATTTCTTCTAGATCTATAAAACAAAAGTGCTTGGTCTTTAAAAAGATCCAAAGCAGATGCAAATAACTGGGTCTTTGATACATTCCGAGCAATAGACAACTCATCCACTTGTTGCAAAAAAGCATTTAAAGAAATCTTAGATTCATGTCCTGCAAATTTATCAAGTCCCCATTTAAAGACTGGTACAGACTTCGGCTGACCACATTGAGGATCAGGAGCAGCAAGGGTAGAAGAAGCTGCTGGGTTGCCCGCAGGAGAATTAACAATAGCTTCCCCAACGCTTAAACCTAAACCTAACTGAATAGCTACTTCATCAGTTACCTGTGGTACTGAAGCTTTATCGTGAATATCGCTCATTAATCCAAGAATGGATTGAATGAACTCGGCCCGCTTTGATGCAGAAGCCTCATCTTTGGCTTTCATCGCCGCAGCCCTACCTAATAGGTGACTTAACCTACTTTGCAATTTTTTATACGGATTAGAATCCACACTATCATCAAATGACTCCAAAGCCGTATTAAGTTCAATAAGAGCTGTAGAAATAGCATCTGAATCTTCTTCAAAAGTAAACGGATGAGCTGGTAACTCAAGTACGGACTGATCTTGTTCCATTTTCATCAACTGTCGAAGAGACTTTCGCATACTATCAACATTAGAGTCAGGAAGACCTCTAATAGCTAACTCATAAGATAGTTCTGATTTACTTAACCTATCTATATGGATCTTCCGTTCCATAATGAACTAATTAATAATCAAGGCTAACAAAACAAATAACCAATTTATAATAAGATTAATAATCCATACTAATCAAATAACTTGTAACAAGAATACAACAAATTACAAAATACAATCCTGGAGTTGGTTCTTTATCCTAAATTACTAAATACTTAATCTATCAGGCAAACTATATTCCCCAAAACTATCCTAACATGCAAGAACAACAAATCTTAAGTGGTTTTAACAAAGTGGAATTTTCAACAACAGGCCTCACGCATGGGCGCTAATTTCCTATAACCTACAGAAACACAAAGGCTATTTTTATATAACGAAACACTTAACCAACCAAAATGTAGCTGTGCTGGAAGTATCAGCTTGATCCAAATAACACTGCTTTAGTTTTTGCCAGCTAGCCCCCAATAAGTCGGAGAGGGGCGGGGTAATACAAGATATAAAAGATTAAAAAAACAAGCGCCACTTCGTTTAAAAACAATGCTTATTACTAAAGCTTCAAGCTTATCAGGCAAACGAAGAAATAGATCTTCTACTAAAATATGGGCAACTTCCACATTTTGGTCGTACCGTACATATATACTTACAAATGACGAACTGGAAAGTAATATTAAAATCATACAAATAAATAAATAATAAATAAATAAAACGCACGTAGCGAAATGTAAACGTTCTAAGTAGGGCTTTATTTTACTTGCAACTATTTTCTATTGTGCAGATAAAAAAAAATGTAATGTTTCAATGAAAAAAAAAAGGTGAATGGTGATTTGTATCACAGTTGGTTGTACTTAAAACTACCCTACAACAATTCCACTATTCGAGATCTCGTTTTATCCTTAAAATTAACATGCATGCATAAATTGTAAACACATTGAGTAAATATATACATATACATAAATAAAATGACACATAATACATACAAATTTAGACCAACATCCCACCATTCGCTGATCCACGGCTGTATGTTTAAAGCCTTGCTTAGGGGGTTTTCGTTTCACCCTTCGATATTTGGTTGTTTTGCTCCGACCCGGTATATGTATAGATGTAGGTACGGACACAAAGGGGAAGAACCTTCCAATTAAAATACACGGTCAGACGGGCAGGAACAAGAATACACCAACGAACAACAAAACCCAAAACAAAAAGAAAAGACCTTTCTATAAACTGAAAGGTCTTTTAAAAAAACAATTCCCTCAAGGTGACGGCTAGGGAAATAATATTACCTAAAATGCTTAGTACCAGAACCTAATCCGTCCAATTTGACGACCGATCGCACACAAATAACCAAGCGATCGTTCTGTTGAATGTGAGATTTATTCCGCTAAAGCGAATTAATATTTAAACCAATTTCTAATATATCTCGTACATCCAACTTCTCGTACCAAAAAGCCAGCCATTTTGTTACTTCACTCTACTATTGAGCAGGGAGCTCAAACGCGCAGGAGCGACTTCACGATAAACCGAAAGAAAGGGAAAACCAGTGACAACCAAACAACGGAGAAGCTTGGTTTTAAACAGTGACCATCAAACAAATAATGGGTTGTGAATTTCAACGTTATAAACCATGCCCGAATATGAAGAATTTAGTGGTATCTAAGAATCGCGGCAATAGTAGGGCATTCAGTTCAAATTGGTACAATAAGTATAATTGGCTAACAGGAAGTGAAACAGCAAATAAATTGTATTGTTGAGATTGCTTACTTTTTTCTGAAAAAAAAAACTCAAAATTCTTGGAATGCAACAGAATTTCAATATGAGTTTTTAAATAAAAACATTCTGTTTAGGTCTTTAGGAAAACTACTATTTAAAAATATTACTACCTGTTAATAAATAAGGTAGAAAATTCCTGATTAAAATTAAAAACCCTTTTTGAATATAATTGAATAGAAAGTATAGTTTACTTATTGAATGGCTTGACCGGGTATGGCACCTAACAGAAGCTTCTTCCTGAAACTAGTCTCTTTCCCTGTATTGATTGTTTGAGAGCAGTTGTGAATAATTTGTATGTCTTTGAAATGGTTGTTTACTAGTTTCTTTCAAAAAAACTGTTAAGAAAATCAACTGTTCAAGGTCATCGTTTATCGAAAACGGTATCATTCTTATCATTTATCGATGAACGATCGACAAACGATAAACGCCGGCGAATGACTTGAAAATGTAAAATACACCTGTATAAGAAAATAACATGCAGTTTTGCGCTAGAACACTATAGAGATTAATGAAAAGTGGGAAAAGGGGGTCCGTTGAAAAGAAAAGTTTAGGGACCGCTGGTTTCATGTATAAACATCAAGCTAAAGTTAGTAAAGGCACACGATATTTATATAACAGTAACATCAACTAATATAGTTAATTATTTGTTAACAAATATATAATATAGTTGATATAGCAGTATTGAGCATCTCTGTCTTGATTATTATATCATCATTTTTTACTTATTGAAACTTTATGGTAAGTTTACTGTATTGGGACACACCAATAAACACAGATGACGTTGTACAATATCAAAATATCCTCAATGTGCGGTAGTTGATGACATAGTTTTTAGCGGTTGTTTTTGCTATGCTGTACTTTCCAACATGGCTCCGCTGCCTCGTCTGACACCCACATATTCACTCTGCAACTGAACTGTTTCCGGCATCTCAACACCGAAAGTTATAATAGGGGTTAAAGATTATGTATGTATGTACGTATTTTAATGGTGATTATAAGTTTGACAGATTGAATTTAATATTCGTATTAATATTTATGAAAATTTTTGGTAAATATTTAGATTTTATACTTTTTTAAATGCCATTAAAATGGAATTATATAAACCTTTTTCAAAAAAAGGCCAAATAGAAAATGGACATGGGTATCCGCAAACGGAAAAGTAAATAACGAAATAGACTTAATATATACTCATCGACAAAAAGCTTTCAATACAAGACGTCACGGTATTAAACTCGTTTAATACCAATAATACCGGTAGTGATCATAGACTAGTGAGAGCTACACTTGCTATAGACAAGACGCTAGAAAGAAGGAAAATAATTGCGAAACAAACAAAAAAATTAACTGCAGAAGAAATAAAAGAAAACCATGAAATATTTCAAGACATGATTAATGAAAATTTAAAAACAATTGAATAAGACGATTATAACATGATAGAAAAGACCAACAAGGAAATAACAACAGCAATTTTTATGGCAGCGGAAGAACTACGAAAAAGAATACCAGAAAAAACCAGACAAGAAATATTAACAACAAAATAAGCCTATTAATGGAAAAACGAAGAATATTAGCTAGAGAAAATAAAAGAATAACGGCAGAATTTAAGGAACTTAACAAAGAAATAAGAAGAGCATAAGAGAAAAAAAGTTACAAGAACAAAAAAAGCAAATTAACAAAGTAATAGAAAAAATAAAGGAATGAAAAGCCTCAAACAAGAAACAGGAAGAAAACAAACATATGCGCTACGCATTAAACAAGGTATTGTTATACACGGCAGAGATGAAATACTGAAAATAGTAGAAGAATTCTACACGGAATTGTATAAATCTAAAGTGAAACCCCAACAAGAGAATAAAAAGAAAGAAAAAATAAAAATACAAAATGTGGGATCAGAAGAATAACCGGACATAACTATAGAGGAAGTCCAGGAAGCTTTGAAACACATGAAATCTAATAAAACCACAGGTGATAACAATATAACAGCAGATATGATAAGGGAAGGAGGGGGAAATCTGTTGATGAAAATAACAATGCTACTTCACATCAGCTTGAAAAATGCCGAAATACCGAAATCATAGAAGAATGCCAACGTGATATTAATATATAAAAAAGGAGAGAATACAAGTCTTGAGAACTACCGACCAATCAGCCTGCTGTCAAAAATAATTACTACGAGACTGACAAGAAAACTTGACGAATATCAACCTCACGAACAGGCTGGCTTCATGAAAAACTATAGTACCTATTACCACCTATTAACAATTAAAATACTAATAGAAAAATCGAATGAATACAGATTCCCGTTGTATATGGCATTTATAGACTATCTAAAAGCTTTTGACAGCATTGAACACTGGGCTGTCTATAAGGCACTACAAAATAGCAGAATTGATCAAAGATATATAGAACTCATAAAGCAACTAATCGAAGAAACTACAGCAACGTATATACTACATGAAAAATCAAAACCTGTCTCACTCAGAAGAGGAGTGGGATAGGGAGATACACTTTCGCCAAAGCTTTTTACGCTAGCAATGGAAGACGCATTCAAGAATATAAACTTGACCGAAAAAGGAATAAATATCAATGGAGAACAACTAACTGATTTAAGATACGCTGACGACACCATCCTACTGGCAGACAACATAGAAGACCTGAAAGACATGATAGAAGACCTGAACAGAGAATCGCTAAAAGTAGGATTGAAAATGAACCTAGCTAAAACCAAAATAATGTATTCAGGTCCAGAGACTGAGATACAAGTGGAAGGAATCGAAATCGAAAGAGTAAACGAATATATATATATATATATATATATATATATATATATATATATATATATATATATATATATATATATACACGCCCAACTATCCATACCAAGCCCGCTATGTTACGCAGGCACTCAGAAGCCCGGGCTTTCCTGTAGAGTTTCAGCTGTATATTCTACCTCAATCGAACCGATAATTTCATATTATTAAGCGCAACCTGCGAGGGGTAAGTTATTTTTACATACAAATGAATATATACTGTACAGCTTTTACGAGACCGCATATATTATTGGTACTGTAGCAGTCCTGTTTGTATAAAAATAGATATTTCACGCATTATACCAAGCCACGCAGGGTTGCCGCTACTGTTACCAGCAAAACGTAAGATTATTGATCGTGTAATTTGTCTCGCCGGCTGTGAATGTCGGACAAACCACGGTTAGTCACCGAGACTTCCCGAGTGCTTTCGTTCTTATGTGATGGTAATGCCGAGTTGGGAGTATCCTAGCGGAACTTTTGTTCTCGCCAACAGCCTGAGTCAAGGTCGTACTGGCTGGTCGTCTGGCTATTATCGATTTTATTTTAGCTTTCTCGCGGCATAGTAACACAGACAATTATATACAACGAACTTTATGAAAAGAAGATGGAATTTTAGATTTCAGATCATGTTCTACATGCATAATTAACTGAATATTAAGTTACCTCGGAATTCGCCTTTTGGCCGCCGATTTTGATGATTTTTTTTAAATTGTAGGTAATCGACTATATTTCAAAGTCTAAATATTAGATTTGTCCTGTAATGCCCTGTTTAATTGTTAATAACAAATTATTACTTTTTTCATAAGGGACTAACATTTAAATAATTTCATCAAATTTGTATTATAATTGCATAAAGTTGGGTACTTATAGGTTTTTAGGGTCGTAGATTCAAAATTTTAATAAAAATTTGATGAAATTATTTAATTATTAATTAGCCCCTTATGGAAAAAGTAATAATTTGTTAATAACAATTAAACAGTAATTTTCAAACCTTTGACAGTACAGACTTTACCAATTAAATATTTTAGTTTGAAAGAAAATGGCAAGAACAAAATTACAGTTTTCAATTAAATTAATATAAATAAAAATATTATTTCTAAAAAAAGATAAATCAATATTAGACGGTTTCCTAGAAAAAAAATACCTCGGAATTCGCCTTTTGGGCACCGATTTTGATGATTTTTTTAAAATAGTAGGTAATCGAATATATTTCAAAGTCTAAATGTTCGATTTGTCCGCTAATGCCCTGTTTAATTGTTATTAACAAATTATTATTTTTTCCATAGGGGGTTAATTAATAATTAAATCATTTCATCAAATTTTTATTATAATTGAATAAAGTTGGGTACTTATAAGTTTTTAGGGTCGTAGATTACGAATCCGGGGTCCAAATTGGTCTAAAATTCAAAATGGCCGCCGGTGTCAAAACTTTAATATATGAAATTTTGAATGAAAAATCGTACCAAGGGGTTTTTAAAGTAGCAAATTGTGCTGTTAAGCTAAAAAATGACCCAGATGTAAAATGCTTGTCACAAAATGGCCACCGAAACTAAATATGATTAAAATTCAAAATGTTTAATCTCTACTGTATGTTTGTTTAAGATGGATTAATATAGTAGTTAACACAATTTTAAGATTGTTGCAATTATTATTTATTTAAAATTCAAATTGATAGAATGGAGTTATTCCGTATGAATAGTGTTAAAATAAATTAATACTCCATAATTTAACCAGATTCCGTTTAAGTCTGAAACTTTATTTATCGTCAGATTTAAATAAAGGATATTGTGTTAATTATTATTTACTTGTGTTTCATGTAAAGCATTGTTAGTTTTTTCAGCTACTTCTGGCAACGTAGAAAAAGAATGTGCTCTTTACATTTTGAAAACTGATTAGTAAGCTTTTTTTTGGGAAGAATAAATTCTTTTTTACATGCTCTTACTGGTTGCGACACTTCAACAGCGTTTTTCGGCAAAGGGGAAAATAAATTTTTCAAAACTTTTGAATGCAAAATTTTATAGGTGTTTTTATAATTTTTAGAAATAGTTAGGGTTACTGAAGACAAGATAAGATATATAGAAAATAAATAAAATGGAACTTTTTTATTAGAAATTGCATGAAAATACAACTAAAAGAAATTGATTTAATTTTATTTTATTTGACAAATCCCATATTGTATAATATCATCTTCAGAGTCATTGCGTTCTGTTTCTTCTTCTTGTTATTTTGAAAAGCATTCTTCATCAGAGAAGTTTTCATCTAAACTTCTTTTTCATTAATGTTTCCTACGTTTGGACATTTCCAAAACTTTAAAAGATTTGAAGATTTGAGTTTTGTTTTCGACTATGCTTAAAAATTGGCTATAAGTGGATTCGAAGATGCCAAAAATAAGTTGAGAATTTTCTCATTAGTTTCTTCTCTGGAAGATTTGCGTGGATGACCTCTTCTAAATTAACTAATCAACTTTATTTATTTCTTCTAAATAGCTTGAAATCTTTTTTCTCGCTTCTTCGCTAGCCGTTCATCTGTATCTTTTTGATGGACCAGCATGCCTCGAAGGTTAGTTAGAGTAACGTAGGTACATTTTACTAAAACATTTTCTGCAGCTTTTATGGTTGAATGGTCTTGAACTTTTCAACATTTATTTCATATCCACATACAACTGTTTGCATAATATCAAATCTATTAATAAATTATCTCTGACTTAATTTCTGTAATTTCTGCAGAAGTCGCAAGCGCTTTGAAAAAGCACATTGCTTCATATTTTCTTTGTTTTTAAAACTGTAAACCATGTGGGAAAAAAACGTGAATCTGTGTATCAAACAATAAACAAGTAACTGTGATTCACTGGCAAACATTTTAAGAAAAAATGAATGAACTGGGTGTTTTGCAAACCTTACTGAGCTGAAAACATGTGAATACATGTCTGAGATACCTATTAGAGACCGCTAGTTTAGCCGTTTAATTCTTTCGACATTTTGTCAGCTTTTGAAGCAAAATCCCGTTACATGAGACGGTGGAATAGTCTAAATTTTTGACAGTATTGCCTTTTTGTCCGTTCCAAGTTTTGATGACTTTCGGATTTAGATTAATTTATTATGATATGAGCTTTCAATCAGTAAAGGTTTCATCTTCTAAATCCGTTTCCCCAAAAAGAACGACCTAAACAAATCCACAAACTGACAGAGGAACTAAGGGAAGACTGACAGATAGGTGCCCAGTTCGTGTTATGTTATTCACTAACCATGTACAGTGCCGCCCATTTGAAAGTGCACGACTCTTTATATGTAATATTCCAAAATGACATCGTGTAAGTCAGGATTCCATGGGCTGTGTTTATAACAGCTGCAGCGGAATGAAAGGTTTATTATTATTATTTTCAAATACTTGTTTAAAATAATTTATCAGCTTAGAGTAAGTTATAGAAAACATAACCGAGGTAAATCGGGTCTATCGTGTACTTTCAAATGGGCGGCAGTGTACCTCTAAGTTGCTATTTAATACTTCATAAAGAATTATGATATGACTTTTAAATTATTAGTCCAAGAGCAAGAGCAAAAAAGTAGGTTCATAATGCAATGAAATGTTTTCGTAGACAATAACATTTTCTACAACTTTTATTACAAACTTTTTTCTGTATAGTGCATAGCTTTATATTTAAAGCGCGCCAAACTTTCTCCAACATGGTTATTGCTAAATATATAGTTAACGGTTGATAATACATTAAAAATGGTAATAACCAAATTTGTAGAACACAAAATTTCTTATAGAATTTATTTGAAGTTTTTTTTTCTATAAAATTGATACTTTAAGAGCTATAGCTTGGTAAACTATTGCACCGCGTGAATTATCTGTGGTAATGTTGGTCATAGTACACGGTAAACATTTCATAACACATAAAACGGCGAAAAGTGTTCAGAAAAATGACAGTACTGTGTAGTGTGTAGTGAATGTAATGTATTAATCTTATAAATAGTGCCAAGAAGTACTCATAATTTATACATCTTTCTTAAATTGCATGGGTAGAACCTATTATCATAAAAAACTGTCAATGTAGCAAGATATAATAGTTTGTCACGTACATCACGTACATCATAAAAAATAATAATAATCATGATGATAATAATAATCATGAGAAGGGAAAGGTGGAGAAAAGGATAACAGAGTTCAAAGAATGCAAATTAATTTTTTGAAATAAAAAACGGATTAAAACATTTATTTATACAAAAAGTGGCAAGTTATTTTACGTCATAAGTCTCATCTGTTTGGATGATGAAGGAAGTCACTCATCGTCTTCCACATCCTTGTTTTCTGCCACCGATATATCCGTAGGAGGTGAATCGAAAATTTCATTTTCATCGACTTCGTCTTCGATGGTTTCCAATGTATCTGGCACATGTGCATCCACCACAATTCGAACAAATAATGGAACATTTTAAGCCAGCTTTTCGGCATACACAGGCAGCCCCGCAATTTGTTGTGCATTTGCAAGATATTATTTTCAGCAAACTTGAGGGTGCTGGAGCCATAGTAGTTCGAATTGGTTGAAGTCCATTTGTAGTCCGCTTCCAATCCCATTCTTCAGGATCATGGTAAAATCCAAGCCAAGTTTGAACCTGGTGGTAGGTTCTAAAAGAATGGTAACGTGCCGTATCTTGGGTTGGAGGTAGAAGTGAGAGGTTTAGTTTGGTGTTACTCGCCAAATTGGCGAAGCATTTTTAGCGAAGAGAGTTAATGGACGCATTGAGAGGCGCATGATTATATATAGTGTATAATTTCGTGGCTATTGTGCGTAAACTCGGCATTTACAGCGTTATAAGTCTTAAAGTATCAATTTTATAGAAAAACTTCAAATAAATTTTATCGGAAATTTTGTGTTCTACAAAATCATCAACCGTTAACTATATATTTAGCAATAACCATATTGAAAAAAGTTTGGCGCGCTATAAATATAAACTTATGCACTATACAGAAAAAAGTTTCAAATAAAAGTTGTAGAAAATGTTATTATCTACGAAAACGATTTTTTTACTATTTTACTAGGTTACTAACATTATTCCATTGTTATTTCTAAACTACTACTATTTAGTAAGCATTAATCCTACAGTTCGGACAGCTTTTTTAAGGAATTCTCTCGTGTAAAACAGCCAGCCTTCGCATTGAAATGAGACAGTGTTAAGATCTGCAGATGAGAACAACTTTGTTCTATTTCTTTCACCTAATGTAACTGCTATCACTCAACCAACGGACCAAGAATATATAAGAAACACCTAAGAGATTTTACAGACGTATCGTTTCGATTAATTTCTTGGAAACATTTGATATGATGCTATTTTGAAAGTTCTCTAATATCAAAGATGCAATTTTTGCTTTCGCTATTGCATGGATCAATGTTAAACAACTGACAATCGAGAAAACGTTTTTTACAATTATGAATAATGGAAAAGAAGTTAACGGCGAAGATGTTACTGAAGACGTGATTTGTTCTAAAGGTATTGGTAGTTTGGCAAATCAGAGCGAGGATATGAAAGAGATAGAAGAGTCCGACATTGAAGCTTAAATGCATTGTGATCGTAAAAAACAAGGTTACCAAGTACTGACAGGAGATGCAATAATGGAGGAAAGGGAAATTCTACGCGACACCTCTCAAGTAGATCAAGAAATTCTAAGTGATGGTGATGATGATTTAAACATGAAGAAAGTACTTTATGGACAAACTGCTGAAGCCATAGGCGTGTCATTAAATTTTTTTGAACAACATAAGGATCCTGATGTAATACATATTTTACACTGGCAAAATATAAAACAAATGATAAAAAATAACACGGTACGCACAGAAGAAATTTTCAGATTTTCATATAGCTTTTCTAGAACTTTTTGGTATGAAGATTACGAATCTGATGTTGGTTGTTTCCATTCAGGTCAAATGTTGTTGTTTCGAATTTCATTCGTACGCCATGCAGCCAACCCATACCTGCCTCATGAATTTAACTCAAACCGGGTTTCTCAGGAATTGCTTTTTACCTTACGAATGCAAAACGCCAATAGAAGAATAGCATGCATACACCACATAAACAGGGTTGACAATTTTGGCGTTTCTTAATTCTACAGCTTTTTTGCTTTGGCGCTTGGTGCGTAAATTTTGCTATTAGTTTTTAGCTTTGCATCGTGTTTGACTACTATTGCATAATAAGTAGCGTGCCCCAACTTCACCTAACGATAGAAAAAATGTCAGGCGAGGCATCTGTGACTCTCGTTCAGAATTGGACTGGTCTAGTGCCCTCATGTCTCTGTGATTTGTGATTGCGCATTAAGTCTGGTTCCGTTACGGGTAAACTAGCTAGACATATGTTTCCGAACTATCGTTCTCAGATAGTTACGTCAAGGAACTTCAACGCTTTCTTGGATTAATTACTTATTTATCTAAGTTCTTTTAAGAACTTATCAGAATTATTAGCTCCACTTAGAGTGCCGTTAGAAAAAGATGATGAATGGAGATGGGAGAATGAACAAAAAGAAGCATTCTGTAAATTAAAAGAAATATTAAAAAACCCTCCAGTACTTGGTAATTTTAACCCAAATTTACCTATTTTATTTTATTTTACTGCATATGGTGGGGCATTAATTCAGAATGGTCACCCAATAGCTTATTACTCCAAATCTTTAACTAAAACGCAGATCAATTATAGTCAAATTGAAAAAGAAGCATTGGCCATATTACTGGCTTGCAAGAAATTTCCTGTTTATATATGGGGAAACAAAAATCTGATAGTAGAATCAGATCATAAGCCGTTAGAAACCATATTCAGGAAGCCATTAACTGAAGCGCCTCCCAGACTACAGAGAATCCTATTTGAAATACTGCCATATCCCACAATTGTGTACAAAAAAGGAACCATGTTGTACATAGCTGATATACTGAGCAGAGACTGCGCAAAAAATGTTCATGATGACGAGGATGAAAACTCATTTGAGACATGTGTAATAATACCAATGAGTAAAACGAGATTGCAGCAGTTAAAACAAGAGACAAATACAGATATAGAATTCGTGGAATTAAAACAGCAAATACTTGTAGGATGGCCCGACAGAATAAGCGAAGTTCCGGCTTCTCTAAGAAAATACTGGTCTTACAGGCACGAACTAGCAACTTATGAAGATATCATATTCAAAAATGATAAAATAATGATACCTCCGAGACTACAAGAAGTTGTTCTCAAATGTTGTCACTTTAGTCACAAAGGTATCACTGGTACTCTCTGATTGGCCAGAGATTTTGCGTATTTTGGCCAAGAATGTCTGTAGACATTATTAAATTGGTGCAAAACTGCAAGATTGGTACGAAGGAACAAAAAGAGAATCCTACAGAAAAAATTTTACTTCAAGAGTATCCAGAACGGCCATGGCAAATATTCGCTTCTGATATTTATCATTTGAAGGACAAGGAATACTTGCTAATGGCAGATAGCTATTCAGGTTATTTTGACTTCGTGCAATTATCAAGCTTAACCAGCAGGTCAATAACTCGAGCATTTAGATGTTGGTTTGCTACATTTGGAATACCTGATATTCTTCGTACAGATGGAGGAAAACAATATGTATCTGAAGAATTTAAAGAATTTGCTAGAAGATGGAGGTTTGAACATAGAGTTTCCAGTCCACAGTTTCCCAGACCGAATGGTTTAGCAGAGCGATATGTACAAGAAGCAAGATCGATACTAGATAAATGTATAGAAGAAGGTTCAGATATCCAGTTAGCCCTTTTACATCACAGAAACACACCAAGAGACACCCTAGGTTCTCCAATGCAAAGATTAATGGGTCGAAGAACTAAAACGTTCATTCCCATTAATACAAAGTTATTATTACCTGAAACAGTTAAAAATGTTTCTGAAAAGTTGAAAAATATTAAACTAAAAGAGAAGAAATGTGCAGATAGAGCAAAAGCAAATTTACCAGAATTTTAAAATGATGAAAAAGTATTAATTAGAAAGAGACGCAAGGAATGGACTCCTGCAACAGTTGTAAAGAAGGCAGAAGAACCAAGCTCGTGGATTGTACAATAGGGTGGTCCAACAAAAAAAGCAAAGTCGGAAATCTTATGTTCTCACCCCCTAGGATTATTGTATATCGAAAAAAAAGTACCCCTATTTTTTATTTTGAAATCGGACGATGTTTAGGGGTGCCTCAAAGCCCTTAAAGGTTCCAATGTATTTTATATGGGAAAAAAAACTCTTTCATAGGTTTGGTATAGAATTTTAGAAAATCAATATTTTTCAATGGGACTAATCTGTTTCTCTTCAGAAATGTTCAGAAAATGACATCCAATAATTTATTTATCAAAATATTTTATATTAAAAAATAGTAATAAATATTTTTTAACGATTTTTCTGTTTCTTTCATTTATGGGGTTTTTTGCGGGTCTGTAAAAAATAGTTAATATAAAAAATTTAAGAAATAAATTATTGGATGTCATTCTCTAAACATTTCTGAAGAGAAACACAGTAGTCCGGTTGAAAAATATTGATTTTCTAGGATTCTATGCCAAATCTACGAAAACGTGTTTTTTTTTCTCATATAAAATACATGGGAAACTTTAAGGGCTTTGAGGCACCCCTAAACATCGTTCGATTTCAAAATAAAAAATAGGGGTACTTCTTTTTTCGATATACAATAATCCTAGGGGGTGAGAGCATAGGATTTCCGACTTTGCTTTTTTGTTGGACCACCCTATTGTACAAACACCAGATCGTACACAATATCGAAGAAATTCATGGTTCATCAAAAGAAATCACCCAGAGCTACAATAAATAAATCATGGCGATGATGTTAAGCAGTTGACAGTAGTGTGTCAAATCAAGAACCAAAAGCACAAGCAACGAATGATCAATTTCTTCAACAACAATATACTTATATCAAGATATGGTAGAGTAATTAAGAAACCAAACAGACTGAATTTATAACTGCAGAATTAGTTGATGTGTTGTGATTGATATATGTTATTTGTTAAATGAATGATGTGTAATTTATTTATTTTATTAGTAAAAGAGAGATGTAATACAGGGATCTAGTCACAGATAGATAAACAAACATTGTACTAGTTTGACATTAGTAAATCGAACACGTTAATAAATTAATTATTTAAATAACATGTTTTATTGGGTAATTATTATTATAAATAATAACATAAAACATGACATTATTTAATGTCAATTCTACTGCTATTGAGAGACATAGTACCAACGACAGTAATACTGCCAGGTGCTTTTTCAAAGCGCTTGCGACTTCTGCAGAAATTACAGAAATTAAGACAGAGATAATTTATTAATAGATTTGATATTATGCAAACAGTTGCATGTTGATATGAAATAAATGTTGAAAAGCTCAAGACCATTCAACCAAGGAAACTGCAGAAAATGTTTATGGTACTCTAACTAACCTTCGAGGCATAAAATGCTGATCCATCAAAAAGATACAGATGAACAGTTAGCGAAGAAGCGAGAAAAAAGATTTCAAGCTATTTAGAAGAAATAAATAAAGCTGATTAGTTAATTTAGAACAGGTCATCCATGCAAATCTTCCAGATAAGAAACTAATGAGAAAATTCTCAACTTATGTTTGGCATCTTCGAATCCACTTATAGCCAATTTTGAAGCATAGTCGAAAACAAAACTGAAATCTTCAAATCTTTGGAAATATCCAAACGTAGGAAACATTAATGAAAAAGAAGATTTAGATGAAAATTTCTCTGATGAAGAATGCTTTTCAAAATAATAATAAGAAGAAACAGTTTTGCATTCAAAAAGTTTTTTTTAGGGGCAAAGAGAAAAATTTATTTTTCCCTTTGCCGAAAAACGCTGATAAAGTGTCGCAACTAGTAAGAGCACGTAATAAAGAATTTAGTCTTCCAAAAAAAAGCTTACTAATCAGTTTTCAAAAATTAAAGAGCACATTCTTTTTTTACGTTGCCAGAAGTAGATGAAGAAACTAACAGTGCTTTACACAAGAAACACAAGTAAATAATAATACAATATTCTTTATTTAAATCTGACGATAACTAAAGTTTCAGACTTAAACGGAATCTGGTTAAATTATGGAATTCCATTCCATCAATTTGACTTTTAACTAAATAATAATTGCAACAATCTTAAAATTGTAACTACTATATTAATCCATCTTAAACAAACTTGTAGTAGAGATTAAACATTTTGAATTTTATTCATATTTAGTTTCGGTGGCCATTTTGTGACAAGCATTTTGCATCTGGGTCAGTTTTTAGCTTAACAGCACAATTTGCTACTTTAAAAACCCCCTGGTACGATTTTTCATACGAAATTTCAAATATTAAGCTTTGACACCGGCGGCCATTTTATAGCCACCATTTTGAACTTTGGACCAATTTGGACCACGGATTCGTAATCTACGACCCTAAAAACCTATAAGTAGCCAACTTTATTCAATTATAATAAAAAATATTTAATTATTAATTAGCCCCTTATGGAAAAAATAAAAATTTGTTAACAACAATTAAACAGGGCATTAGCGGACAAATCTAACATTTAGATTTTGAAATATAGTCGATTACCTACAATTTAAAAAAATCATCAAAATCGGTGCGCAAAAGGCGATTTCCTAGGTAACTTAATATTCATTTAATCACGCATGTAGAACATGATCTGAAATCTAAAATGTAATTAATGCGAATAAGATGTGGCAAAAGCTTTTATTTTACTATACATACATCTATTTTATTCTTAATAATTAAAAATCATAACTGTTATCTTTTATTAATAGTAAAAACACCTTACATTTTATTCACATGACCCATTATTTTGTAATCAATCTTTGAAACAAATTGCGTGTAGCTTCAATTTTATTTCATAATTACCCATTTACCAATTTTCATAAATTATCAGGTATTTTTTTCAAATAAAAACATTTCAATCTTCACTTTATTATTTAAAAAGTTAATTACAGCGAAAAATCTACGTAGCTAATTATAACTAATTATTGTAGAATTCTTACAAAAAGCCTACATCACCCTATTTTATGAGAGATATTGTTCAAGAAATAAAATATGTACCTAATATCACCAAAAAATCAACGAAAATATAAAATGTATAATTAGAAATTTTAAAAATTCCCTATCTGCAACTACAAATACTATAGCGTGGGTTTTGTTTTTATAATAAATAGCTATACAAACTACCAAATTAATATAATAATAAATTAAACATTTTCATGAAGAAACGGAAACAATTTTAAAGAAAATACAAGTTTGTTACAAAAATCAATATTAAATGTGTGCAAATGTACAAATATGCAGGAAACGAATTTGCGTGGGAACCAGTCCCCCTACATACGTTAACCACTCTTATGGTATAAAAATGTGTAAAGTTATAGAAAAATCAATAATCCAAACACTTGACTTTCAAGCCCCATTGCCAGATCGCTGGGACTCGTATAATACGTGTAATTTGCATCGCGCGTAAGGTCAGTTTGATGTCTACAGTATATATACAACACCGATCGTTGGCCCCCTATATTTATTTCCCTTGAACTAAACGTGTGTATTTTGAGATATATGACGGTCTTTACCCGCCATTTCGAAAATCGAGATTCCGCATCTCCTGATGATGCTTAATCAAGAAAACACTATTATACACATAAAATTTACGAAGCCCAGAACCGGGCTGCGTAAGTTGGTGCCGGGCTTCGTATAGATAGGAGAACACTCTGTTTTAGGCTTGGTAATGCCGCCTAATGTGTATATATATATATATATATATATATATATATATATATATATATATATATATATATATATATATATATATATATATATATATATATATATATATATATATATATATATATATATATATATATATATATATATATATATATATATATATATATATATATATATATATATATATATATATATATATATATACCTAGGACAGAAAATTGAATTAAGCAGAAACAACGAAAAAGAAGAAATTAAGAGAAGAATGAGAATTTGATGGGTAGCATTCGGAAAGTTATCGTTCATTTTAAGAAACAACAAAATCGCGCAACACCTAAAAACGAAAGTATGTGTGTGAAACTGAAAATGAAAGTACAGTGTGTTTTACCGGCAATGACGTATGGAACAGAAAATTGGACATCGACAAAGCATAACATAGAAAAGATTAGAATAGCTCAAAGGGCAATGGAAAAGGCCATGCTAAACATCACGAGAAAGGACAGAATAAGAAACGAAAAATAAGGTCGATAACGAGGCACAACTAAAATGGAATTACGCCGGACATGTGGCTAGACTTGAGAAAAACAGATGGAATCGCAGGATTATAGAATGAAAACAATATCAACATAAAAGATGCGCTGGTACGATGATCTCAAGAAAACGAGTGGACTAAAGTGGATTTAAACAGCACAAGACCGTGAACGCTGGAAGGAATTAAGGAAGGCCTATGTCCAAAAATGGATTTAAACAGGCTAAGAAGGTGTATTTATGGTAGGAAAAATAGTCGAGACTCCTCCTTTATCGCAAATATTTCACTATCCCACTCTTGTGTTTATATCCCTGTAGAAAACCCATGCGTTTCCAACCTGTATATAAAAGTAGGCTATTTTTCCACTTATTAATTAGATTAACATACTAATAGGTGAGTAATAGCCATTACTGGTTATGTTTCGAAAGGTAGTTCTCCCCCCCCCCAGTCTTCAGCTGTTTACAACCACAGTTGTTAATTTTACATTAACTTCAAAGTTAATATATTATTTACAATTCGAAGTCAATAAAAATTAACGACTATAATTACATAAGCAATCCGAATGTTAAAATTAAACAATGTAAAATTAACAACTTAAAAAGACAGAACACACTATTTTACCATTTGAATTGTTTTTTTTTGGTTACAGAAATAAACATTCAGAAAAATCTAATTACGCTAAACACCTTTTAGAACAGAACCAGGCAATAACTCCACAAAGTAATTGTTGAAAATCCATACACCCAGTGGAGTATATTAAACCAATAAATAAAAATCTTTTCCACAAAAATCTGTATTTATAAAAACGTAGCAAAGGCGGCTATCTCCAAAATAATATTAACTTCCTACATTCTTATAATAACAAACGCAAATTGGACATTTTCTAAGCTTTTGAGATATTCAGGGACGAACCCATGGGGGGATCGGAGGGGAAGCTCCCCCCTCAAAGTTGATAATTCTGAGCGAAAGTTGCCAATTTCACAATTTGAGAAAAATGAGAAGATAAGAAAATGTGTCCAAAACAATTTATTTTTTAAATTTAATCTAATTGCCATGCACAGATGTTGGAGAGTTTTAAATAAAAATAAGATGTATACTAATTTTGCTTCATATAATGTTAGGTACAAATAAAAATATTTTCTTACTAGTAGTTGGTATTTTCATCGTGATAAGTTGGCAATTTTAAGGGTACCCCCCCCTCCAAAAAAACTCTTTAGGTTCGTCCCTGGAGATATACAACCACAAACTCAAGGTACCTTTAATGAATGAACCGGTTGAGCTCAATAATTTGTTTTAGAGTTTTATTTTACCAAGTAAGGCTCGAAATTAAAAACAATATACTACTTTTTCACTCTTAAGCAAAAGAGTAAAAAAGTACCTTCTTCATCAGAAAATTTCAGAAATAGTGTATACAACACGTGCAAAGTTAGTGTGTTTTTTGTTTAGTAATCGAAGAACATTACGCTTGCACAACTTATTGTATAAATAACTATTTATCTACAACTAATTAAGATTACATTTTCGTATTGGAAAGTGGCGACCTCTTTATAGACTGATTCAACTACTGTTTGGTATTGTACTTTGTACAATGTTATTGTTCTTAATGATGTATTCTTAAATGTTTTTATTTACAAATTACCTGCTTGTTGATACATTTTGTAGTTAAGGCGTACCTTGTATGCTGCATATAAATTAATCTTACAATCAGTTTGTATGGCAATTTTTATAGAATTTCAAATGAAATTTCTAAATTGTTTTATTAGAACAAGAAAGTCTTGCTATCTACATACCCTTCTAATTGCTATCGCAAAAGAGAAAGTGTAATTTTACATAACAGTAATTTCTTTGACACACAAATGTTTGCAAAAACGTAGAGCAAAATTTCATAAACGTATAAACTAATAATCCCGTGAAACCTTTAATTTTCATTACACAAAATAATAAAAATTCCTTCTAGAACAATGAACAATTTTTAGCAAACAATGTGGCCGATTATTCACAGTAATTTTTACGATCTCGTGAGTGGAGAGGAAAAGTACTGGGCAAAATGAGTGTAGGTATAATTAAAGAGCAAAACATTCAAATTGATATCACCGAAGCATTTTACTATTGTTATCATAATGCATTCAGTTGTTTTATGTAATTACAGTAATTAAGTTTTCTTATGGGCCAAATTTTCAAACTTGCGAAAAGTAAATTTTATTTAAGTGTCCAAAAGAAGTATAATGACTTGCTATTTGTTTATATTACAATAGATTATACATAAATGTTTGGATTTGTCATAATTCTGATGTTGTCATTAGCATACCAATGAATTGCAAAATTAGACAAAAACTTTCCACTCTTTTATTTCCAATAAAAATATAAATAATAATAATTATACTTCTTTGAATGGAATTGTCGTCAATTTATCATAATAACGCGTATCTATAAAAACACAAAGTTAAACAACAAATTTGTCCTTCATGAATTTTTAATTATATTCGCCCACGACAAATTCAACTGCAACAAAAATCGTAAATCGTTTCACCAAATTTGACGTTTGAATTGTTCTAATTACAATTATTTAAAAAGAATCAAATCAACCAATTAATTCTATTGACTACTTTAAAAAAAGGAAAATAATGCGAAATTTTCCACGGTAGCGATGTTTGCATAACTTCATAAATATTTATTGCTCAATGTTTCATAATCATAATCCAATAAAGTCGATTCTTCTGCTGATAATAATTACACCTGTAATTTTGTCCGACGTTTTGTAGATAAGAGTTTGGCAATAATAAAACGATATTGATTACTAAATAATAAATTTCATATGGAAATTTTCCATTCCATTGTACTACCTAAACGAAATAAATCAATAACTCTATTTTAATAAATAATGGAGCGAGTACCAGAAAATATTTTATTATGTTTTACCTGTTTATTATTGTAACTGTTGCTTTCTGATTATTATTGTTTGATGTTTAATATTTGGCAACAAAAAATTGATTCAACTTTATCTAAGGTCCGTTGAAAGAGGACTAAAAGATAATGGAATTTTTTATTTGCTCTTTGTTGAAGGCTTTTCAACTTTAATCTTTTCAAGCAAGAAAAAAAAGTATGCATCCTACTAAACTCGACTAGAATTATGAACTTAAAAAATTGGAAAAATTGGTATTGTAAACATATTTGGAGGATATTGTTATGATTAAACTGTAATCGATTAAGATTTCATGTTTATTCTTGTTTACTGCCACAATGATGATTCTTTTGCTCATTTTAAAACTTTATCTGTATTTCTTCACCGGTAATTATTTTCGGTTATAGATTGAAGTTTTTTTACTTTTAAATTAATAAATATGCCACGAATTTCTTAATACTTTAAACCTTCTAAAAAGATGCCGCCACAGCACTGCACTGCTAAGATTTTGCTCATTTGTGAACTCGATATGTATTTCGTCCCTAATAATTTTTGGTCCAAATTCGAAATCGAAAGATTCAATATTTTAAAAGTTCACGCAAACACACACACGGACAGACATGCATTTTTTTCTCAAAGCGAAACTGACTTTTTAAGAAATATTTTAAAAACCATTCGAAGAAAACACATTAAATGTGGTATTAAGAGTGGAAAGTTTTCAAACTGACACCCTCAATTGAATCATATTCCCAAAATACTTCGGAAATATCGCATAAATAAAAACAGTTTTACTTTATATTTTCCAAAATTGATACGCCTATGAAATCGGATTAACATCCCCACTTGTCATCGTTTAGAACCGACGTTGTTAATGTTTGGTAGGATTCTAAATTATACCTTACTACCTTAAAATATAAAGTAAGCCCTCATTGTAACTTTAGGTCTTTGACGGTCCCTGACATAGTAGGCTTTGCATGATATCGTCACTCATTTTTCTATGAGAACTGTCATTACTAATTATTTGTTGTGTCAAGTTTTGCGTAGGTGCGTGTTGTTCTTTGAAAGTTATTAATAATTAAGCTGGTCGATAACAGACAATTTTTAAAAATGGAAAAAGGTGAAGTCAGAGCGGTGATAAAGTATTTGCAAAAAAAGGATTAACACCTACTGAAATTCACAAGGATATGACAGACGTTTTAGGGGACTCTGCTACTTCTTACCAAGTGGTGAAAAATATGTCTCGTGAGTTTAGATTAGGCAGAACAACTTGCGAACATGCGAAAGGTGCGGAACGTCCAGTCTGTGTCACCGTTGACAAAAACATCAATTTGATCCATGATATGGTAATGGCAGATAGAAGACTGACTATTCGCCATATCGCGGAAATAACGAACATCTCTTATGGGTCAGTTGAAAATATTTTAAGAAATGTTCTTGATCTCAGAAAAATTTCGGCGCGTTGGGTTCCAAAGATGCTGACCGTCGATCAGAAACGCTCTAGAGTGCTGCATTCGGAAGCCAATTTGGAGTACCTGAAGGCCAATCGGAAGCAATTTCTCACTCGCTTTGTGACTGTGGATGAAACATGGGTGCACCATTTTGATCCTGAGACGAAAAGACAAAGTATGGAGTGGCATCACAGAGGTTCTCCACCTCCACGCAAATTTCGAGTTCAACGGGCGGCTGGAAAGATTATGGCCACAGTGTTCTGGGATGCAGAAGGAATTTTGATGATCGATTATTTGCAGCGTGGACACAGAATAACGGGTTCTTATTATGCAGGGTTAATTCCAAAATTGCGCGAAAGCATCGACCGAAAAAGACCAGGAAAGTTGGCACACAAAATTTTGTTCCATCAGGACAACGCTCCAGTCCACAAGAGCTGCATTGTCATGGCTGCCATACAGAACGCTGGCTTTGAAATTCTAGAACACCCTTCATATTCACCAGACCTGGCACCCAGTGATTACCATCTATTTCCAAAATTAAAGGAAAACCTGCGTGGAAAAAAATATGGAGACGATAATGAAGTTATGACCGCAGTAAATGGCTGGTTTGAGGAGCAACCGGAAAACTTCTTCCTGAAAGGCATTGAAGCATTGGAACATCGGTGGACCAAGTGCATTGAAGTCCAGGGAGATTATGTTGAAAAATAAATAAATAATGTTTTAAAAATTCTTTCTCTTTCTATATCAGGGACCGTAAATATTGATCTTCCCTCGTATGTTAATTTTGTTTGAGCGTCCGGGTGCTCCGCCCCGTCTTATCTCTAAGACATGAATTGAGATACGATCCATTACCGTGCCTTTGTACACAATGCTACGGGAGCAGTACTAGCTCTCCAGGCTAGTACCGGAGATATAAACGTGCTTACCCGTCGGCGCCGTCTCCTAAGAGATGGTACCTCGTCCAGCTTCTGACTTTTCCCCAACTCTTTTAGCGTTGGGGACCACCACCCGATCGAATTCAACCTCAAGTGTGGCAGGACTTGGTTTTTAATGGTTTTGCCACCTAATCTACTAGTTATAGACCCTTGGTATGTACCCTTTCAAGTTGTCTTGAGCTTGAGAGTGAGAGGCTATGTACCCTTCTCGCTTCACTCCCTTTAAGAGTAATAGCTCTAGAGTCGCTTCATATCACTAGACTCAGATTAGTCAGGAGTCATAGGGTGACTGAATGGCTTCCGGAATACAGTACCTGGTGGCATGCAGTTTGTCATTGGCCCAAAATTAAATCCAACCACACCGGTTCTCATGTTAGCAGAGCTTCCTCCACAACATTTTGCTCCAAACGTTACGGAGGAAATTAAGAAGAGGTTAAAAATGTGTGAGAGAGATAAATGCAAGTGCGTGTATCTCTCCTACACATTTTTAACCTGCAAGCCTAGGCAGAAGACCTAGACCTTTTTTTACTAAATAACCTTTTCCCAAGCAAGTCTGGATAGCCGAATTCGGACCAGTTCTAAGGGTGAGTGCTATGTGGTCTGTTCCGCACACCCACTATCGTTTAGATCCATCCAGAAGCCGCTGTCGCCGTCCAGAAAGCTCGAGGATTTTTTTTGCTTTTCTTAATTATACAGTAAAAATTCTAAATAGCGACCACTAAGATTGTTTGTAAAAATGACCGTTATATGAAGGTGGCCGTTATTGAGAGAGTGCAGAATTAATGAAAAAGGGTTTTTATTGTTGTGCTTCTTTATTAAAATAAATCTAAATATGTAACACGAAATATCAAATTATAAACTGCATTAAAAAAGCTGACTACATATTGATATAACATTTTAATACGGGGTGGTGTGTTTAAATTAATACAGACGCTAACGTAATAAAGATGCAATACACAACTTGTTTTTTACTTTATTTGAAATAAATGCTCCTTAATAAGTTAAAAGATAGAAACGCTGCTTAATTATTAATTTCCATTTTTTTTACTTAAAGTCCACATCCATTTATAATCCAGTCTTAATTTTTTTTATAAATCTTTCTTCATTAGCAAGTAATAAAATCTCCATAAACACTTTGACGTTTCATAAAAATAACATTATTCTCAAAATCTTTAACTTAAAGCAAAACTTTAAATTACATTATGTTCTCCAAAAGGTTGTGCATTTCTTGAAAAATCAAATAGAAGATAATTTGTTACAAAAATGACAGTGTTTATATTTGATTTTACCGAAACAAAAAATGCGATAAAATTTTTGCATAAAACAAAATAAACTTTGACAAGTCAATTTAACATAACCAAATCATTGTTTATAAATGTTGGTGTTTAATTAACACAAAAACTAATTAGATGATCGTATAGATAAGAAATTCCCAATCTAATGATATATTACACTTATGTTTTTATTACAAAATCAACCCTCTTTTGAATGTCAATGACATCCCTATCCCTTTAAAACTTTTATTAACTTAACTACTTAAAAATACCTTTTCACACCTTCCTATCTTCACAAATTTAAACATTATATCCTAACAAACATTGCTTGCATGCTTTTAGTCATCAATAATATGAAGATTCAAGCCAAATACAGTATTTGAATGTACGATCCTAAACTGGAACAAAATTATATATTGTTTAACTGATATCATTAATAAAAAGCAGCCCCTGCATTTAAGATAGTTAAGATTATCTGGCAATGAAGCAGCTTTACAATCCTCCACCAAAATTATTTAACCAAGATCTGTAAATTTGTAGTTTGAAATACAAGAAACTTATGCTACTGAAAAATCTCGTTAACATGAAAACACATTTTTTACTATTAATTGCTCAGGTAAGGTAGTAAATATTTGCATAACTTGCCATTACAATGCACCTAGTCTGTTTTAGATTAAATCTTATATTAACTTTGGTCTAAACTTAATTTAAAAGCAAAATTAGATGATCATGTCCGAAATCGTTAATGACCAAGGAAAATTAACTAACTTTTACGGAAAAATCAGTTTTCCAGATATTCTTATCTGAATATAATGTATGTTAATTATGTATAATTAACCATATTCAAGTTCACAAAAAAAAGCAAATAACTCAAATTTATAATTTTGAGATTGAGGTTATGCAACCAATCTAACGTGGCGCTTTGAAATTTCATAAAGAAGCTTATTTAAAACTATAGAGTGGGTAGATTCCATTTGTCTTATGTCAAATATCTTGGCAATATGTTACATAATATCTACACAAGAGGTATGCAATAAAAAAATTAGGTGAAACAATAAAACACAATATGAACTTCGCATTTTGGTAAGGTTTGAACAGTTCTACAACTAGTTCACTTGTATCATTACAAAATATAAATCTTTGTTCTATAAATCCTGTTTTTGCAAAACATTTTGAAATTGTAGCTGGCGAAATGCGAAACCGCTGCTTAAATTAATGCTTTTTTCTACATCTTCAAAAGAATCTCCGCTGTTTGTGAATGTTAGACGCCTTTTGATTAGAAGTTTTCTGTAGGAAACTGCAGAAAACCTTAACCAGATTTGTCGGTACCGTAAGTCGAACCCGGGCCGCTTGGGTGGGAGAAGTGCACACTAGTCTCTACTCTACCAAGACTAATTATTAAGAATAAGAGATTTTATCGCAAAAGCCTTATGAAGAATCGAATGGTGGTTCTGTAATGATCTTGCTATATAAATGATCACCACGCTATCATTACATCATAACTTCTATCAGGAAGGCATTGACATGACAAGCATAGAGATTGTCATAGCAACAATAATAAACATGAAGTAATAAATAAAGATTCTCTATATAAGTCCACGCGCCTTTTATTCAGTTGTTCTTACAAGAATCCCTTTAAAATAGTTTATCAAAGATAAACCGATACCTAGTACGTTATAGCCCAACACCTAAACTTTAAATGGAAATTCATTGTCTGTGAACCAGCCTCCCAGAAGCAATGAAACTTGTGCGGGAAGGAGTGAGCGATTATTATCCTTACGCAGGTCCAACGTGCGCCTGCAGCTCAGATACAGATGGAACAGCGTAAATCCCACATTTGACCTTAACTTAACATTAAATAAACCTTAACCAGATCTGCCTGTACCAGGAGTCGAACCTGGGCAGCTTGTGTGAAAGTCCAGCACGCTAGACAATAAACTACCAAGGCTGTTGGATAGATCTTTTAAGAATATAAGTAACTTTTGTAGTATTTTTCTTATTTTCCGTAACTGTTGGCGTGGAGCAGTGGACTGTATATGCTGACTTGTTACGCTGGTCGGGTCTTCGATGTTGCGGCAAAACTAAACCCACAATCAGGATGTAAGGACTAACCAGTCTGACGGTGGAAATCTTGCTGCTGGTTCTGCATAACTACCCCTTATTTGTATAATGGTGGATAATCTTCTTGGTGTCCAAATATGGCGAGCGCTGTGTCAGTCAAAATCTTCTAAATAATGCGATGCGGTGTTCAATAAAAAGGCTGTTCAATTTTCCATAAAAATGCGGGTTTCTTTTTCCATAAAATGCGGGTTTCTTAATAGATGCGGGTTTATTAATAATGCGGGTTTTACAAAGTAATGCGGTTTAATTCTTTTTTTACAGAAAAAAGGAATGTTTACAATTTTTTAAAGATTGAAAATTGACAAATACAAATTATATCAAAACACATATCTTCTTTTATTTTCACAATTAACTTGATCCTTTTATTCGATTGCTTCAGATCTTTTGATACAATGACGATTACTTACGCGACTGCGGAACAACTGTTTCGAGAAAATTTTAATCAAAGCATTTGAACAACTTTCAGATAAAATTTTGATTAAAGATGTTTAAAATATAAAACTGATATTTAATAGTTTTAAGAAAAAGTGTTGTATTTAAATGTTTTCATAAATTATGTAGAATGCTCTACACGTGCCTCGGTTCGTTAGAACTTTTTTTCAGACACGTTTAGACACGTATGGAGTATTCTACATAATTTATGGAAACATTTAAATATTACGGGTTTTTTTCTTAACTTTTATATACAATGTTTCACAAGAAGCCTACCGCGACTTCAATTTCACAGATATTTAATGTTTCGAAAAAGTTCATAAATGTTCAAATTGTCTTCCGCCTTGTTCTAAAGCACTTTCGGGTGGGGTAAAGCACTTGGAACTTTGAAGGGCACAATCATAAGTCCTTACTTCTTTGAAAGCATTCTCAATGGAATTTCGTACGCAAATATCTTAAGTAAAGAGATGATGGACCTGTTAGAGATTGTGATAGTGTGATTGCAACAAGGTGGTCCAGTTCATTTTTCATTGGTCTCCAGACGAATAGCTGATCAGCTTTTCTCCAAAATGATGATCTGCTCGTTCCCCTGATCTGACTCCTATTGATTTTTATTCAAGAAAAGATTTGCCTAAAAAAGACAAATATGGGTGTTTGAATCATCTTGTATAGAATGTTTTTTAAAAACTGTTTTGTAAAAACATACAAGACAAATAAATCTTTACCGTGGATCTTTGATCGCGCAAGTTTGATATCTTTTATTTTTAGTGCAAACATATATTTATATATATATATATATATATATATATATATATATATATATATATATAATTATAATTGCAATTATTATTGGGACTTGCGGTCTCTACTTAATAAAAAGCCTCTTTGTTTTTTACGCCGTAAAAAACAAAGAGGCTTTTTATTAAGTAGAGACCGCAAGTCCCAATAATAATTGCAATTATAATTACATTATATCGGTCGAAATCATCATTAATTTATATATATATATATATATATATATATATATATATATCTATATATATATATATATATATATATATATATATATATATATATATATATATATATATATATTTCACAAACATTTTATATCCTACCAAATAAATACAACATTTCGGGTGGGTCAAAGGTAATGTTTTAAACATGCATCAGAGGTCAGGACGGGAGATATCGTTTTACCAATTTTTTTATTTTTTAAATTTAAGTCTTGGGAAATTAAATAATGGGATTCAATATTTGTACCAATTTAATTTAAGAAATGTTGGGCAAATTTAAAAAAACTTACTCTGTGGTGAACCTGCTATAGGTATAATTTATATACTACTCAGAGCAACGAGAGGCAGTCGTTAATCTTGTTCAAATCAGTTTCTAATTTGGCTATAGATTTCGTCCTAAAAGGCAAAGACGTTATGGTTTCAGATGCTATAAAGGTACTGTCGGTATTACATCCTGGTACAATATTTAAATTAATTTGAATGGGAGTTTTGATTAGTTCACATTTAAACAGTTCCGAACAAGAGAATTTAATCTGTATCTTAATGTACTATTTTAGTTAATTAGCAATTGATTTTGGTGATCTTATCCCTGGTGACCTTATACAGTACAGGATGCTTAGTGTTTTAAATAAAATTGTTATTGATAGTAACACAGTGTTGGAACTACTATGAAGAATTCTTCTTCATTCTTCTCTATTGCTTGCTGCGTTTTTAGCTTGAGTCCAGTTGAGTCTGTTTCCTTTTATATTTTAATTGCAACATCTTTCCATGTCTTTCTCGGTCTTTCCCGTTCTCTATTTTCACCAGTTTTCATCTCCCACATCAGAGTCATCATCCTGTTCTCCTCTATTGTTCTCCTACCACGTGTTCAAACCATCTTAACTGTTGTATCACAATTGTGTCTAACTACATTTCACTTTAGTCTCTGTCCCACTACTTCGCATTTTATCTTGTCCAGTTTGGTACTGGTTATTGCACATTACTTTTTTGTAAATTCGCACTCTCCCAACACCATTATAGTGTCTAAATCATCATTAGGAATCCTAAATTAAGTTTATATTAATCTATCAAAACAGCTTTCAAAATATCGTTGCTGCTCTTCCAGCATTTTTATTGGATTGGGTATAAACATTTTAAATCTAAAATGTTATACTTTTCACAATTATTAAAATAAAATGTAAAGGAATCAGTCACAGCGACGAATGCCAAGTGTAGGAGTTTTGTACTATTGTCCTTCTAATTCCCGGCTGACGTCTGATGACGTCGTTAACTATTTGCAAAACGCGTAAATATTGATATATTAGTTTTAGTTTTATGTATTATTATTTTTGGCTCCGTTTTTACTTTTTCGAGTGTAATTGTTTTATCCACGACCACCATACCGTAGGGGATGGACTGTAGTAGGTCAAATCTGACCAAGAGGGGGAGGTTTATACTTATAGAGCAAGCAACAATTCCTTAGTTTAATTGAATATAAAATCCGTTGCTTTTCCGACATTAAAACCTGACAAAAAGATAAAATGTAGAAATGAAACATTTACTAAAATTATTAGAAATTCTAAAAACTCGTTTTATTAAAATGTAATAAAATCTAAAAAATCGTACGTGCTACTCGCTACACTTGGGCGACCAAATTCACACTCAGCAGGAAAATCTCAACTTTCCTGTCTTGCACAAATAGCTATTATTCTCATAAATTATCTTTTTATTTTTTTTGCATAGCTGTGAATGAGTTAAAATTAACAAATTCAATAAATTTAGAAGAAATTAATGGTATATTTGTAGTTTCAAAAATTGTATTGTGTATTTCATTCTAAAAGTATTGTCTATTTAATTGAATATAATGATGTTAAAACATAAATATAATTACTTTTACGTGGAATTTTCGAATGGCGCCAGAAAGTACACCTACTTACTTGGTATTTTTATTGGCGCACTAGTCGAATTTTATCTTGTAAAAATAAATAGGTACTATTCGACTGGCGCCAGCATCAACCATTGTTTATAGACACTCCGCTTTAAGGCAATTGCTAATAAGAGATTATATTAATGAAAAATCAAATTTGTCTGTTATCAGTAATAAACGATAACTGAAATCTTGTACAGAACAGTACTAGGGCATTTTCGAACATGCAAACGCAGACGTCCGATAGAAACAAACGCTAGTATACTATAATTCGTCATGAAGAGAATACAGCCAATGCAATATTCAGGTTTGCAGCAAAAGGCCTTAAACACCTAGTAACAGTAATGACGTCATTATTTGCGATGTTTTAATGGCCCTTTCGAAACTTTTAGTTATTCAAATTTTGTGGAACTGTTCATGAGCAGTAGTAAGTATGTTACTCAATAATATAGTTATACAAAATTCCTACGCAGTAGCTACAAAACAGTTGTTTATGTACTTGATGATAATTAATTCTACTACACTAGGCCTTCCCATTTTTTTCTCGCACGTGAGAAGATTCTCAAGAAAAAGATTAGAAGAACAGGAAAGTAAAAGCATTGTACATATTTCCTCTACATATGATAAAATTGATTAAAAATAGATTTTAGGGCCATTTCTTGTAGACATCTGAAGTTTTCCTTACTCTTCTTTCTCTCCATCACTCTTTGAGAGTATCTGCGTGTCTTGTGGTGTATTGTTCTATTAACATGTGTTAGTACTCATTATTTGCCCGAAGCTTTTCTAGTTCCTCATGCTCTCGTTTTTCTTTTACTTATTTAATATCCGTTCGCTGTATTCTGATTTTGCTTAATTCACTCTCGTCAAAAGCTACTACTGAAATAGAAGTGAAAAACTGAAACTGAAAACTGAGTAAATCTGAAAGTATATCTGATGCTTTGAAACATTTAAACTACTAATTCCTGCAAAATTTGAAACTATGATCTCTGAAATCATTAAATTTTAATTTTTGAAAATCTAAGTTTTTATAACTGTAAAATTTCAGCTTTAGCAGTCTAAAACTTTGAATATTGTGTAATATCAGGGCTTTGGTACTCTAAATCCTTGCAAGTTTTGAACCTTTAAGACTTTTAATTTCGATATTTAATACATCGAATTTCAAACTTTGTAATTTTAAACTACGAATATCTGAACGTTGTAACCTTGCAGTTCAACTATAATCTTCCAAGGTTTGATATTTTCAATACGCGAGGTTATCAATATTTAAAGATCCAAAAAAGAACTAACTGGAATAATTGACCGAATAAAACTGGACTGAGTTGAAAGCTGTGAAATTCAACAACTAGCTAACAATGATCAAGCTTTAGAATTTTCTAAAGATATTATGTAATGCGTACCCTACATACTATTGGAATAGCTCTAACAAGCTCTTATGTATTATTTCAACATATTTACAGGAATTTATTTAACTAGCAGTGTCACAACCCAAATAACTTTTTTAGCTGATACAACCCTATAATTAATATGAATTAACTGCTATGATGCATTATTGTTGAACGTATGTTAAATACTGAGTCAGAATATGAGATAAAAGCATAATAACTATTTAGTTATCTGTGCTACAAAGGCAAATGAGTAATCGTACAAACTCTTCCTTCTGTGTGTGCAATTTATCTCCCGGTCCGGAGGCAAGGGAACAGGGAAACAAAGCAAACAAGGGAGAAAAGACACTTCCTTCCTCAGTTGTACATTAACTATTTTCGGTCAGGTACCAAGAATATAAAGACATAAGAATTCTACTTTTCATTATAAGATGCGTTGCTATAAATGATGAGATGGACAATTGGAAAAATACAATTTTTCTATGTTGTGTTCTCTTTACATGTTGTGTACCTTTTCAGTTTCTAGTACTTGAAAGTAATGAAACTTAATGAAGTACTTGTATATTCCACAAACAATTAATTCTAGAACAAATGGTTTCGACATCCATCCTGAATGAAAAATAAAAGCTACAGTATCCCAATAGTAAAGTGCGCTACTACAAAACATAACAGAAGATACGGCGCTTTAATTTTGTAGTTTTTGATCATTCACGCCAGCACCATCACTAAGAAACATTGTTAACGATCGTGAGTTGTACACAGTACACAAGAGGAAATGAAGTAATGGACAAGCATAATGATGTGTTCACATACACATGAAAAAAGCTTGATAAAGTTCAGAATTACATAGAACAGAAAAAGATAAAGATTGGTGACAATGATACCATTATTGTAGGCTCCACTCTTTTGTTTCAGTGTCTAATTGTTGCTGCCAGTCATGGACTAATGAACCTGCAAGAGGTTCATTCAACTGTTTTCTGGAAATATCAATAGCGTCAGGTCGTAGATTCTATTACTGAACATTGTAAAATTGCACCAACAAAATCTATACCGCCACGCTCCATTGGCAAAATAAAGAACTATGTCCTGGATGGTAAATCAGTATTGCAGCGAGTATTTTGTACAACAGGACAGACCTCGAAAACATAGAATCGTATGAACAGATTCTTCAGACCGTTTAGTCAATATATTTTCGGAGTAATATTCAACGCCCAGTATCACAGCTTTCCCCCTACGATATCCACATGATCCAATAAATATTGGGTCAAAACCTGTATAGGTGCGTTTGCTTTCTCTATACACTTGGCGTGTACGAAATTGGATTGGCAAGATGCGTCATATAAAATCCCTATGCCAGAGATGAACTGCAGAAAGTTGTATAATTTTCTTCTTTAGTCAACAGAACCAACAGAGAGATTAGAGATGCAAAGAAAAAGCAGTACTACTATTACGTAAGAGCAGAAAATCAGATATGTTAGAAACACTTTGGTATCGAAGGAACAGTTGCCATCTCAAAGATCTTTATTTAACCAATGTAGTTAAAGCAACAGCATCAACTGTAAAGTATCGTGCTTTTAAAAGTTATTTTCAAATTCAACACTGAATGGGGAAGAATAATGCCGTTGGATAAATAAATAAAAGCTTGGTCTTGCGGATAAAAATAATAAATACTGTCTAACACTTGCAATTTGCATCCATTGGGAAACTCATTACTATGTCTTATTCGATGAAAACTGTTTAAAGGGATGGATGTGACAGTACAGCTGCAGAAAGTTATTTTTGATAAGTTCACGATTTCAAGATGTCATGAATCCGCTGAGCATGTTACACCAAACTTTTCTATAAGTAGTCCAGAAGACTCTGGCATTGAGTAAAAGTGGACATTGCTCATTTATAAAAGAACACATTGCTTTGATTTCTCTACCTAATTTTAGTTATGAAATAATTATGAGTATTTGTTACCAAAATATGTTGTGTACATATATACCAAGATAGAAATGTTATATACCTAATACCAGTGCTTGAAACTTACGCAACGGAAATTTAGAACAAATGCAATGATAAAATGGTAATGATTCTCGGCCATAAGAGATCAGCGTAAATAGATGTCAGTTAATAGTTATTTACGTGACAAGCTTTGTAAATTAATCTTTACGGGCGAACTGGAAAGTTTGTGCCTCCATAATCTAGTGAGCCCAGTAAAGATTAGTTGCAAAGCATGCTGCGTACAAAGTTTCCAGCGGGTTTTTGTTAATTTATTGTATATTCTGTATAAAGAGACATTTTCCAAACAAATGCGGTAGGGCAATTGATAGCTAGACGTTGTCATGGTGTTGTGATTAAACAACAAATTAGTTTCTATTAGCTTTTTGTTAATGAACATTGTTAAACTTTACAAGTCTCTTTCAGGAGCCCGTAAAATTGTACAGATCTGTAGCTGTAGCTGCTCATTTACTTAGTTACCATAAATACCTATAAAGTGTCATTTACATAGAAAGTGGAAATAAAAATGGTTAAAATCCACAATTTTTTATATTGTGTTTGATCAAGTATCATATGCTTAAAAAGGCTGTTATACAGGGTGTTTCACTTAAGATTCGTATGTTATGGACAGGTCGCAGTACTCGTCAATAGGAACAAAAAAACCTTATACCATTTTTGATTTTACGCGCATCGAAAAACATTTGCTAAGAAAGTCATCGTTTGGGAACTGCTGGAAATAATAGTCAAAACAAACTGTGGGATCACCTAGCATCAGATGCATTAATGTATCAGATGTCACGTTGAAAATGCAGCTATATGAGCCGTTTGTACTGTTACTGCTCTTTAGCTGACATTGCGAATGGTTCTAAAAAGACTTCTAAATAAATCAAAAATCTACGTCTTTAAGAACATGCAGAAGCGCTCGTCAATTGAACGATGGTGCCAGTTGTCAGTGAAAAACATTAACAATAGGTAGAAATGTCATTTCGTGTTTTTTATATTTGCCTGAGTCTAGATTAATAGTCTTAGATGACTGGGAAGTAATCTTAACTATGTTCGAAATGTCATCGTCTAAAAGAATTTCAACGTGGAATTTCATTTTTGTTTTATTTAATGCTGACTGATTTCCAAGAATTCTTCTAAAATGAAATTAATACATAGGATTGGATTTCATGACACAATATGTTATTAAGAAAAATTAACGCAAAATTCCAACTAAGTCACAGATGTCCTATTCATAATAAAGTTGTATATCACGTTTTACAAGTGTTCAATGTGCCCACCACCGGCCATGGCGATTTGAGAATATTTCCGCAGACTCAGAGCAGCATATCACAATCCACTGAGTTGATCGCTGTTGTTATTCGATGTTTAAGGTCATCTTTTACATATCCCCATAAGAAAAAATCACACACGGTGAGGTCTGGGGATCTAGCAGACCAATCCGACCAATGAATTGATCGGAAGAGGCCCAAGATATTGCTCTTTGTGTTTGGACTGCGAGATCCCCCATATCTCACCGTGTGTGATAAGTTTATTTCTCCTGCTACAAAGAATCGCTTGTTTCCGTTATGCAGATTGTGGCCACATTGAACACCTGTTAGATGGGAAATAAAACTTCATTATGAGTAGAACACTTTTGGCTTAATTGGAATTTTGTATTACTTTTCGTGAATAACATATTGTGTTATGAAATTGGCTCATACATTTAAAATAACTCTTGTAAGCGTCTAGCAGTTAAAATTATTTAAATTTTATTATTTAAGTATATTTCTTGTATTCAACATTTGTACTAATTTGTTCAGTTTGTAACTTTTAAAAGTGCTCTATTATTTAGGGCCTTATTTGAATCGGCCAATGCAGAAACTGAATATGTCCACTTTTTGAGTAAATTGAGTTATACATGAATTCACCATAATTCAAGGGTGCCCGATCGAATGCTGCAAAAATATAACATGTCGTGCTTTTCTATAATGTAGAAAAGCGATGGTATAGTACAGAAACTGAAGAAACATAGGACGTGTTCAATCTCTGTAGCGGTATGTCTTATATATGTAGGATGCGCTGAAGTAAAAACAGCTGAGCTGATATCAAATGAAGCCATCGTCGCGTCGTTTTGACATATGCAAGTGATATTTTGTTGAGGGAAGTTCTCTATGCAAAAATGTCTAAATCAACTAGTAACAGTGTTTACGAAGAAGAAAGTAAAACTGAACAACCTAGGAAACAGTTGAATTTCACACTGACTCCACAACCTCTCCAAAACTGAAAGATTTATGAAGTACATTCAGAAAGAATTTGACGAATTTTACCAGCAATTTTATCCTAAAATGGCCTATGAAAGACAAAGAGGAAGACAGTGAAAGCAGACAATGTTTAAAAATATTTTTATTTGTATTTAGGATTTTCAGATTTCTTTTGTTAATGTTAAGTTCAGTTGTTCTTTTGTCACAAACAGTGCCGGTCTTAGGCTTCTCGGCACCCTCGGGCAGAGTCCTTCATAGTGCCCTTATTAACTTTAAAAAGTAACTGTTATTGAATGATTTTAATGGTTTTATCAACTTCGGCGTCCCAAACAGCCTAGCGCCCTCGTGCGGCGCCCGACTCGCAACCCTCACGCACACCCTCAAAGGTCTGCACTGGTCACAAAATAGTTTCTTGCGTATTCTTTGCATTTTATTTGCAATCAATGCAGAAACTGAACATGTCCACGTCTTATATGATTTTTTTCTCTTAGAATACAAAACTTTAAGTAAATTGAACCATGTGATCTTACCTAATAGATACCCTTCTTTCATATCCCAAAAAGTCACGAAAGTCCATAAAAGCAACATTGAGTAATTCAGTTTTTCTTGTTTTTCTCAAAACAAGGTGGTTGGGACATATTCAGTTTCTGCTTTGATCGATTCATTTAGATTTCAGATTTAGCATCTATAAAATCTGATTTTTTAAAATTTATGTAAGCAAAAGTGCCAATTGAGACATGCTAGGAAGATCTTATTACTTATACGAGTAAATGTCTTTCGATGCGGCTTTGAATTGTTCGCGTTTTAAAAGCGACTCATTGTGATGGGTTAATAGTAATATTTAACATTAAATTTCAAAACGTATTACATTTAAATTTTTTAAAAGATATTTTCTTCTTGGGTGACGGGGGCACAAGGGCACAGGGCGTTTCATATCTCGTTATAGCCTAGTCGACAGGGAACGGAATCAGCTCGATTTTTCTCAGAACTTTTGTTATGCAACCTTATGATTTATTTGCATGATCATAAAGGGAAGAAAAATCACTATCGGATTCCACTACTAAAAATCTATATTGTCATTTAATTTTTTTTGTAATGACGTCATAACTTAGAAACAAATGAAAGTCGGAAGGTGAATCGCACATATTAATGTGTATTTTTAAAAAACAAAATCGACGTGTTTTACCATTTTTAAAAAAACCGGTTGAGTTCGTTTTTTTTAATATTCCATACTTTAATCCCACACTGTACATAGTTCAAGTCATTAGAAATCGAGCGCAATTTGTAAAATTCAATTGCGTTCATTTTTGCAATTTGTAGTAATTGTAGAATAAGTATGCAATTGCCCAATATTATTAGTTGCATATGATTATCATAGGAAGTCATCCTGATCAGCTACGGAAGAAAAACTGCCTCGAAAACGGTTGTACAGTTGCAGCCGAAAAATCTGCAGCGATAATTTATCAAGTGAGCACATTTTTCTGATATTCACATTGAATGAATATCAAATAATGATTTAAATGGACGATTATAATTCTGAAATGAATAAATCGTTGAAAGTTTTTCGGTCGCAACTGTACCCACCTTAAATTCTTAATAACTTTCCAGCTGTCACTACGATTTATTACGCAACTACATACATTATGTTACATACTGTTCGGAGTAGGTTTGTGCAATAAAATTAGTTGTTAACACGAAAATGCACTCCTTACATCTCTATTGACTGGACTATTACGACAACGTTTAGAAGAAATTGGTGAAAGTGTTAAAATACAGGACATTAAACGTCCTTCCTAATACAGGTCTAAATCCAGGATATTCTTCCAATCCAGGACGATTTTACCTCAACTGAGAAAAAAAGAGAAATAAAAATGCATACGAAAATATACGAGGAAATTTCATAAAACTATAGTGGCTTATGTTGGGTTTTTTAGGTTAGTTGTTAAGTAAGAAAATTGCAACTTCTTGTTAATATGAAGTGGCGAAGAACTCATGGTAATTTAATATTTGGCAACATTCCAACAAAAATGTGGTTTTATTACAAATCAATTTGTCATTTTAACGTACATTTTACAGTTTATTTATTATTTCGTAACTTAATTGTTTTTGCAGCTTATACACTTCGCACCATTTTCTGCATTAATATTAAATATTTTAAAAATGTATGATGAAATAATACATTCTATTTAAGTAACTACTAGGAAATATTCCCTCCTTAAAAATTCTCTTTGAATTGTTATTTTCCAGTCTTGGAATTTTCCTACCATACATGCATGTTTAACCTCAACAAAACCAGCTTTATACCTACCACTAAAAATAAAATTGTCATGTCAAAAATAACTTATTTTGGATAGATAGGTGTTTACTACATGACGTGCAAATTCTGTTGGGAAAATATAAAAAGTCGTAGTAGTTAAAGTACACATACACAAAATAGCCTTGGATTTTTAACAATTAAATAATACGCATAGAAAGTACAATATTAATAGAAGACTTTTAAATGCAAAAGGAAAATTTTTTTTCTATCAATAAATTGAATGCAGCGCAGAAATTCCTATACGCGTCGTAGTAAGGGGTGCGGGGGGTATGGGTGGCCGTAGGGATCAATACAATACACCCTCGTAAAACTAAGTTAACCCTGACTGGTGGGGTAGGCACGGAAGCAGACATCCTTGGGACGGCCTTTTGCGTCACATTACTAAACAAATGTTACTATGACTTTAATAAATTAAAATTTACAGTTATTATATTATTTCTAAATTTGGGATTAAGTAGTCTATAAATCAAGAGTAATAAAATCAATATTGGAAATAAATCAAAGTATGCAGGTATCATCAATCCAGAAGCTAATGCAGAAGTCGATCCAAAAAGTAACTTATATGGGATGAAAGAAATCTAAAAAATTGATATTAGAAAGTAAATGCGCAGTTGCGTAATCAACTTTTTGTCATTTTGCGTTTCTCGAGTTTCCTACAAATCCCCTACCACTGGTTTGTTTGTTTACATTCTAGGTTTAGATACTATCTACGGAAATTCTGAAATGGAAAGCTCATAATAGATCCAAAATGTGCAAATAAAAACATTTTCTAATTTACTGTAGGATGTTTTTGTCCAATCCAATTGTGTAATTCCAAAAACAAACATTTATTATCCCTAATTTACCCCCACAAAATTATATTTACCCAGTATTCGAATATTTCCAATGAAATCCAAATATAGTAAGTAGGTATATGTTCACCAAAATAATCCAACAGATCGTAAATAATGTGATTATAATACGGTTGAATTTGTAGGTATCAAGGTTAATAAATTACATCCATACAAATACGGGGTGGTAAGGTTGTTTAATGTTTTTTTAAATACAGAAATAAATCGATTTAAAAAAAGACACGTCAATAGATTTGCTCACCAGGTAAATGGTAATGTAAAAAATAGTGCATACCTCACTACATGATTTTTCGATAAAAATACACATACACAAAAAAAATTACAAATTCCAGTTCTAATGAATAGTCTTGAGATTTACGATTAAGGACATAACAGTATTTACGGCAACCTTAACAATAAAACCCGGTAAAACCTAATGGAAGATTCTATTTCTACCCGAATTAGATGCTCAGATTGATCTAAATTGTTTGGTCGATTAATGTAAACTCATAATTTTAAATGGCCTCATAGCAAGAAATCTAGCGATGTTGAGTCAGGTGATCGTGCTGGCCATTTTCGATCAGTTCTCGTTTCCCTATATACATTTATCAGGTAATATATCATAAAGAAACTGCCGGACTTCTACGCAAAAATGGGGAAGAGTTCATCATGCTGAAACCAACTAGTTTGATGTAGTATATCATTATCTTAACTATTTGGATAAAGAATTGCTAGAATGGGAACTGGAGGTTTACTGAGCCATTCACAGTAGAAAGGTCCTTATCAGAAGAAAACAGTATTGTTTAAAAAGTTGAGATTTTCATCACAGCCTAACATTAATTCTTTACAAAACTGTGAACTCGAATATTAGGTGAACTTTATAAGGGTGATGTTCAGGGACGTAGCTACTGCTGTAGTAGCTGTGTCAATGAAACAGGGTCCATCAGCTAGGTGGGCTCACCAGCCATCTGTACAAAATTGCAAGATTCAGTTACGCTTTATCACTTTTCAGTGGCGGTCGCCGCATACGTAAACCCGGGGCACTCGTAGTGCAACACATGAAGATATACGTACTGCTTTAATGTGTGCGTACGAACATGATAGCGATATACCAGTTTGTCGTGTGCCCCGAGTTTGACGTATGCAGCAACCGCCACTGTCACTTTTTTCTCAAAAAGCGTAACTTGATCAAATTACGATTGAACATTGAGGTAATTGTAATACAATTGGTGTTAATGGTTCTCTACTGGAAATTTACCCTAAGAAAGGCAGTAGTAAAAAGTACACCACTGTACGGACGTGTATTCATCGCATACATACAGTCACATCGTGAGGGACACAAACTTCCGGTCTAGGACATTTGAACGCGGCCGTTTAGGCGCGGCCATCTAGGCGCGGCTGTTTCGGTGCAAGGACACTTCGGCGTTGGGACACTTAGGCGCAGGCACACTTCGACGAAAAGACTGTTTGGGGCATTTTTCCGCGGTAAATTAGGGTAACACTTTTTTAGATCTTTAAATAAAACGTTTTTTTTACCATTAATCTGATTTTTTGGGACAAGCTACCCTATTATCAGAGTAACCTCTTTTATTTTTATGTACACACATACACCTTATTCCAGAATTTCGCTTGAATTTAATACTTTCAGTGGTGGATTTAGGCGTTCAAGCGTTGGAAGCGGCCGCTTCAGGCCCCACAAGTCAGGGGGGCCCGCAGAGGAATCCTGCCCAGAACCGCAGTGGACACGCGACAAATAAAAATTATTGGCATGGAAACTAACTTTGTCGCGAAGAGTGAAACATGAAACAGCTCATATCTTGTACAGGCGGGTGAAAAAGGTGTACGGTCGACGCAATAGAGCTTCGTGCGAATAGTCAAGCATTCAGAGCGATAGATAAAGTTTTGTATAGGAAAATAAATCACACCCACCGATGACTGGTATTTTTTCTTTGTGATATTAAGGGTAATAACACAAAAACTCTTAAATATAGCGTAACACGCCCGCCCAGTCGGTCTCCATGGGTCAGTGGGTAGAAATGACCTGTAGAGACCGAAGTGAGTGTGGTTGACCCAACCGAAAAAAGGTGGGTCGACCGACGCTAGAGACGGTGGCGCTTTCTTATGTTGTAGCTCTCCGTCTTATTTTCCTGCGCACCAAACTGTACCTGAAAGAGCAAAACCTTTAATGTCTTCTTCCGCCTCGTCCTCCCACTCACGAATTAAAAAAACCAGATAAAAATCCCACCCAGTTCGTGACGCAGGACGAGTCTTAGTCTTAGTCATCTTTCAAAATGAGACCACCCACAGCTTTCAAAGTGGCCTGGGGCCGAGAAAAAGGGACCGGTAGCGTTGTCTTAATGAATTAGTTCATAAGATATTGCAACATTCTTTTTAATATAATAATCAAAATGCTGTTTAAATCGTCTATTCGCAAAGAAAAGTTTATTTACAATCCACTTAATTAAAAACACTATAACTATAAACTATTTAACTGCTAGGTATTTACAAATTTATATGAAGACTATTTATTTATATAAAAACTATTTATGTATTGAGCCATGGTAGCTTAGTGGGTATGGCACTTGACTACCAATCTTAAGGTCCTGGGTTCGAATCCCAGGAATAATACATTGGAATTTTAAAAATATCTAAGGCTTCCAGGTCGACTCAGCCTGTGAAAATAAGTACCTGGGAAATCATTTCCTGGGGTAATAATAGGCGGTCGGTGCGTAAAGCTAACCACTTTACCACCCTTGAGTACCGAACGGCTCAAGAATAGTAGCCTACCCTGCTATACCCCAATGGGCCTTCATGGCCTGTGAAAGGGGACTACTATTATTATTATTATTTATGTATTACAATAATTATTAACATTTATTTATTCAGAGTACATTTCACTATGCCGGTCAAACATTAACTGCCTCCTTCTACTCGCGATCTCAATTTATATCTTTCATACGATGACTCATACATCTAGAATGATCGATGACGTGTTGATGAGTCATACACGCAGTTGTTATTGATACGTCACGTCGATGAGTCATACTCGCAGGTGTTGATTGATAAGTCATACAGTTGATGACTCATACATCTAGAATGTTTGATGACGTCATAAGTGGGTTTATTATTCGTTACAATATTAAGCAGCTCAATCTTCAGTCGGCAATGAGACCAGTTCCACATGATGCTGAGATACTTGTACCAGCTCCACGTGAAACATTGCAGTCTAGTGTTGATACCGAATCTTCAATAGATGCAGAAATTGGCAGTTTTAAACCATCATTTTCAAGAAACTCTAAACCGCAGCTATTTTCTCAAGACGAACTAAATGACTAAATGTATAGATTTAACACTTCCAAAAGTTCTTTTCGAGAGTTTAAGATCTAAGCAAAAAAATCTGCTTGCTCCAACATTTCTTTGATATCGTATAAAAACTGAATATAGACGAAAAACAACGAAAAGAAACTTTTCCAGCAAACAGGAAAGGCTTTCCAAAAATATAACGGAATAATATATGTTATTTTCTATTTTTTCTATGATTTTTGTAATTATTTTGTTGCTTTTGTCACTTTGCCTTTTTACCCTAAATACATATAAATATATCTATTTTAGCAATTGTTTTACTATTTTGATCTAAAACCTTACGTGATAGAGAAAAACCGATAACAGATTTGAAATCAGCACCACTCAAACACTCAACATCAGTTGGAAAACTCAATTCACATTTTGTAATGTATTAAAATGCCTGTGTTATCACCTCGGCTGGAAATCGAACCCTGGACCTTCCGCTTTTCGAGCGACATCTCTAGTTCTGAGCTCTGTGTCGACTACCAGCAATACAGTTATTAATACTATACAAAGTTATTATAAAATTGTTACTGAATTCTAATATTATTATATTGTAACAAGAGAGAAAAAGAAAGAACCCCTTCTCGAGCAGCGGATGGAGTATTCTGCGGCATTCGAGAGAATGACGCATAGCACCAACAATGTAAACGAGGCACTGTTTATCTAGCACCTTCCAGAAATACATGGTAGTTTCTACCGGCTTCTAGTACGATTGTAGGAAGGTATAAAAGCGACTCGCGGATAAAAGGGGATCAGTCAACAGCAAGTCATTAACTGTGTATTACAAAATAAATAGTGAATATAAATGTTGTATTAGAAATCCATAGTCTGTAAATAATAGTTTTTAATGGTTTATAATCATAGCGTTAATTTATAGTGTATTCATTAGTGTATAGAAATAAATATTTGTTTGTGAATAGACGATTTAAACAGCACTTGTATTATTATTTGAAAAAGAACGTTACATTGGTGTTACAGGTGTGAGGTTTTTTTTAAAATAAATAAAATCGCGTAATAATTAAATAAAGTGCTGTGAGATTAAATTTTTAGTGTTAAAAATAATTTCAACAAACAATTAAGATGGCGATGAAATTGTTGAAAGATCTGAAAGTAATAGACTTGAAACATGAACTGGAAGAACGAGATTTGGAAACAACTGGCCTTAAAAACGTGTTAATAAATCGGCTAAAAGAATGGCTTATAGAACAGCAAGAAGATCCTGAAAGTTTCCTCTTCGAAATACCTGGACCCGCAATTGATACTAGTTTGTTGTTAAGTAAAATGGAAGAAAATTCTAGAATGTTAAAAGAGGAATTACTGGAAAAGTCCGAAGAGAATTCTAGAATTTTAAAAGAAGAATTACTGCAAAAGTCCGAAGAGAATTCTAGAAAGTCCGAAGAGAATTCTAGAATTTTAAAAGAAGAATTACTGCAAAAGTCCGAAGAGAATTCTAGAAAGTCCGAAGAAAATGTTAGAATGCTTAAACAAGAATTACTTGAAAATACTAAAGCACTGGAAGAAAATGTTAAAATGCTTAAAGAAGATCTACTGGAAAACTCTAGAACGCTTAAAGAAGAATTACTAGAAGAGTCTGAAGAAAGTTCTAGAAGGCTTAAAGGAGAATTGTTGGAAAATGTCAAAGCGTTGGAAGATAAAGTTTTCAAAGAATTTTTGGAGAATGCCAGTGCGTTAGGACTATTGGAAGGTAGATTGGCGGAACAAGGTAGGGTAATAAAGATGGTAGAAGAGAAAATAGCCCAAATGCAATTACCACCAACAACTAAGAAAGACGATATGGCCGAAATGCTGGAAGATAGAATGAGGCAACTACGGTTTCCCTCAACTTCTGAGAGGCCGTTTAATGAAGTAAAGAAACAGTTTAAAGAAGAAAAGGGTCCTGTCGTAGGGATAAAAGTAAAACCACCCACGTTCGATGGAAAGATACCTTGGTCCACTTACTACAACCAGTTTGAGGCGGCTTCTGGGGCCAACGGATGGACAGGCAAGGAAAAGGCCGTTTCTTTAACTGTGGCTTTGCGTGGAGACGCGTTGAACGTCCTGCAAACAATCCCAGCAGGACAGGAAAATGATTACCAATTGTTAGTGTCTAGATTGGAAATGAGATATGGAGACGCGCATCTTCAACAAGTGTATCACGCGCAAGTGAAGAATCGTATCCAGAAGAATGGAGAAAGCCTGCAGGAGTTTGAAGCCGATGTTGCGCGGCTTGTCCGATTGGCGTACCCTACGGCACCCGATTCATTTCTGGGACAGCTCGCTGTGCAGACCTTCATTGATGGGTTAAGAGACGGGGAAACACAACAATCATTGAGGCTAGCACGACCAAGAACAACTGATGATGCGCTTGCTCACGCTTTAGAATTTGAAGCTGCAAAACAAGCGTCCCGAGGTCACGGGCGTGTTCGGGCCGTTGTGGAGGAAGAAGAAGGTTCTAAAGATCACCTAGAAGAGTTAGTACTGAGAGTTCTTCGGAAGGAAGAAAGCCGTAAGAAGAATCATCAAGAAGTTCGAGGGCCTCGTTGTTGGAATTGCGGCGAACAAGGTCACATACGACGTCGTTGCCCTAAACCAAAACAGGTTCAGCAGTCGGAAAACTAAAGAAGGTCGACGAGTGGGGGGCGAACGTTGACCTTGAGTAGAGATGCCCCGAAGATCACCATCCATGCCGTAACATCAAACAATAGTACCAGCAGTTTGTTCGTAGATGGGAAAATTGCTAATCGTACTGTTCCACTACTCATTGATACGGGGGCGACAAAGTCCATCATACGCCCTAACGTTCTACGAACAAGTATGAAGCTGTTACCAACAACTACTCAACTCCGTACAGCAACAGGTGAAGTGATACCAACACGCGGAGTGGTGAAGATGAAGATTGGCATTGGAAGTGAAGAACGTGATCATGAGGTGCTGGTAGCCGATATTACTGATGACTTCATCTTGGGAATGGACCTCCTGAGAAAATTTGGTTTTACATTGGACTTGAAGGAGGGTGTTTTGAAGGTTGGTAACGAAGAACTTCCGTTGCACCCACGAGAAGATCCTGTCGTAAGGGTTTTGCTGACAGAAGATGTGATATTGCCTGGTCAAAGCGAGATGGTTGTCGAGGCAGGTTTGGATGGAGATCTTCGGGTAGGATGTGTGCGAATGATGGAGCCTGTTTGTGATAAGAAGATCCATAGTGGCATACTGGTGGGAAAAGCGCTGATCAAGGTTGGAAAGAGAGTACCGGTGAGAATTATGAACGTTAATGTGGATCCGGTGACATTGAAGAAGAGTACCCTTGTGGGACAGTGTGTGCCAGTATTCCGAGTAGCCAGGTGTATGGCTGATGTTCCAAAACCAGCGCCCAAAGACCATGGTGGAAAATTAGTGGGCATGGTTACTAGTTCGTGCGAAGACCTTAACAGAACAGAAGTGAAAGAGGTACAGGGTTTGGTTCACCGATACCAAGATATCTTCGCTCTTGACGATAGCCAGAAGGGACGAACAAATATAGTAAAACATAAAATCAATACAGGCAACTCTATGCCTGTCCGTCAGCAGCCGAGGCGTCTACCTCTAGCAAGGCGAGCAGAAGCCGAAAAGATTATTACTGATATGGAAGAACAAGGGGTCATCGAGCCATCCAGCAGTCCATGGGTATCACCGGTGGTCCTGGTCAGTAAGAAGGACGGGTCAACGAGATTTTGTGTGGACTATCGGCAGCTTAATGACGTGACCAAGAAAGACAGCTATCCCTTACCACGCATCGACGACACGTTAGATACCCTGTCTGGTTCACGATGGTTTTCGACTTTGGACTTGAAGAGCGGTTACTGGCAAGTTGAAATGGAACCTGAAGACCGGGAGAAGACCGCGTTCACTATTGGTTCTGGACTATGGCAGTTTACAGTTATGCCTTTCGGTCTATGTAACGCTCCGGCCACCTTTGAGCGTCTAATGGAGACCATCCTGAGAGGGCTGTCGTGGAAGACCTGCCTGGTATACCTGGATGATGTGATTGTAGTCGGAAAATCATTCAACGAACATTTGAACAATCTAGAGGAAGTGTTCCGAAGACTACGTGGAGCCAATCTGAAACTGAGTCCGAAAAAGTGCCACATATTCAGAAAGGAAGTGAAATATCTCGGGCACGTCGTATCACAAAATGGAGTGGCAGCCGACCCCGATAAGATTCGTGCAGTTCAAGAGTGGCCAACACCGAAAGATAAACACCAAGTTCGTAGTTTTCTTGGGTTATGTACCTACTACAGGCGTTTCGTTCCTGGGTTTGCCAATATAGCGAAACCTCTGACAAGGTTAACTGAAGATGGGCGCGAGTATGTTTGGAGCGGAGAGTGTGAAACAGCTTTCCAACAGCTGAAGCGTGCCCTGACAACAGCACCAATATTGAGCTATCCACGGACAGAAGGGAAATTCATACTTGACACAGATGCAAGTAATCTGGCCATTGGGGGGGTACTTTCTCAGATACAGGATGGACAAGAAAAGGTCATCGGCTATTTTAGTAAGGTTTTGTCGAAAGCCGAAAGGAATTATTGTGTGACCAGAAAAGAACTATTGGCCGTCGTGAAGTCCGTTGAGCACTTCTACAAATACTTGTATGGACGGAAGTTTTTATTGAGGACGGACCATGCAGCGTTGAAATGGCTGTTACAATTCCGTAATCCTGAAGGCCAGGTCGCAAGGTGGATCGAACGATTACAAGGATACGACTTTGACACCGAACATCGAGCGGGCACTAGTCATCGAAATGCCGATGCTCTTTCAAGAAGACCCTGTCCAACGGATTGCCGTCATTGCTCTCGTTTGGAAGAGAGGGTTTGCCAAGTATTAAGGACTACCATCGTCAACGACAATTGGTTGCCGGAAGAATTGCAACGACAGCAGGAGGCTGATCCCGAACTAAAAATGGTACTGGAATGGAAGCGCGTGGGAGAAAGGCCTGCCTGGGAGGCCGTCAGCCCTTTTAACAGAACGCTCAAAGCATATTGGGCCCAATGGGAGTCCTTGAAGGTGGAAGACGATCTCCTGAAGCGAGTACTGGAGAGTGAAGATGGCACCACCATTAGGTCTCAGTTCGTGGTTCCAAGAAGCCGAGTGGCTACAGTATTGCGACATCTCCATGACGGTGCCTCCGGAGGACACTTCGGTGTGAAAAAGACCTTGGAGAAAGTTAAGGAGCGTTTTTATTGGGTCAACTGTAAAGAAGACGTGAAGGAGTGGTGCCGGAAATGTGAACTATGTGCCACTGGTAACGGACCCTTGGGGAAACGAAGAGCACCTATGAGGCAGTACAATGTGGGTAGTCCTCTGGAGAGAATAGCTATAGACATTGCCGGACCATTTCCCGAAACTGACGATGGGAATAAATACATCTTAGTGGCAATGGACTATTTTACCAAATGGCCAGAAGCATATGCCCTACCAAACCAGGAAGCTGCGACTGTTGCTGACGTACTAGTCAAAGAGTTTTTCAGTCGTTTCGGAGTGCCCATGGAGCTGCATTCGGATCAAGGCCGCAATTTCGAGTCTGTACTTTTTGGAGAAGTCTGTCGATTGTTGGGCATTCGCAAGACTCGGACCACACCGTTACATCCGCAGTCCGATGGAATGGTAGAACGCATGAATCGAACAATGGGCAAATATTTGGCCAAGGTCGTCTCCGATCATCAACGAGACTGGGACCAATACCTGCATCTGTTCCTGATGGCTTATCGTGCATCGGTCCACGAAACAACCGGTCAGTCACCAGCGTCTGTGATGTTTGGACGCGAGTTACGGTTACCGTGTGATCTGGAATTTGGGTCTCCACCTATAGAGCAGGAGGTAGCCGGGAATGATTATGTCATCAACTTAAAGAAGAAGTTGGAGGATATTCACGACCGAACCCGAAATAATAGTCGAATCGCGAGTGACCGGATGAAGGTTACGTACGATGTGAGAGCCCAAGAAGGAGGGTTTCAACCTGGAGAGCTTGTCTGGTTATACAACCCGCAAAGGCGTCGTGGCTATTCTCCAAAGTTACAGCGAAATTGGGAGGGTCCATACCAGGTGAAGAAACGAATAAATGACTTGATTTATCGCATCCAGAAATTGCCAAGGGGGAAACCAAAGGTGGTACACTCCAATCGTCTGGCGCACTATGAGGGAAATAATGACGCAGTCCCGGATCGGGAAGATGAGGCTGAGGTGGCTATCAATACCGTAAGGCTTGAAGATGATCAGCCAACCTTTAGAGAATTTATGGCTGCGTTCTCTGGAACTAGAAAAGCGCGATTCGGAGTCACGACTGAGATGCAACAAGATCTCTTCCGGGTCCCTGGTGATTATTCCATTGCCCACTGTGTCTCCGAGGATCTCCGTATGTCCAGGGGGATCGCAGTAGTGTTTAGAAATAAATTTGGACGGCTGAATGAACTTCGAGAACAAAATCCCTCTGTTGGTAAATCCTTACGCTTGCCTGATCATGACCGATCCATTTACTACTTGGTAACCAAGCAGTTTTACTACCAGAAACCGAGTTACGCCGACTTGTGGAGGACATTATGGAATTTGAGGATCGAGTTGCTTACCAGGGGTATTAACAAATTGGCAGTTCCCAAACTCGGCTGTGGGCGGGACCAGCTGGATTGGAGAATCGTTAGAAACATGCTGGAAGTTATCTTTAGAGGTACGGACGTCAAGATCTTCGTCTGCAGTTTTGACCCACAGCCCGCATCAAGGCCAACGAAGAGTGTAGACTGCTACTTCTACCGTAATGGAACGTGTAGTCGAGGTGAAGACTGTCGATATCGTCATGACCCGTTCTACAGGAACCAGATCATAAAACCTGTTCTGGGACAGAACAGACTTGAAGAGGGGGGCAGTGTAACAAGAGAGAAAAAGAAAGAACCCCTTCTCGAGCAGCGGATGGAGTATTCTGCGGCATTCGAGAGAATGACGCATAGCACCAACAATGTAAACGAGGCACTGTTTATCTAGCACCTTCCAGAAATACATGGTAGTTTCTACCGGCTTCTAGTACGATTGTAGGAAGGTATAAAAGCGACTCGCGGATAAAAGGGGATCAGTCAACAGCAAGTCATTAACTGTGTATTACAAAATAAATAGTGAATATAAATGTTGTATTAGAAATCCATAGTCTGTAAATAATAGTTTTTAATGGTTTATAATCATAGCGTTAATTTATAGTGTATTCATTAGTGTATAGAAATAAATATTTGTTTGTGAATAGACGATTTAAACAGCACTTGTATTATTATTTGAAAAAGAACGTTACAATATAATTGTTAGTTTATATTAATATTATTCATTATTATTGCTAAATTACAATAAAAACAATAATAGCTTTTATAACTTGCTAATTCCGTATATCCTGAAACGTAAAGAAAAAAATACAGCGAGTGACTCCCGGCCGCCCTAGTATCTCGGCGGCTCACTTCGGTCGCAGTCGTAATATGTACGCACTACGTGCACGTTCAGACACGATATATCCTTCTAATGGCTTTAATCCATAAATTTAGAATAACCGATCTATAACATGGAAATCTATAAATATTTTGGAAATTTATTATTTAAAATTACATAAAAATGAAGCATTAGGTATTCAATGGATATGTAGAATTTAGGTTATTTTTTACTTCCATTTTCAAAAAAGCAACGGCGAAACAACAGGACGTCCAAAATACATTTATATCCACTTTCTATGTAAATGACACACTTACGGGATTTATAATAGCTGTAGTTACAACTACAGCCCTGTAAAACTTTACAGGCTCCTAAAAGAGACATGTAAGATTCTACAATGCTTATCAACAAAAAGATATGGAAACTAATCTGTTGCTTAACCGCAACACCATGACGACGCCTAGTGTGTAACACGTGCAGAAACGCCAATTTCACACTCGTGTGATTGCGGAATTCGACTACATTTCATGCCGCAATTTCTACACACGCGAGAAATTGGCACTTTTCTGCACTTGTAACACAACATACTAATAATATTTATTAGTAGGTATAATGTCAATTAACGAATAAGTCACTAATACCAAAAAATTAAAATTATACTATTACATACATATATTAATTTCAAAATATTATTATATTGTAACGAATAGTAAACCCACATATGACGTCATCGAACATTCTAGATGTATGAGTCATCAACTGTATGACTCATCAATAACACGTGCAAGTATGACTCATCGACACACCTCATCGACGTGACTTACCGGCAGCTGCGTGTATGACTCATCAACACGTCATCGAATATTCTAGATGTATGAGTCATCGTATGAAAGATATAAATTGAGTCGCGAGTAGAAGGAGGGCAGTTAATGTTTGACCGGCATAGTGAAATGTACTCTGAATAAATAAAAGTTAATAATTATTGTAATACATAAATAGTTAGTTTTTATATAAATAGTCCTCATATAAATTTGTAAATACCTAGCATTTAAATAGTTTGTTAAATAGTTTATAGTTATAGTGTTTTTAATTAAGTGCATTGTAAAGAATCTTTTCTTTATTAATAGACGATTTTTAAACAGCATTTTTGATTATTATTTTAAAAAGAACGTTACAATATTTACATATGTGATTAATTGTATTTAGTATATTAATAATTATATGTAGTTAATTAATTTTTGATAAAATAATAAAAAGTATATAAATTGTAGTAATTGATTTATACTATGGGGCCCCAAAAAATTGGGCCCCAACGCTTCAGGCCCCTTAAATGTTAAATCCGCCACTGCATGCTTTTTGTCTTTAAACACAGGACTATAAGAAGTATCCATTTATAAGTGTTACCTACTGAGACAAAATTCGTGAAGTGGATTCGTTACGATATCCAATGTTAATATCAATTTTCCTGTCATTTAATTGATCAAATATTGAGTTTTTTCCCCATGATACCGTATTTATCGAATACTGTATTTGATCGATCATACTGTATTTATTACCTACCTGTAAGTATCTACAGATTTTGTTCATTACAATAATACTAGACAATTTCTCGCGACGAAGTGTCCCCCGGCGCCTAAGTGGTCCGCACCGAAGTGTCCCTGCTCCGAAGTGTCCCTGCTCCGAAGTGTCCTCGCGCGGAAGTGTCCCGCGCCGAAGAGGCCACGTCCAAATGTCCGGTTCCGACAAACTTCTTAGGTATCAATATACCCAAATTTCAACGGTTAAATAAGTTTGTTTATATAAAATTATCTATCTCATGAGACAAGAACCATATTTGTAGAATGCATATTACAGTTTTTGTTAAAATACTATTAAATGTTTTTCTACAATATGTGATTCTGACAGTTTCTCCGCTCGGTCAAAGAAAAATTAAAAAGATGTCTGGGATATCAAGGAAATTCAAGAGGTTTTTGTCAATGCACTGTTACCAACGAATGCGACACAAGGCCAACACCCATTGAATTAGGAAAAAGTAATACAATCAAAGCATTAATGAATTCTAACACCTTCAGGAACATGCAACCGCCTTCTAATAATAAAAAGGCGTTGCTTGCATCGGTGTTGCGATATGTGTAATGGGTAACGGCACACGGGCGCAGTTTTCTCAGGATGGAAATAATTCTATAATAATAATATTAATAATCTTTTTAAAATTTTTGTTTTGTAACTTTTCTATTAGAGACCACAGATAGCGCATTCTTTTCGAAGAATGGCAATAATAGAAGGACGTTATCCATTTTGTTTGCTTTTTGAAGAAAAAAGAAATATTCAAGGGTGCCAAAGTCTTGCTCATGTGTCAAGTGGTCTACTTACGCCACTGCATACTAAGGAAGTACAAATGAAAGATGATTAAAATAATTAACTACAAGAATTATATGATGTATACTTGCTGCAGAGAAAAAGATTTTTTTTCTTGTCATCTTAGTTAAAGAGATCATTTTCAGTCATACCTGAAATCTGCTAATGTCAAAAAATAAATAATTTGATGAAAGAGTATTTGATAATTACCTTTAATTATAAATGTTTTTTTTTTTACTTGTTCGCCAATTTATTTTATAAGTTGCTCTATGCTCCTGTTCATCTGTTTTTTAGTAGGGCCTGCTAGACAATGTATGATACAGGGTCTACTCAACTCTAGCTACTGGTGATATTTTGCTTTTTTCGACAAATGAATGGTCGGTATTAGTATTTGCAGCATTTTGCCTTGCAGAGAAGTGTGTAGATTCTCTACAGCTTCAAGCAACACGTTTAATTTGTTTTCTTCGCTTACTTTAGGACAGCCTTGTTGAAGTAAATTTATTACACTCCCAGTTTTCGTAAATTTTGTAACTACATATTCACATAATTATTTTACTTACTGTAGGCCTTGCAGTAAATAGTTTATTAAAGTTTCATTTTGTGACTTTTGTTAAATGTGTTACTGCTCCTTGTTTTCGGGTTTTCTTGTTGCAGAATACAATAATTTTTAAAGCGCGGTATTTTATATTTAAAATGCTATACTCAATGCAATAAAAATGATGTAAGAGCAGCAGGATGATATTTTGATAGATAAGTTTTTTTATCTTAATGAGTAATGACGATTTAATAATAATGGAAAATTTGTTGCAATTTCAGTTGAAAAAGTTTAAATAAGTGCAGAAAGTTTGGTATTAGGAAATTAATATAATACATGTAACGAATGAATATTGAAGAAAATTCCAAATGGTTTTAGAACAAGAAATTAAAAAGTGTTAGTGAAAGAACCACATGTCTAAGTTTACGAATAGCGAGTTTTTGAACACTTATAAATTGTACAGTTCTCGGTCTGTAATAGTTATTGTTATGTATATAGCAAGGGCGTTAGAATGATGATAATGCTAGGAGGGCGACGATGTTCCATCCCGAGGGCCTTAAGAGCTCGAGGGATGGAAGTCGCCGTATGTACTCGTGGTACATACAAGGTTTTATTTTTCACCAGAATATATTGTACAAGTAGAAAATTAGTTTTAATTTATAATTGTTGATGTTCCCTAGGACGTTGTTTATATATTTATAAAGCCAGAAATTTTTATTTTTGTTGGATGGTAACAACTTCTATTAGAAGTCCAATAGAGATATGACAATTTGAATTCAACTGTTTTTGTTGTTGTTACCAACATGAAAACAAAAAAAGTCCTAATAGTACTAGTGTCATCTACAGAATAAGTTAATTTTATCTAAGACATTTCTGCAGAACACGACACAATAGAATTTGTGGATCACGCGCCCAGAAACTACGTTATAAATACTCCTTATTTGTTGTGTTGCAACTCACTCGTACACAAATATATAGTTTTTGGCCTAATGATTCAATTTACTATGGAACGTTGTAACGAACCCTTTTTCTAGTGTCAGTTGCAACTCGGAAGAGCTTAAGGGCGTGGTTCTTATTTTGCAAACTTTAGTTCTTATACACGAATTTTCTGAACAATCGCAAGTGACGAGATGAAGGTTGTGGCGCCATTGAGCCCTACCAAAAATGACAAAGCCCAAATTGAGTGTATGTGTTGACAAACACAAGGTAAACACATATGATTGAAATAAAAGCAAACGCAATTTAAACAAGTGCATATAATAAAAAAATATATAAGTAAATATAGTATAATTAAAGTGATAATATGTGTATAATAAATAAGAGACAAACAATGTCTCACAATAGACAATCAAATAAGATACGCAAAATAATTTGCTACAACAATATCATGCAAGTGTGACAAATGTATTAATATACAATTATTTAACAAATTGCATAATAAAGCAACACAATCTATCAAACAGTTTCAAGTACCTAGAAATTGCAGATACCAAATACAAAAAAACACCACTAAAATAAAATACAGTGCATGTGCACCCAGACAAAAGGTACACAAAAAATATGCAACCAGCAAAAATGTTTCCCCTATAAATTCACCTCAGTATAAATAAAGGTTTCCAAATTTATAAACAAAATATGGGAAGCTAAGATATCCCAGTGACATAACAATGATACCAAAAATGATACCAAAAATTGGCTGGTCAACAAGTGCAGTAATAATTATAAGATACTTGAGGATAACCAAAAGCTTAAGCTATTATTCTCATGAAGTTATGAGCAAACCCATCTACATACTATCAGAATTCAATTAAATAAATAGGCTATTAAAGAAATATTTTTACAATAACAACAAATAATAGTTGAAAAGGATTTAGAGACTAGCAAATACCTTTGATTTACCAAATATTAACATTACTGACACCGTACAGGTATGTTCCTAAAAAAATACATGTGACATACCCTAAAGAATTTGGTACCAAATTATTCCTATCAGTTACAAAAAATCAAGTAAGCAAATAAATTAGCTAAAAAAACATACCTGTAGGTGGATAATTTAAACAGTAGAAAGTTTTACTTAATTCCCAACCCAAAAGACCAGTAGTGAATTTAATACACCATTTATGCCCATAAATTTCTTGTTTCACCAAATATAGAAATTGGAAAATCACCATTCCATTCAAGCGGCCATTTCACCGGTGAAAACAAAACTATGTGGAGAGTTTTCTTCTGTAATTAACTTCCTGAATAATGGTCCAGATTTAACAAGGGAAATATTGTTCTATTAAATTGCAAGATTTTCTTTAAAAGATTTTCGAAAGGGTCTCAAAAGTCTTTTCCATCAAAAATATCTTTCCAAAATGGATCTCTTCTTTAAAAATTGATCCCCCCCTTAAAAAAGTTTAAACAAATTCCAACATTGCATATGACATCCTAGAGACATATAAACAAAGAGAAGGTCGATATGACCTTTAAGCAGAAAGTCAAATGATGCACTCTGCCAAACGCATACACTCTGATCCCTCTATCCTGCACTGGGTGGCGCCAGGATCAAGTCTCTTTCTAAATAACTGCTCTATTTACACATATAGCGATTTATTTATGAATATAAAGTAATGAATCATTTATTTCAAATTTTGCACTACTTGTTTTTTTGAAATAAAACAGTTCTAAAAACAAATCTCCTTTACCAATAAAGCCCACTAAATAAACGTTATAACGTAACACCGATTCCGATTGCAAAAGTAAACGATGAGCGGGCGTTATAGATTATAACGCCTGCTTATAATGCCCTGGTTGCATAGTTCGTATCACAGGTATAACAACGAATAATATGCAGGTGAAACATAAAATCCTTAACGCTGTTGCTGTACTCGTCATCATTTCTGATAACAACCTTGGGCAACAAGTTGGGGAGTTTAACCTTCTCAGGGAGGAGGGTTGTTGGCCATATACCAAAGATCTATTTCCAAAAACAAAACATTTCGGTTTTCAATCATTTTTTGCATGTATTTTTTGTATTTTGATCTAAGGGTGGTTTTGAACCATTTCGGGGTGGTTTAACCCCCTCAGGGAGGAGGGTTCTTGTCTATATACCAGAGGTCTATTTCGAAATACAAAATATTTGCGGTTTTCAACCATTTTTTGCATGTATTTATTGTCACCATATGTGAAGAGTGGTTTTACTCCATTTGGGGGTGTTTTTGGCTCTAGCGCAAGATTTTGAGGGTATATGTGCTTTTCTGGTCGGATCCGGTTTCAACGTCGAAAAATATCTACATTGGAATACCATAGTCACGTTTCCAGGTCAACATATATGTCAACACCATATGTCAACTTTTTTTGTGGGGCTGTGTTATGATTTCTTAGATTAAATAACATTACATTATTATTCAATTAGTATACTTGATAAAATAACAGTAACCTAAATAAAATAAAAATATGTATCTATGAGTCATGAACTTGAAAGTTCTAATTTGTTAGAAATTTATTTACAACAATACATACAATGCGATTTTGTTATATAGTACTATATCTATGAAGATATAGTAGAATGATATTGATTTTATGCTTATCAACATTAGCTAAGCAAATAAAATTGAGTGGTTCTAAGGAAATAGTAGTAAATGACTTATTGATAAGTGATAATTAATAATACACACACACACTATTTCAGTTTCTCACTTTCTTTTGCTCTTTACTACTATTTTATTTTTATTTTCATCTTGGTTTTTGCTTTTCGGCAATGTACTGAAAGATTCCTCGTACTTCAGGGAATCGGTTATTTCAGAATCTACGGAATGCCGCCCCCAATAGGGATTTTTAACGTGCCAAATATCGTATAAACACACATCCTACGGTTTTACTTTCTTATCTAAGCAGGTATGTTTTGATTTTTCTCCACTATGAAAAATTACCATTTAGGATCGGATGTCGCACCTGTGACTCTTTGACTAGATAAATATGCTAATCACTGATCCTCCGACACTGAGTTTTCCATATAGACATTTTTAGTAACTATAAAATCCTGTTCTGCTTGGCACACTACTGGCTTCTAAAACATAATTGTTTTATTCGTTTAGTCCTGACTTATATGACGTAACCATATTATTCTTTGAGATTTTACTGCAAAAAGGTTGTGTTTAATATTTCGGCAATACTTCCTGCAAAATTAAATTGAATAGTAATGTCGAGAAAGCATGACCATGTAGTAAGCCTTTATTTGCCAATAACATAATTATTATTGCTCTGCGTATTTTTACTGTTTAAAAGCTACTTTAGTTTGGGAGCAGTGTGCCTAAATTCAACATGGTATTCCGGACCCGATGATACAGGTGTTTTGAAAACTTTTTTGATGTAAATTTTTTCTGCTGACTCCGAATCCGGAGCAATAGCACCTGCTACAAGCATAAGCATTTCAACCAGATTTTCTTAAAATACAGACATTATGTAAATTAAGTATATGTGTACAAGAGCATGCAGATGTTTTTAGAATAAAGTACAGAGTACAATATCGTGTCTATGTGAATGAAATGCCATACAATAAAATAACTATTAGTATAGTCCCGATTATATGGGCGTCTGTGTCTTGTAATAAAAAAGTTTTTCGCATGGTGAAGATTTTAGTGCACAAATATGACAGTATTATAACAAAATGGTTATTCTCTCAGACTTTCTCCAGTAATCTACAACTTTGAAAGAATTTTTTTAACAAAAATTAACTATTTAGCCCCATCCAGGACGAAGTTCTGGCGATGCAAACTGAAAAGTAGTCAAGGCCATTCCAAATTCACGGGCGCCCGCCAGATTCGGATTCAACAAATTTACATTAAAAAAGTTTCAAAACACGTGTGTCATCGAGTCCGGACAAACTCTTAATATTAGTTTTTTTGAGATGCCTGCTCCCCGACTTACATTGTTTACGTTAGTGTTGTTGGAATTTTGAACTCTTACCTGCAAAGAGTATAATTCTAGATTGATACCCTGCTCTTTTAATTGTATGACCTTTTTTGTATTTTCGTATTTTTTCCTCAAAAATCTCATCAAGATCTGCTGAAAATAGATAGAGGTACTTCAAAAAAAGTACAATACTTATATTTGTTTTCCCTTCCTATCTATGGTTGTTTGTTTTTGGGGAATGAATTGGAATGGCGAAACATTCCCTGTACCCTATGGCACCGACTGCTTTGATCACATAGATGATCCTGTTCTCTCTTTTATTTAAACTTGTTGTTCTTGCATCATGAATATCAAATTGGGCATCTTACTTCTAGTTCTGTAGTAGTGTCAACAAGGCATTATTTGCCTAAGGCTCGATAATCTAAAGGATCCAGTAGTTTGATTTCCTCAAAATTTCGATTTTCTTTTATACATAATTAGAAAAGCAAAACCGCAAAAACGTGAAATTATGTTGCTGAGAAATAAAATTGTGTGTCCATTATCCCAAATTTGATAACTAAAACATTACGTAGTAGTAATCGTAGGAGAGAAAGACCCTTTAAAACGTATAATTACTTAAAGGGACATTATCTGGGTCAGAATAGAATAAACTAAATCCCAATTATAAATTAATGTAAATTAACTGTAAGTTATCGAGATTATCGTCTGTAATATTTAATTAACACGAAGAACATTTGTGCATAAAAAAATGTCCCAAAGAGTGTTTCGTTTTGAATTAATTTTGTCATTAATTCACTTGTACCATGTATTTTCAGTAAGTCATGGTACCACACCATAGACATGGTGTGGTACGGTTTCGCAATTTGTCAATCAATTCAAGGTAAATTAAATCAAGTACGAGATAGTCTTTTGTCAAAGGTTACAATAATAATAATAATAATAGCTACAACCCATAACCTGAAAACCAGGCCCCAGAAGCTATGAAGCTTGTGCGAGAGGGAAGGGCAATTATTATTATTACGTAGACCCAACGTGCGGCTGCAGCCGATTTATAGATGGAACGGGGCAGATTTGTGTCACAGCTAGGGAAACAATACAGAATGCTAGACAATACTCTACAAAGGTTGTGAATCTACAATCTCTCTACGCTTTCTATCTGTCTTGCATTTAGTGCTAGTCTCTCAAAGTCTATCCCAATTCTAACTTTTCCGAGTTACAGACATTTCTCTATTCTACTTTTACGTGTTATCCCCCATTGTCTTTTTTGCTGCTGTATCCGTCATTCAACAATAGTTCGTTTTTGATATATTTTTGTGTCACTTTTAATATTTCCTTTCTCTTATCTTGACATCGTATTTTGCAATAACATAAATTCGAAGAGTGTTTTACGTGAAGCACCTGTCGTAAGACTTAATCTCCAAGAGGAAATAATTGAGATACGCTCAATCAGCGCGCAATTGCAATGCAACTGCTACCAGTAACCCACTGGTTGGATCAAGGTTGCCTAACCCTCTACTAGTTCTCCAGGCTAGTACTGAGCTATAAACGTGCTCACCCGTCGGGATCGCTCCCAAGGGACAAACCCCTCGGTCAGTGTTAGGGCTACTCTCACAACGTGGGACTTGCCCGATCGAATCCAACCTCAGATGTGACGGGACTTGATTTTGAATGGTTTTGCCACCCGATCTCCCAGTTATAGGCCTGGTGTACCCTTTACGGAGCTTCGTTTCCAGTCTACCTAAGTAGAATCCCGGTAGGTGAAGTTGTTTTGAACGTGAGAGGCTAATGTATTCACATCACGCCCCATAAGTGTAGTGCTCTAGACGATTTCTGAGGATCAGACGACTGGAACTACATAGCCAAGCCCGACCCCCATACTGTCATCTCCGAGACACTACCTGGTGGCAGTTTCCCATAGGTTAGCGAGCGCACTCCTGACCGGAATAAACCTCATTTTAATTTTCCTTCATTCATCTAGGTAAGGCAACGGGAACTAGCACCATATCCGACCCTGACGTCAGGTGAGACTTAAATCCACCCACACCGGCAGTGTGGGTGAATTTTGGCAGTTTTGCAATAACAAATCGAATTCGTGGTCTTGCTTTAATTGACTGTAATGTTTCAATTTTATGCGTTTATGGTTAATTTTGTTAATTTGGAATTTCATCAATTCTTTGCTTTCCATTTTTTCTCGACTTTATTTCCTTTTTGTCCTACCGAAATATCTTGGTCTCTAATTAGTCGTTACATCTTGTCTTCTTGCATAAAAGTACTTATAAATGTGAAAGTTGTTAATAGATAAGTTGTATAATGAAATTAGGATGTTGAATTTAATAATTTGCCGAAGAAACTGCTTTTTGTAGGTTATGAGAAATATGAAGTTCTACCAGGTTTTTTGTAAATTAGTATTCTGCTTTCTCATTTGTTTTGGAATCAAGTAGGTTAGCTTTTTGTGATTAAAAGTCCCCAAAACCCATAGAAAATATACAGATAGATTGAAAGATAGAAATCTCTTATACTGTATGTGCGTTAAGTACAAGAATATGACAATTGACAATAGTGAAAATATTTAGTTAGTACAAATTTCTCTGCCATAAGAATCTTAAAACATTCTAGGAAATTCTAAAAGGTTAATGACTTGAACTTGATCGTATTGAAGGTTTACAGAACCAAGAATGTTATCAAGGAAATACATGTATAAGGTATACTGTACCTACAGTATGCAGCAGCGTCAAATAAGAAATCTTTACATATAGAAAATATTAACATTAGTAACTTAATGTTGTGTATGCTGAAATCGTGATTTTATAAATCCTCCCCTTACTCCCCTTTGCCCAGAACAAAATATATAAAAACTTGGTCGTAGTAGACCTGATTACAATTATAGACCTACTTATCAAGTACGATTGATACACATCGCATTTGATTAAGCAATACATTCTACGAGATTATCATTCCACTGATTATGTAAACATACCAAGTAATTGCGTATTTAGTTTATTTCTATAAAAGTTGACTCCAAGATCATTAAAATTTTTAAAAAAGGTTACTTCTATCATTTTATATTTTAAAATCACATTTAGTAACCAAATATAAGAATAAATCTTATATGTGAAATGCTAATAAAATAGGTTCGATAATTAAAAATAAAAATTAATATTAGAATAAAGACTGAACATACGAAAAGGCAAACTATACGAAATTTACAAAGGACAGTACTGTTTCGATTTTTTTCAAGTCTCATCAGTTAGAGCTCACCGTCTTTATATCTCACACTGACTGATGGTCAATGTTGATTTGTACCCTGCAAAGCAATGTACTGGCTGTTTTTAAATTAATTTGTCGATTAGCTGCAATCTGTTGATGGCCTAAAGTGGTGGTGATGGCGGAGGCAAAGTGACCAAACAAATAGCCGTCGGCGATGACTTCTCTTTCTTCCTGACGTTGTTGTATTGACTCTACATAGTAGTTGGTAGGACACATCAGAGGACGCGCTCGGGTTCCCTTTAAAAAAACCTTTAGAAACTCCTGGAGCCCTCGCAGTTCGGTAGCCACTCGAGGGGTGGGGGTCTCCTAGTACACCTATAACAAAAAAGAAAAAAAATCAAAGCAGTACTAATATAACTAGTAAAGCGTGGTAATATAGGGTATAGGAATAACAAGTATAAAGTAATAGTATGATATTATGATGCTTCCATTTGCGGTTACATAATGATATCAACTGACAACGTGGTGAGTTAAAAAAAATCAAAATGGGGCCTCAAATCTTAAATCTCAGGTCTCAAAAAAAAATTGTTTCATAAATTTTTTATACTCATCTCTATTACCGTTACTGAATAAAACTATTATTAATATGAGAGGTTAAGCCCTACATATTATGTAAAATATCTATGCCAACTAAGTGAATCTGAAGTAGAATACATATTATCATTAATGTTTTAGTTTTTTTCTTGTGGAGATAATTCCACGAGTGAAGAACCCTGTACCGATTTTGCTCAAGAAACGGTATTAGATTTGTTCGCGAAGGCAGTGTAAAACTATTCGTACTTAAAGTCTGGTCGCGTTAGCTATTCGGAAGGCGTAAGCAAACCAATTGATGGGCGCGCTTAATGACCGTCGACGTTTACTTAAACGCGGAGATGCGGATAAAGCCCAGTATTAATTACAAAGTCCATAGTTATAAAGTCCAGTATAAAATTTGATCGCAAATTAAAGGTTACGTTGCAGCTAATAACAAAACTTTTAAGTGAACGTAAAAGATTTACTAGTAGAAAGAATTGCTCAGGTTACTGCAGAAAACTGGCAAAAATGCGTCGAGCACACTCAAATAATAGCACAACAAATGAGGGATCTGATCACAAAGTCGATGCTTTAATGAAAAAAATAATTTTTACCGTGAACACTGGGGGAGTCGGATTTAGACACGAATTATACATCAGAAGGTTGTGAAAGTGTTGGATAGTATGTTGAATTACTTTTAAATTTGATTCTCAATTATGTATTAATCTTTCTAAATGAAACTATAATGATTTGGGCGTACGACGTCGTAAAAATGTCCCTTTTAGGACAAGCACTTCTTTTAAACTCGGCTTTGTTATTGGTAATGATACGTAACTAATACGAGTCTAATTTAATTGTGGTATTAAACATTTTCATCGTCGTTTTGGATTTCGTGCGCTAGAACCTATACTCTAAACGGTAACGCATCATTATGTGAACGTAGCTTTGAGCGATCACCTGACCACGTTTGTTTACGCTTTCCGAATAGCTAACGCGAACGAACCAATAATTTAGAACCAATAAGCAGCGCAGTCTTTTGAAGCCTCTGAAATCACTACTGTACGATTTAACTATTTTATTGCTTTGGTTTGGAGATTTGTTGTTTTCGTGTATAAATGTTAAATTTGGGAGGGATGGTAGTTGTGTCATTTTCTCATTTAAATATTAGTTAAAATATGTATGAAAAAATTGCATAACCAAAATAATTAAAACCGCAACACCACATCTAGAGCACGTGCTATAGTAAAAACGTGCGCGTAGAATGCACACTGTAGTTGTACTGAAAATATTTAAAGGGGGGGGGCTCAAAATTGAATTGCGCCTGGGGCTTCTCAAATGTTAAATCCGTCACTGCGTGTGGATGTGCATGTGTGGTTGTGCGTGTGCGTATTGTCTTATAGTGGAGTTTAACGTTAAAAGGTTGCGTTAACCTTTAAGAGTTAGGAGTTTGCACGATAGGAGTTTTGTCAAGAATGTCATCCAGCTGAAGTGAGAGTTGTGGGATATTTTCTAGGGACACCTAGATAAGTTGAGTTTAATTTTTATATCCTCGTCCTTGGTGAGTGGATAGAGTCTGTAATGATGCTTCTATGTCTTGATCAATTGCTCTGTTGGCGAAACACCCTCGCAAGAATTCCAGAATTCCATCGATTGCAGTATCTCTCACACACCGTCCAGGCTCAAATACTAACCTTGAATTAATATCATTCTCGTGAAAAGAGAGATGCGCTATCTAGAATGGCGCATGATGTTAATTCCAAGCTAGTATTTAAGCCTGGTCGGTGTGTGTGAGAGAGATTTACAGACGATTAGCCCTAACTGATGAGACTCCAGAAAAGTGGAATCAGCACTGCTTAGGGTATCGTTTGTAGATTTTACACACTTCAACATTTTCTAGGTTCAGTTATTCAAACTAATTCTAATTATTTTTATTTTTCACGTTTTAGTAGTTCATTTCAGAAGTATGTTTATGATTTAAGAAGTAGCTTTTATAAATACTTTTTACCGATTATTTATAAATCAGACACATCGAATGTCATGGTTGTTTTACGTGGAGTACCTGTGTGAACTTACCCCCACGTTCCCTTCCAGAAGGAAGTGATTGGGATACGCCCAATCAGCGCCCAAGTTGCATAACCGGCAGTACAAAATTGCTACCAGATCAGCTCACTGGTCGGAGCGAGGTTGCCTATCCACCCTCTACTAGCTAACTCAGGTCTAGTGCCGGAGCAATTGACTTAACACGTTGCTCACCCGCCGGTACCGTAGTACCTCGTCCAGCAATAGGACTATTCCCCAGCTATGCGCTGTTGCAAAGTGGGACCACTGCCCGATCGAATCCAACCTCAATTGTGGCGGGACTTGGTTTTTTAATGGTTTTGCCACCCCGATATACCAATTTTAGGCTTAGTGGGCCCTCGATAGAGCTTCGTTTAAGTCTACACGTTATAGACTCGTGTATCCGTATAAATCAGACACAGAAAGGATTTGCGATTCTTATTAAGCTTATTCTCAAGACTGCTATAGACCTTTTTGTATATTTTTTGGTCCTGGATTTTGGATACTTTCTCTTTTCTCATTCCTGTTATGTGACCCTGTCACGTGCCAGCTTAAACTTTGTGTCTTAATTACTACCACTAATCTGGTTCTTCATAAATTCCCATAAATTTTCGATTGATTGGTATTTCTTTTACTTTCATTCACAATTTTTTTACCACTTCAGAATTGCTTTGGCTATCACATTCTTGAATTTGTATCTGACGTTCGTGTTGTAGATCTTCTGGTGTCATGTTCATGTATTTCGTCTCCTACTTGCTTCAGCACCAAATATCACTTATCTCTTGGTACTTGGTACTACTGTAACATCTTCAATCAAGACCAACCAAATATTAATGTGCATTTTGTTCATGATGTAGTAGTAGGGGATAGTCGGCCAAGAGTGCCATGCGTTTAAAACTGCCACCAAACTCTGTCTACAACTTTATTTAGTAGTGTATCATGGTTGACACAAGGTAATTACAGTTCATTACCTAGTTGCAGAAACAATGGTTAAACAGTGTAGAGTAGGGCCAGAATGTCATGGCACTATTTGTACCAATTTTGAAAAAAACAGAAGATTTATATTTGTAAATATTATATTTTTCTGTTTTCTCCTTACCCCCCTCCCTTAAGATAGTAAAGCTAGAAAAAGGGCGAATTTATTTTTTTTGGCAATAAAATATACATAAGTATGAAATGGCACTCTTACCCACTCAGTGAGGCAAGAGTGTCAGATTGCACAAAATTAAGTTTTGTGTGCTAACAGCTTATAAAATTTGGTTTTGCAGGTTTTTTTGGACGTTAAATGTTCCTAATGTAGTAGACAACTACACTACATAGAAAAAATTGTATTCTACTATATTTTGAATTTTTTTAATTCTGCTAGGTCAACTCTTCAATCTTTCACTACATTTAATAGATTTGAGACTTATTAAATCCATCTAGATAAGATTTTATCTTGCTCTTCCAATAAATTTCCTTTCCTATCTTGACAAAATAGCATATTGTGTATTACGCTTTTTTGATCTTGATTTCTTTGTATAACTTTCTTACGTTTTTATCATTGTTTTCTATTCTTTCTGTTGACTGTTATGCTTGATTTTTCTTTTGTCTGCATTATTCTATTCTGTTTCGCTCTACAGCATCCTTAGTTTAGCAGTCGTTTTTTGTCGACTATTTTTTGATATGACTGCGTACACATTTATACCTTCCCTTCTTACTTCGACGTTTCCTTTTTTGTAATGCATGCTTTGCTTTCTTTTCGAATTATTATTCAACGTCTAAATAGGCCATTTACCCTAGAAGACTTCAACAAAAAAGTAGTCTAAGATTTTTTTCTAATTCACGGAAACCTTCGCACCTATCACGTTACACGGGAAAGACGAGATTTCTTTTAGCAGACCTAGTTCCACGAAACTGCTTTTAGTGGATAGGTATAAACATAGAGCAATTCATCACTCGTCATTATTTTATATGCACAACCGGACGGGATCGCATACTCAAATACAGTATCGGCAAGGTCATCGCTCGACCATGGTCATAATATGCCCTAGTCAGTAAGAATTATATAGACATAGTCTAACCGCCACATTGCTTTGTACTAAATGTCAGCAGTACTAAACCCAATAGTAAAAAATGTATGGCACATCTCATTGAAGATTATTACGTTCAAAATGCATTTTTGACAATAAAATGGTAAGTTCATGATATAAATCGTCTGATGAGGTCAATACCTATGAATTGTGTGAATAACTAAATTAGTCAGGGCCTATTTTACCATTAGGCGCATTAGGCGCGTGCCTAGGGCCCAACGGCAAGAGGGGCCAAATTGGAAAACATAAAATCATAAAAATGCACAGAAAAATCACGCGTGCAACTCAGTGCACGTGACAGAAAAAACTTCTAGTAATACTACGTTTCCACTGGCACGAAATCTGGTATTTTGGCTCCGAAACCCCGAAACCTCATTTTAGTGTTTCCACTGCACTTTTGTTGAGATTTGGTTGACGTTTATGTATTTGTTTGTTTACTTTTTGCGACACCGCAATCATTTCAAATGGAGGATAGGAAAAAATTGATACTATTTATGTATAATGCACCACTTGAAAATGCACCAAAAATACCAAAATTTCAAACCAATTGGCAACCAATCAATCATAACTTGGCGGATTTTGGACGAAAATGGATTAAACTTTGCGTACTAAAAAGTTTGTAGCGTCTAGTTTAAGGTCATGCGAGCGAATGTTAGGTTTAGACCTTTTCGCCTCTCGCCACCCCCGAAGAAAAAAATCGTGGACGCAATCGACTGCAGGAACCCAATTGAACATGTGTGGTACATAATCGGGCGTTGTCTGCGAAACCTGCAGAGACCAGCAACTACTCCGAGAATTGGGAATAGAACTGACGCAATAGTGGAACAACATTCCCCAGAATGAGATTCGTGCAGTTTTGAACATGCCAGCAAGGTTGTAAGAGGTGCGCCAGCAAAGAGGAGGAAACACACACACACGATGTGCAAAATCCGACCCACAATGTGCTCGTGCTGTACATCGGGTACCGCTGATGTCGACTGTTACACGTTAAAAAAAATTAACGTTAATAAAAAAATAGTTTTATTAATTAAAAATATTTTTCAAAATTTTTTGAGTTTGGAAAAAATGTTCAAACTCAACCGGTAATAATGTCGCCAGCAGAAGACGAAAAACTTCCGACAAAATGCAGAGTAGCTTTCAAGAATTTATAACTTTGCGCCAAATTAACGTAGGCACTCGAAGTTTTAAAGAATTTACAGAAAGGGGGAAGGTCTGCGGGAATGGGGGGTCACGCATAGGCGTAACTAGGGGGGGTCCAGGGTGGGCCCGGCCCCCCTAGAATGGCCATGCCCCCCCTAGGAAAAAGCCAATTTAGCGCCTGAATGTTTAAAACTCGCCGCGCTCCACACTGGACCGTTTAATACAAGCTAGACGTAAATAATTCTAATATCACTTTAAACGATTGTAGTCGTCATATTTTGTGTAGATATAGCTCAGTATAAGTAGTTAAAGTATAATTAACTATTTTAGAAAAAATAGTTAAGTGTACATAGTAAGCTCATTCGTACAGACAAACAAAACAAAGTTTCTTTCTTAAGATTTAGTTTATTACACTAGTTAGATTATAATTATTAACGAAAAGATTCAAATAATGTTGTAAAGAAATAGTATATTACATTTCGAGGGTTGTAAGTAGCAAATTACACTTTGAAATTTCATGCGTACATAATTTGCCTTACAACTAGAGCGATATCTCCGACCACACATTAAATTGATTGCCAAAGTGTGACATTTTTTAAATAACAGTTTGGATTTTTGTACTTGTCAAATATTTTGACAAAATAACTGGCAATGCCGCCAACACAAATATGTGATAAACAAAAATGTTCCCACTAACTGTAGCATAATATACATATTACGTAACAGTTTTCCTTTTCATTACATAATAGTGTTCACAATGACACCTTACTTGTCAAGTAAATCGTTGTACTTGACAATACGTACTTGACAACAACGTTGTATATGGAAGTAGAAAAAGTAATTCATGATTTGTAGTAATGAAACCAATAAGACCAGCAGTGCCAGGGTTCTTGTGCACCTGGAAAACCTGGTGAACCTGGAATTGTCAGGGAAAATTCTTTGTCTGGGAAATTCAGGGAATTTACAAATTTTAAAAGCACAAGAGTGCTGTCATCAGTCATTAATAATTGAATATATAATATAGTTAGGTTTGTGTTTGTATATCTCAAAGGCTTCTAAAATGTCTAATTTGCGTTTGTTATTACAAAAATGTAGGAATTTAATATTATTTTGAGGAGTCATTGTGTGATTTTGTTCTAAAAGGTGTTTAGCATAATTAGATTTTTCAGGATGTTTATTTTTGTAATGTCGTACGTGTTCTTTATATCTTATGTCAGAATTTCGAAGTGTTTGTCCAGTGTATACTGAACTACAAAATTTTGTAATTTTGCAATAACAAACGCAAATTAGACATTTTAGAAGCCTTTGAGATATACAAACACAAACTCAGGGTACCTTTAATGAATGAAAAACTTGAGCTGAGTAATTCTCCGTTACTGGAAGTATTAGATATTTAATTCTGATTATTATTATTATTTTATCTAGTTACCTATTTTTGTATCTACCTTAGCGACGTGTTTGCTTATAATTATATTACCTTTGATAATGACAGCATAGCTGTCGAAACAATATTGTCAGGTTATATTTTAATAAAACTGTGAAACTTTTACTAATCTTTATTTATTTCATGATTATGGAGTTCCACAAAGTAAGGCTGGAAACAATAAACTGAGATATATCTTGAGTTTGGATTTTTTTAAACAATATTACACTCACACTGTAAAAAATACCGGTAAATTTACCCTAAAAAATGGAGGCAACTATGTTACCTCCATTTTTTGGGTTAAATTTACTTCCAAGTGTAATTTTCATAGGAAGTGGGAAAATTCAATATTAGGTCAATATTAGGTATAGTATTTTACATTACAAGAAAGGTAAAAACTGTTACCTGGCGTGTGATGTATAATAATTTATTTGTTTCTCACTTGTAAATAAATCAAAAACTAATAATGAGATATTTTTTCGCCTTCTTTCATGACAATTAATATATTTTGAAAAATGTCTCGTTACCTTTGAAATCATTACTTTGACAACGGCGCTTATCGTTTATTTTATTGTTTATTATTAATTATAAAAAGCACGACCTTCTAGATTTCACGAGACGAAGTCTCTTATCCGGCCTGGGCACTTTTATGATTTTCCATATAAACTTTGTTTCTGAGAAAACGCAAAATTCCGCCGTTTTGGCGCTAGCTGACACGCTGATGTTTATTTGTCACTTGAAGATATATAGGTTAGATAACCCTTACAAATGTCAAGCATTGCATGTTTACGTAAATATTTTGCGAATTAATTAAATAAATTTATATAATTAAATTAATTGTGTTATTAAAATTAATTTACAAGTTCAATAACATTATTGAAATTACAATTTTATAACTTCCCGTGAGCTGGATTTAGGATATAGCGATAGCGAGCAGTAAGTACATTATCTGTTCACGTTTTTGTAATGTTTCTGTTTGCCAAACAAGGTTTTAGCAATTTTTAAAGAATTATATTACTAAGTTCCTGCTTGTGGTCGTGGCAAACCAAAAACTGTGAAAAAGCAATTGGAGTTAGAAATACCTAGTGATGTTAGAATATTAGACGGATTACATTCTCCAGGTAAATGTTCTACAATATGTATTACAAGTTCGATTATTTGGTTGATTAAAAGTGTAAATCTTCTAGTGGAGTATTTTAGGGCACCTCTGTTTTGAAGATTTACAAATCCTATCAGTGAATTTGAACACGAGGCAGCTAACAGAGAATCTAATAGGCTACTGACATTCAATCCTTTCTTCAGTTTTTTTGCAATGTATCCTGCCAGAAGGGCTACAGATGCTGAAAGACTTCGAAATCGAGATGCATAGATAAGGTTTGGAGTTCTTTTATTAATTCTGTTATATTTTTAGGAAGTTCGATGTAGAAATTGACTCTTTCAGGTATCTGTAATTGTTGATTTGTCGAAATAAAGAAGTATATATTATTTTGCTGTTGAGTGTTGGTGTCCATAACCCCAACGTAAGATTTGAAACCATTTTTCTCGTAAGGTAGGTATAATTTGAAGGAAATTCATGAAATGATATTGTAGGAACAGTACTATTACACATTGCATTGCGGCAGTTATACTTTTTTCTGCTAGTGTTTGCCATTACTAAAGTGAACGAAAAAACAGCAACAAAACTACGAAAATTTAAACAAATAAGGAAATAACGTAATTATATTAAAAAATAAAAGATTAGGAAAATATAATTTATTGACGATACGCGCAAAACCGACAAAAAATATAAAAGCGCGCGAAGTTAGCGTAGTTTGAAATTGGCGTTTACGTGTTATATATCCGTTTCCGCATTTTCGTGTTTGGTGGCGCCAGCGGAGAAACACTTGAACTAATGGAGTGCGCAGGCCGGATAAGAGACTTCGTCTCGTGAAATCTAGAAGGTCGTGATAAAAAGTAATAAGTCACACAATTTTGTAAATTATTCAAAATGAACATACCAGAAGCTATAAAAAACGAGGCGACCAGGGTCGTGGCAAATTTATTGCCACAGAAATCGTTTGCAAGATATGAGCGAGAATACTTGGAATTGAAAAAGTGGCAGAAAAGAAACGAGGTAATTGGGGTTACAGAAGACGTCTTGCTGGCTTATTTAAATCAGTTGTCGGTAAGGTTTAGTCCAAATTCGCTATGGTCCAAATGGAGCATGTTGAAGAGCTGTTTAGAAATGAAAGAAAATTTTCATGCTAACAGGTTTGTAAGTAATTTCTAGAAAAACGGAAATTTTCAATTGTTATTTAATATTTATAGATGTCGCAATATACTTTCATTTCTAAAACGGAAAAGTGAGCGCTACAACCCTAAAAAGGCGAAGGTATTAACAAAAGAAGAAGTTGAAAGGTTCCTGTTAGAAGCTCCTGATGATGAATGGTTGTTGGCTAAAATTATTACAATTTTTGGAATTTTTGGCTGTTGTCGATGCGACGAATTACTTTCTTTGAAGACGAACGACGTGGAAGACACTGGCAAATACATTGTTGTAAAATTGCGGGAAACAAAAAATTTGACGACGAGAAGTTTTGTTATATCAGATGATGGGTGTAGCTTTCAGCCTTGTGCTTTATATAGAAAGTATGTAAGTCTACGCCCCCCTGCTGCAGATAGTTTGCGTTTTTTTTAACATATCGAAATGGAAAATGTGTTTCTCTCAACGCTGGTCAACACACGATTGGTGGAATACCAAATAAAATCGCAAAATATTTAGGGTTAAAAGACCCGGAATTATATACGGGCCACTCGTTTCGTCGGACCGGAGCCACCATGGTAGTTGATGCTGGTGGCGATATTTTAGCATTGAAAAGAGCAGGAGGATGGAAATCAACGGCTGTTGCCACCAGTTATGTGGACGACTCCATTAACAACAAAGTTTCAATGTCTAAAAAAATGTTTGCTGTTGATAGTACAAGTATTAGTAAATGTCCGAATACCACGCCACTTGCTTCAATAACAGACTCTTCTGCATGTGCAAAGCTACTACCTCATGAAGAATTGGAAAAATTTAGAATTTGTGGAAACCACAATTGCACTATGAACTTCAATATTTATTATGATGGTAATCACAAAACAGCATTCTCAAATGTTAATAATAATAAGTAGGTTATAATAATATTGATAAACATTACTTGTGAATTTAATAAAATAATTCAACAAAATTGTTGCTTATTATTGATTATTGTGTTAGTACCTAAGTGTAGGAAATTAGGCAAGTTTCTAAGCGGTACTCATAAACAAGGTACGGTCGTTTCTAACTTGTAAAAAATCAACAGTTCCTGTGGTCTCTAACTTGTAAAATTTTTACTAGTAGCTAACTAGTAAAGATTGACTTTCAACGTCAATAAGCTGACTTGATAAATTGATGTTTACAGGTGAGTAACAAATAAAAGTTATAACTTTACGCAGGTGTTTTAATGTTAAAATGTAAGATTGCATTGAGATCGTAATTTTAATCTGTAAATTTATTTAAAAAGGAAACATGACAATGCAAATTTAACCTAATATTGAAATTTCCCACTTCCTATGAAAATTACACTTTGAAGTAAATTTACCCCAAAAAATGGAGGTAACATAGTTGCCTCCATTTTTTAGGGTAAATTGAAGGAGAATTTTTTAGAGTGCAAGATACAAATTTTTAATTAAGCCAATAAAATAATACATACATTCACCTATATAGGACATTTTTCTCAAACACTTAAGACGACTGTAAATTTCTAAAACACATATTCTTGGAGAGCGCGTCAACTGCAAGTTCATAAAGTCGTCTGTTGCACTTTTCTTGTAAACCAACTTTGGGGTGTAATTACTTAATTGCAATTCGGAATACAGGATTGATAAATGCATTTTTGAGGTCAGTGGTTATCTGTGATCGATTTGAAATAGGGCTGGTAATGAAATTAAACTTTGACTTTTTCACGTCTAGCTTGTATTAAACGGTCCAGTGGTCGCTTTATGGGGTCGTCCATATCCCTGGGGCCTGCCCGCCCCTAGAGAGATTTTCTAGTTACGCCGATGGGGTCACGGAGAGCGGAAAGGCTTAAACGTAACATTCGTTCACACGTCCTTAAACTAGACACTTTGAACTTTTCAGCACGCAAAAGCTCATCCATTTTTGTTCAAAATTAGCCGAGTTATGACGGTTCGAGATTTTGGTATTTTTGATGCGTTTTTAAGTGGTGCATTTTATTTTCCTCTAGAGTATATAATACGCTGTATATTTTTTGGGAAAAGTAAAAATATTTACGGTTGCCGATAAAAAGAATAAAATAAAATAAATAAAAAATTAAAGGAACAAATTAAATTCTTGGGTTAAAATGTGTTATGGTTTTAGTGCCTTCACCAGGGCAATTTCAGAAGTATATTTTTTATTTTATTTCGTTTTCTTTACACCTGTTTGGTACTCTTTTCACTCGAATACGGGGCCCGAAATTTGCTAGCTGTGCCTAGGGCCCAACTCAGTTAAAAATAGGCCCTGAAATTAGGTATCAGTTTTATCAATTGGAAACTTTTTCTTTCCACAAGTTTAGAAGTACAGACAATAACATTGATAGACAACTTTGGCAATTTGCTGCAACATGAAATAAATTTCGAAAAATTGAGGCAGCCAGAATCAAACTTCCTGGTCCTGTCGAAATAATCTTTAGCATGGTATACGTTTTATTTTTAAAACAAAATTTAAATCGGATCGTTAAATCGTTTTGTATGTTTCAGAGGTGTCAACCTTTGTGTTGTTAAAAGTCTGTCAACTTGAAAGATATATTGTTTTGTTTCATGAAATAAGGTTATTTTAAAAAACCTGAAATGATTATTTAAATCCCTCAAGTATACCATAAATTGCACCTGGTAATTATAATTCACCGTAAACAAACACAAATTTAAAAATATTCTTTATGATTCATTTCAGTCATGTGCTGGAAGTTGCGACTATTGGTAGAATTCTTTTAGGTAAATGTTGGCGCCATTATGACACTCCTACTTTTATGTACATATTTACGATAAACTTGGCAAAGTTTCAGTGCAAGTTGGCAAGTTTAATTTTGTCTGGATCATTTGCTAAAAACGATCATTTGTTTGTTCAAAATACACAATATTCATGGCCGATGTCATTATGCAACCAATTACATTGTACAAATAATAATAAGAACATAAATTAAGTAATAAACGTTTGTTGGTATTGATAGTATACTTCGACGGAAAATTAATCTCTTCAAAGGGACCTTGTAAATTTATCTACCTATAAAGAAGGTTAAGGTCGCATAATTGGAGCTAATTGGATGTTTTTATAATAGTGTATAATAATATGAATGGAAATTGTTGGTTTAAATTTTAATGTAGGTCACGTAGAATTCTAAATGTATGCTGCTGCGAGATTCAAGTTCACCACGCTACCTTTTATCGCTAATTTCCAATAAATTAAATAAACAATTTTATGTATTAAGTCATTAATTAATTGTATAGCAATTGTTTTTTAAGCATTTCCTTGAACACTTGCAATCACTATTTTAACAAGCATTTCCTGTTTTCACTTAACGTTTGCCGACACTTCCTGCAGGATATTCTACTATAGCAGTTTTATTATGCTATGCCTTTTCTATATTGCTCTACATTGAAACAATTTTTTTAATTATTAATAATTTTGGTGTAATGTATCAAGGGTTGAGTGTCTCTTAATTCTTCCTTAAAACACGTCAAATCTTTTTTATTTAACGAGTTTTCACAGCCCTTTAAACCTGTCATTGTGTTAGGTTTAATTTGTTGTCTCAAGCCAGGGACGTCGGAAGTATTTTCACTTAGAGGGGCGAACTATGACTTCCCAGATAAAATAAACAATAAATGGGAACTGGACATATCGCCGAGATTGGACAAATCACCGAAAGCATAAAACGACGCCAAATAAATCTGAAACGTGGCGTCGATGCTGAACTCTCAATTTTGTCGAACTCACAGACGACCTGCTCTGACCAAACTGCGCTGACCAAAGTCGCCGAAAGACATCTGTAGACCAATCGCCGAATGTGGACAAATCGCCGAAACACATCTACGGACAAATGGCCAAATGTGGTTTTAAAACGCCGAAACTCATCTGTGGACAAATCGCCGAAAGTGGTCAAAATGCCGAAACGTATATTTCGACAGATGGTCGAACACGGACAAAGCGCCGAAAAGTGTAACATAGATAGAACTGTTTCTAGAAACTATATGTTACATTAAATTACATACTAATATTGGACCTTGGATTTAAAAGAACATCTTGCCCCAACTTTTCGAAATTATTTCATGACTTTAATTTTATTATAAAATATTTAAAATGCTATAAAGAAAATGTAGTATGTAAGATTATTGTTTAAAATGATTTTGCAAGAAGGTTTATAATAACACATCCTAAAATAATTGCTAAATAGGGCTCGAAGCAGGTGTCGGGACAACTATGTTAAATGCATAAAAGAAGTTTGCTATGTATTGACAAGCAAATAAAAAAACACGAAATAATTACATAATTAAACAATTATATATATATATATATATATATATATATATATATATATATATATATATATATATATATATTGCTGTGGATGGTAGTTTCAAAATTTTTGAAAATTTTTAAAATTTTGTGAAAATCTAAAATCTTTGTTAAATACTAACACTTTTGAAATATTTTTATCAACTTTTCCAGTTAAAAATAAATTTGAGGTATTTTATGGTGTGTCATTGATTTTGAAATCAATGTGTATACTTTTTAATAAGGTTAAATAATACATGTTTCATTATTTATTATCAAATAGCTTACTCACCGATTACTTAAGTGTACGTAACATCCAGTTGTTCGCAAGTTTTTGTTATGATGTAATTCAATTATGTATACTTTCAAATGAGAATATCGACGGGTTATGTGATTCTTTAAGGTTTAGTTAATGTAAATAGATCGTTTTTATTGCGTAAAAGTATTGTGTAATTAATGTGTAATAGATGTGTCACTTTTATAAGAATATTAATCTGCTATTATGTATCATATGAGTGTACAGTTTGTATTAGTTCGTAAGGTGACGTCAAATTGTGTAACATAATTATGTAAATAGTCAATAGTATATAAGCTTAGAAAATAATAATTTGAGGCACTTACTGTTAAACGACGAAAGAGTATAGACACTTACTGATAGAAAGCGACGGTGTAAAGTCGTGTAAGATAAAAGACACTTACTGTTAAACGACGAAAGAGTATAGACACTTACTGATAGAAAGCGACGGTGTAAAGTCGTGTAAGATAAAAGACACTTACTGTTAAACGACGAAAGAGTATAGACACTTACTGATAGAAAGCGACGGAGTAAAGTCGTGTAAGATAAAATAAGACTTACCAATATAAAGCGACAGGGTCAAGTCGTGGTTGATAATATTATAAAATTGTAAATAGTTTAGTCTTAATATAGACAAGTTAAGTTAGTTGGTGATTTGAATACGGCATAAATTACTTGCTAAAGTTAAGCAAGATAATAAATCTACGTTAAAACCATAAACGGGTGTTTTATTTAATTAAACACAAAAAACAACTATAAGCATTCTACGAAAAAGGGAAATTGTACCCGCAGTTAATAAACAAAAGTGAGTTCCAAAATCAAGTGTGTGGATGATATTATATGGAAAATCCATGCAAAAAGGAAGAAAGTCAACCCTGAATTGGAAGCCAGCCCTGGGTCAACATAAAGTGATCTACACTGCCAATGGTTTGGGAAAGAGGACATCTATACTAAAAGGAAAAAAGAAGTATTATAAAAAGGTAGGAAGTTATTTCCTTTTTTTGTATTGGCATTTGCTGAAGAAAAGACTATCGATTGTAAAAGTGTAGTAAAGTGATTTGAACAATTTAGTAATAGTTAAAAATTAATTAAGATTTCAATTTTAAAAGTGTTTTTAAATTTCAATTTGTATATTTTTTTTAATACCACAAGAATCCACATTCACCCTGAGATGAGTCTTTATTATATATTAATTCTGTTAATTTAAGTTATTAACTGGCGCCCAACTCTCTTACGTAAACTTGAGTTAGTCAAGAACTAACGTAACACTAATTTTATATAACCATTGCATTATTAAACCTATTAAAAGGTATTTTCAAATCATATTAGATATTATAAAGAGGGAAGTTGAAAAGTATTTCCAAAGTTCACAGTCATTTAAAAAAATCAATTTAATTATTAAGTAATTATCTACGATCGAATGGCAATTATTCACAGTTTTAAAATATATTATAATTTTTTTTAAAAATAATTTTTATTTTTAATTAGCCAATATTACAGCAATATATATATATATATATATATATATATATATATATATATATATATATATATATATATATATATATATATATATAAATAGAAAGATTAATGCGCGTATATAAACATATAACAAAGGGATAATAATGGGAATTCGCGCAATAGATTTATAAGAGGAAGTTAGTTGCAGCCGTATACACGTGTTTCGCACTAACTGCAACTAACTTCCTCTTATAAATCTATTGCGCGAATTCCCATTATTATCCCTTTGTTATATATATATATATATATATATATATATATATATATATATATATATATATATATATATATATATATCCACTGTTTCTTCTACTTACTGCCCACCACGTCACACCACGAAAAAACAAGACCAAGTTTCACTAACACCTCTATAATAGATTTATTTTCCAAGAAATTTTCAAAAGCAGATGGTAAGGATTACTAGGGTGGGTTTACGACTTCAGCCGGACACTTTGGCTTCTCTGGCAGATGCCCTCGAGCTAGCTCTAGAAAAAGGTCTAACAAACCGAAACACGTGTAGAGAATTCTACATACTTTATATAAAAATATTAAAATACAATATGTTTTCTTAAAATAAAAACCATGAATTAATTCTGTTTTGATTTGATGTTTTTTAAATTAGTTCCAATATTGGAATGTAAGATATAGCTTCAGTAAAGAGGTCTATCCATTTCCTACCGTTTTATACTTTTCGGCGTTGATCCCACGTTCGCCATTTGTGCACAAATATGTTTCGGCGATTTGACGGCGGTTAACAGTTTATCCAAATATTACCTTTGGCGTTTTGACTACTTTTCGGCGATTTGTGCGCAGATGTGTTTTGGCGTTTTGACCACGTTCGGCGATTTGGCCGATTTGTTTCTGATTTATTCGGCGTCGTTTTTATAGCTTGCGGCGGTTTCTCCACTTTCGGCGATCTGTCCACAGTATCTTTGTGACGTTTTGATCAACTTTCGGCAATACGTCCACAGGCCCTTTTCGGTGTTTTGTTTGTATGGTGGTATGTCATAGACTCCAATAAATAACCTCGAGTATTGACCGGAACGATCTATTAAACGAAAATGTTGAAACCGTTTTCGAAGAGAGTTGGCAACCCTGCTTTTATGAGTCAAATTAAAATAATAATTTTTAAATTATTATGACGTAACTAATACAAAATAAATAAACAATAATTAAATGCAATTTAATAATCAGTAATTTTATTAGTAATAACAAATTAATCACACATTTAATTAAAATAAATAAATACATTTTACATTTTCACCCCTGTTTCTAGCCCCCCCCTGTTCTAAGTTAGAGGGATCTATCTGCCCCGTACTTCCGACGCCCCTGTCTCAAGCTGTGAGTTTTGGTAAGGTATGGTACAGAATCGGTCCTAAGACACTGCCCTGAAGCCATTGAAACAGCCAGTCAGCGAGATACGATTTTAGTATACAATAAAATGTATTTGGATGACTGGTTTTGAACTAAACCAGAAGCCCTTTTTGTTAGATTTTATCAAAAGCTAGAAAGACGTCGAAAAATGCAGCACAACAATACCTTTTGTCTTCGAACATGTCATTTACAATTTTCACTAATATCTGAATTTGTTCTGTAGTAGCATACTGTTTTCGGAATTCAAACTATAATTTGTCACGTAGAGGCTTTAGTATATTCAGCAATATCTTTTCAAACATCTTCAATAGAACTGGAAATAGGCTTATGGACCAATGTGGATTCCTCTGGAGGTTTACCTGATTTAGGGATGAGGACTATTTCTGCGACTTTTCATTGTGAACGGAAACAAGACTGCTCTTAAGATGGCATTCAAGATCTGCACTATACCCTTCAACGCTTTATATGAGAGGTCCTTCACAAGTTTTCTGCTATTTAGGTAGCAGCCAGTCGGGTTTCGTATCGAAGTGTCTTGCAATAACGTTCCAAATTTCGGAGACTTTCACTAATTTTATTGACTGCGGCATCTGGTAAAGTGGATCTAAGTAGGCCTTAATCACACCATCTTCCTGAGATGTATGACAGGGATGAGGCTTGAATACCTTAACAACCTCAAATGTTTCAGTTTTTTCCGTCAATCCGAACCCAAGTTCTGTCAGATTTTCTGATGATGTGGGCACAGTTTCTATTTCTAAGCTTTCTTGTAGCTTTCCATAATGAGTATTTAGTATCAACAGAAGGTGAAAGGTTTTCCAGATACTTTTGGATGGCCTGGCCTCTTTCATAGCCAAGTAGATGTTTCGGATTCCATGTCGGTTTATTTAACCTAAGCACTTCGTAGTCATCTCTTTTAGTAGATGACCTTCCGGATAAATTTAATTTGAATTTACCTTTTTTCCGGATAGTATTAGATCAGCTTTAGTGAGTTTTCTCAGGATATTCCGTTACTGGAGTTGAATCCCATGCATAACACTGTAATGCTGTTGTTTAATGCTCAATAGCTGAGTCTATAGCAGTCTTTAGTGGTAAATTAACATCGGCCTCCCTTTGGCCAAATCTCTAAACAAATCCACTTGGTTTTATATCTGATTATTTATGAGCTTACAGTTATAACTATTAGGGAATGATCTGAGGATAAGTCTAAGTTTTGCTCTGCTTTGGGCATTCTGCAAGTATTCCTTTTTATGTGCAGAAGCAGCTGAAGTTGTGACTATCCCTGCATTTGACAAATCTTCGTCTTTTTGGTGTAGCTAAACAAGAAGCCCAACGTTGATGCTTGGCATTGAAGTCTCCAAGCCAGAATCTGCTACCAAGTGTACTAAAGAAAGTGGAAACCGTTGTTTTTTCATGGTGTGACGTGGTGGGCAGTAAGTAGAAGAAACAGTGGATATATATATATATATATATATATATATATATATATATATATATATATATATATATATATATATATATATATATATCAGCATGGCGCTTAATAGAGCTCCTTATTATCAGTACAGTACATAAAATTGTATTGTAACAGACAGTTTTTCTGTCTATTCTTTTATTTTATAAACACCTTGTATAATGACAAAAATTGGGTTTTTGTGTAAGACACGGGTGTACACTAATATAAATTAACTAACTGTATACTAATATTAAATAGACTGTCAATGTTTATTTGCAACACATTCTAGGTTTGGTATCTCAACTACAAAATATCCGTTTTTCAATAATCCCTGTTTGGGCATAAATGTTTTCTGACGTTCTAATTCGTTAACAAGCAATAAAATTATAGACGCTTCTTGTGGCGGGAAACCATTCCTCCCTGTGACCCGTTGGTACTCTACAACAAGGTCACTCTTGTGAGATTACCTTGAGAATGCAAGACGTTGGTTTTGTAGTTGATTAAACTTTTGGTTTTAAAGGTGAAATTATCTTTTGATGGGTCAATTATTAAAAGCCTTGAATCGTCGTTTGGAAGATAACGAAATTAGAGTCTTTTTTAATTCAAAGCCTTGAATCGTCGTTTGAAAGTTTGGAAGATAACGAAATTAGAGTCTACTTAAGTCACGCTTCGTTGTCTATCTTGAATCCCTTGAGAATTTGAAAAGGTAATAAAAAATATTTATTTGAATTGCAATGTTCTTCTTGTTTGATTGATGTGATCAATAAACTTTTCTTTACAATATCGATCATTATTTAAAGAGAAAGTCGATACGGACTTGAGTTTAAGAGAAACGATCCACACTTTAGTTCAAGGAAGTCGATATAGACTTTAGTTCGAGAATATTGATCCAGATTTGTAATCAAGTTGGCGTCTTAAGAAAATCGACAGATTTAAAATCTAGTTTGCTGTTTGGTCTTCATGGTGGAAACTGCGAGCTTCACCTTTATTTGTTTAATTTAATGGCGAATATGGCTTTGCAGTCCTTAGTATTGTAACAAATAGAGAAATCCTTATATGCGGAGGGCAGAGCATTCCAGAGCGAAGTGTCATTCACCCACGAGAACCCACTAGAGGATTCGCGGCCCCTCTACAATATTCGAGCCAGGTCGCGTGTATGACGTAATGTCGCCTATCTTTCTAGTGCGTTCTACACACTTCCGTGTGGATATATATCAGCCGCAATGGGGCGGCAGTATTAGTTTTTTTAGCTGGCGTATCGAAGTGTGCTCTGTGTAATTAGTAATCAAATATATTAGTGAATAAATAAATGTTTAATAATTGTTAATATATAAATAGTTCTTTTATAATTTACTTAGTTTTTAAATATCTAGCATTTAAGTTTATTAAATAGTTTATAATTATAGTGTTTTAATTAGTGTATTTAAATAATATCTCTCTTGTGAATAGACGATTTAAAAAGCATTTTTGTTATTATTTTAAAAAGAACGTTTACAGTATTTTGAATCCCCACAAATGATTAACTGGAAGCCTTCTGCAAAAGGTTCCAAACGAGTTATTTTGAATAACGTTTGTAAACCAAATTAAGTTTATAAAAATAGCCAGGTGGGTTCTTTATATCCGATTTTTTGTGGAAGCGTTAATTAGTTCATTTGATCAAAATTTAAGAGTGAATTGTTATAGTTATGTGATAGAAATTTTAAAGTTGCAATTTGAAGAAAACTGTTGATATGAGAATAAGTAAATTCTTATAAGAATCTGAATTTAATTCTTCAAGTAATATTGATAAACTTTAAACGTAATATAAGCCATGCTAATATATTATTTCCAAACCAAAGGCCTTCCAATTCCTTTTAATATCTATGATTTTTTATGTGAAATAAATAACTAAATGGTATTATTTGTGTTATTTAGTGTTTACTTTTTATCATGTAATATTTTTGTGTAATATCAGAGTGCGGAATTCGGTCCTTGCATAATTAAGACGGATTCATTTCAAGATCTAGAGCTCCATATTGTGGAGCATTAACGTTACTCTTTTATTAAATTAAATCATTCATGCTGGCGCCCCTATAGCCATAGCTCTATGAATTTGATACTCCAATCCACCTATGACCTGCCTTAATCTTAAAAGAGAGAGGAAGTTCCTCATTGTATGTTATTTAAGCTAAACCGAGGCATAGATAAGTTGTATAACGTAAGTACTTTTGTTTTCTTTTGTAAAATAACGTATTATAAATTAACGGTCCCATTGTGTGGCTATTGTTTATCAAAATGTGTTAGCTACAAATTGTGCTTGTTACAGTATATAGGGTAGTTGTTAATATCCAAATGGGTTCTGGAGGTGGTGAGTTTCCGAGTTAAGATTTCATTATAAACTTCGTTAGATCTTGTATTGCTGCTCTTACTTAGATTTTCAACTGTTTTTCAAATCGAAAGGCTTGTATAAATAAATGCTCAAGCACTGTTGGTATGCGTGTTTTGTTTGCGTGATATTAGTTTCTTCGGTTTAGTTATGTTTAGTGCTTGAGCATTTATGTATACACCGTTCCCTCTTTATAGTTTGCAGGATACTCTTGTCTGCATAGATGTATGTATGTGTGTAGATGTATAATTTATCGCAGGTGTCACATTCCCTGCGGTTGAAGTTTCTTATTTGTCACTTATTTGTGAATTATTTTATTCATTTCACGGTTTTTTCGTTTACGCTAATTCTTATACTAAGATTTTATACTACTTATATAGGCATTATGTGGCAATATTGAAAAAATCTTACACGCCGAACAATTTCAAAGGGCTCCTGATAACTAGAATACAGCTAAACTAACTAGTAGATATTCAAGAAAAAATTGTCTTTTTTTTAAACGAAGGCCCATGCACTCAAGCGACTATTATATACATTTATGACCAAAAAAAAAGGAATTTCAAGCAAACTTTCCTTATTACTCCTATGTAATACTTCCATCAGTGAAAACTGATAAGAACTTCGGTATCTACATACTACTTTTTGTAGTAAATACTTATCTTTTTATGAAGCACTTTTTTAAGGCAATAACAATAAAAAAACGAATTTTCTAAAAAATATTAACAGATAATATTGAAATTTTAGGAAAATAGAATATTGTTTTTATTTTCTTTTTTAATACGTAATATCAAGAAATATTAAGAAAAATGTCATATATCTTATCGTACTTATGTATTTTTTGGTTATTAAAAGTTTTATATCTTGAGAAACAAATATTTTTATTCTATTTCACTTTTAATCCTGAATACTTCAAACCATCGTATGAAAAAATGGATTTATTAAAAAAAATCAAATTGATCGATTTTTTTTATTTAAATCGATTTTTTAATTTAAATTGATTTAAGTAATTTAAATCTTTGTTTAAATTCAGATTAATTATACTGATTGAAATTTATGACCACTGTGACAGACATTTTTAGAAGTATGTATTCTCTTTGAAATACAAACAAACACTAACCAATAATGGGTACCTGCACATTCCCATTTAAAAATTTAGCTGTAAAATAATAAAAATTTTGTGAATTTTCTTAGAAAATACCTAATAGTAACAACAACTAACCACATTTGGCTAATGCACTTAGAGTTTTTAAGAGAAAAATGTGAATAATAAATAATACCTTACTTCATGTATAACCCGTACGATATTTGTTGAACAAGACTTCCTAAAACACAACGCTACGGTACTTTCTCGGAATTAACCGCATTCGACACCCGAGTTGGAAAGACATTGGCGGCATTGCCGGCTTTCACCAATTCATCTTAGCAGCTTGCAGTTAGGATTTGGATACCGTGATTCGCACGTCTCAAGGCAGGCCGCAGCTTGCAAATATCAAACCGTGGCAGATCTTTGCGTTCCAAGAACAGAACGTCATCAGTTTTCTCGTGCTGGGAATTCTGACTCAAGAAATGTCGTACTGGCTGTAGTTCTTACTTTTAGGCTGGTGGGTTTTTCTACCACATTAGAACTAATTCTTAAATAAAGGACAGACAGGAAAGATGATTTTTTTAGAAAAAGAACATCTGATTTTATCGCGATTTAAATCAACGATTTAAATTACTCGATTTAAATACAACTATTTCTTAAGCAGAAAAACAGCAATAGCTGTATTTAACGAGACCAAGTAGAATCTCAGCAAACAGGAACACATGTATGTTAGCGAATGGTTTGTCGTTTAGCAATTCTAATTTTTGCTTGTGTCAAAGCTCAACGTCGATTTTCCTTGCTTAATTTCGTCAACAACTCTAGAAAATCATTTTAATTCTTACTGTTAGTAAACATTTAGCTCACTGTCTGTAATCTGAAATCATGACAATGCACCAGTAAACAGAAGTAAAGCAAACAAGCTAACCATCAAAGATTTTACCTTATATAGCAGTTGTGAAAAAGCAGTACATATTGCAAATTCTCTGCACCGACGTCATTTGTCTTAATAAATTAAATTGGTCCAGATAAATTTCATTTAGTTACTTTTTGTTGGCATTGGTCTACTGTTCTAATTTTGTTCATGGATGTAGGTGGAAAACCATGAGATTTATAAGTAATCTATAAATACAAAGGTGAAGCGTTCAAAAAGTAAGTGTATCCCCATCGAAGTAATACACGAAGGGACTTGGGGTAATAGTAATAGCATATTGCAATGGATGCACGAACGTTCATAAGTAAGGACAATGTATCTTAACAATGTGATTGCACAATTTTATGGTACTATTGACGATGAATTCGAATTTTTGGACTACAATGTCAGACTTTGTGCTCGTGTTGGTGAAGACTTACAGAATTAGCTATATACCTACCAACTTTTACCTCCTCGCTCTCCAGATTGAAACCCAATTGAACACACCTATCATTGAATAACCATCATCTAACTCTAAAGAAAACTCTTAATTAACTAATTCAAAATATTTCTATGTCTAAATTTGATAATATTCTTTATTCTTTTTTTTTAATATCCCTAACTTATATGGAGCAGTTTATTTATAATTTACAAAAACGCCCAAAGTAAATTACGAAATAAAATTCATTAAAACTCTTCTAATCCTTCCAAAACTTATTTAAATTATATCAATTATAGTATGTAAGTGTCTCCCTGAAAGTTATGTTGGCCTACCTACTCATTTACATTATTTTACAGTTTGGACTTGATTTATACAGTTAAAGAATTAAAGTTCATCTGTTTATAGACAACTTGTGTACAAATACAAATTTAAATTTACGTGCATTCTAAATACCCGTGGTAGCGAAGATATCAATAGAATACTTTAATTATGGGATACGTAAAAACTCATACAGCACTGATAAAAGTATCGGATAAGGTACATTATTGGTTTTATGTTTTTCATTGTAACGCTAAAGATATGATAAGCATGTAAATATTGTTCCAATTGCTATTAACACAAGATGTCTTTATTGATTAAACTCTCAATTATGGGTTAATTACATCAGTTCTAAGTTCCCCTAATAGCAATTGTGATATAGTGAAGCCTCCCTGATTCGGACTAATTAAAACAGGGGCAATCCGAATCATCGCGGTTTCCGGATTACTGCGTCTGCAGAGTTACAATGGTATATTTGTACATAAATGCAATTAAAACATTCTGCAAAAACATTTATTTAAAAATAAATAAAACTACAAAAATATTTACGCAAAAACTGCTTTAAAAACACAAAAAATAATATTTCACATTATTATGTTGTTAACCAAAAAAGGCGGTGATTTTTGCTCGTTTTTTCCGATTTCCGTGTTTTTTGAACTTAATACGTTAGTTATGATTTTTTTAAATCTTGTGTCTTTTTAAAATTAATTATCCAATATTTACTTGCCCTGACGTCATCGTTTTGAAAACATCTGTTATAAAGTCACAGCAGCGTGCAGAGTATACGAAACAGTGGAACCAGTCGCGATACGACGTATGTGCTGTGACGTATCAGGCTCGTACGCTATGTGTACGAGCGTGATAGCACATACGTCGTATTGCTAAATTTAAAGTTACAATGCGGTCTTTTTACATTTAACAATTTTTAAATTTAGCACAAAATCTTTTTATATGCAGTATGCCGGAGACACATAAGTCGTAATTCGTAAAAGAAGTATCAGTTCTTTTTTAACTTTTAAACCTTTGTAACTAATATGAATTATAAAGTTGCAATGTAACCACTTTTAAAAAATACGTGACTTTTTATAATAAGAATTTGCCAGACAGAAATATAACGTAATCATAAATAAAATAAAATCTTATTTATCTTATCTACAACGGTAGTTTTGTATCAAATTACACATCTGAATATCCATTGCATTCGTTACTGTAAACAAAACTTGATGAATAAATACAATTAATTCTAAAGTTCGGATTATCAAAACCTTAAATCCGGATTACAATGAAATCAATGCAAATAAATTGCTGGTCCGGATTATAGTGGTATTCGGATTAACGTAGATTCGGATCAACGAGACTTCACTGTATATTTTTTAGGTCCGAACCGTGATGAAAAATGCGAATTTTCGACCTTGAGGAGCGGATGTGCGAGCCGCCATCTTGGATGAAAGGTGCAAAAATAGTTTTTTAAAAATAATTACTCAACGGTTGATGCTACGAAAAAAATTTCTGGAAAAAACAAACTTGAAGAAGATAACATTCCCAAGATTTTTTGTACAAATACTCTTTTTGTAAGTTTAAAATTTTAGGAGTGAAAGAAAGATTTGGTAATCTAGGCTCGCAGTCATTTAGTTTTTTGCCTTTTTGACGTTTCACGTCGGTTTATGTTGACTCTTTATTATAGCGTTCGTCCTCAATGTTATCCTTTAACTCATTGTCTGTGCTCCCGAGGGTCTGGTCTTTGTGGAGTAATTATTAAAAAAAAATGTTTTGCACTTTTCATTCAAGATGGCGGCTTGCGTCTCTCCCACTCAATGTCGAAAACTTGAATTTTTCAACAGGGCACCGACCTAAACAACATATATGAAAATTATTTCTACTCCACCTTTATAGGGTAAAAGTCCCTATTGACTAGACTACAAGGTAATGCAAATAAAATCATCTTTAGCTGAAGATACTTTTAGTTGAAGTGTTTGGCTATGAATTTCTAAGGTAATACTATACTAGAAGTTTGTCTGGGTAAATACATCTCTTTTGGTAATAATTCGAACAAAAATTTAAATTAAACATCACTTGACTCGTTTAATTTCAGAAAGTGCAGTTCTGGTGTACGTTTTTAGAAAATGTTGAATTCACCATTGTTCGAAAATTGTTAAGAATTAATCTTCTTCTGGCTTATTTACCCATTGGTAAATAGTTACCTCCGGAGTAGTTATTGCTATAACTATTCGTTTATTGGATTTATTTCCCGTAAAGACTACTCCTCGCATAGAGCGCATTGATATTTGATGGATACGCAATGAACGTTTTCTGTGGAAATAATGGGCGCCATTTCTTTACCAAACTACTTTCATTTTGTCCAATGGATGTTTACAGTTTGTAATATGTATACTGTAAATACTCTAATGTCAATTTCCAATATTTCCAAAAATTTGCTCTTATTATTTATTTTTAGATTGTACTATACTATATGATACTATAGTCAGCATATTCTATTTGTAACTCTTTATTAATTTCTATTTTATGTTACTGGGCAGGAAAAGTGTTATTTCTCAATTGCTTATGCCTAAAAAGTATAAAAATGGTTTTCCCCCTCAAACCTGGCGTTTGCCGGACATCACAATTGCAGATCCTTGAGACTCTAGAACATTCTAGAAATTTTTCGAAAAGATTAGAGAACTCTACAGAGTTTTAGAGAGTCGTAAAAAGTTCTAAAGGGTTTTAGTTCTAGAAAGTTCTAGAGACTTCTAGAAAATTCTAGGGCATTCTAGAAGGTTCTTATAAACAGTTGAAAAATAATACTTAGTACATATGAACAGCAAATTAAGGGAAGAATGGGAGATACAAAAACAATTTAAAATCAATTCATTACCTTAAATAATCTCAAGCAATTTCTATCTTCTCACTCACTTTTTGCCAGATGCCATTAAAGTAGATTAAGGAAACATTAATACATATTGAAAGTTTTCTGAATTCATCAATAAAAAGGATATGTTATACGAGTAGTTTCTAAGAATTTGCAGTTTCTATGAAAAATTTGAAAACTATTCAATTCTGTCAAAAGCTCAAAATAAGATTAATATCTAACTAAGAAACGGTTTATTAAAAATCGATGTTGTAGGTCATACTTTTTAGTTCGGGAAAACTAGTTAGCATATAATAGTACTTCTTGTCAACGTTACAATGGAATATAATTTTGACCTTTGATCTAGAATATATGTTGCATCCTTAACAAATTCGAGTTTTCTGCTTGTGGCAACTTTTTTTTAACTGATCAAAGACTGCGGCACATCAAAGAGTGTGCTTCGGAGTTAGAATTAATAAAATAGGAAAATTACAGAGGTCTGTCTGTTATTCTAGAACAACTGGAAACATTTTAATTTTATTTATATTTCTAAAGATAATAACGGTGTAGCCTGTTCTTGAATTTAAATCATAGAAAGTATATTGTTTATATTTATTTATTAAAACACAATAAAAAATACTTTGCTTTTACGAGATATTTATTGATTTGTTCAACTTTTAAACGCAGCTATATCAAAAACAGATTCTTTAATAGATTGACTTAGTTAGAGGCCTATTTATTCTGTAACAAAGTGGTTAATTTTAAAAGTCTTGTCAAAAAATGAAATTGCTATTCTGTAAAACAGTTTTATGTTAAAAATCTTAACATAGTCTGTTAGTTTGTCTGTTACATATACGAGTATAACATTATAAAGGGAAATCTAAAGGTGCCTTTACAATTTTAACAACTTCGTTATTAATAAAAATGATTGGCGTTGCTGGTGTGTTTGCGAATTTATTGCATAATGAATTGCGTGAAAGAATTTTATCCCGTTGACAGAAATTGAGGTAGGTTGGGGACAGGGCTATATAAAACTTGGTATATGTATAAGATAAGGTACAGGACAGAACCTAAGGGGACCAAACTTTCGATTTTCTCTCTGGCGTGGGAAATAAAGAGTGGGCGAAAGATCTCCACCCTTCGTTGAACAAGGAACCTAAAGGTTTGCCAGCTTATAACGTACGGGATTGATTCTATATGAGCCGGATTTCCAATATTGTTCGTGAAGGTAAAAATAGGAGGGAAGGTTAACAAATGTTCCTGGGGTGTCTGTAGGTACTCCATCTCAGTTACTGATATGGCAGACGAATACCTTACCTTACTAACATATTTACAAAATAATGGGCGAAGGACAAGTTGGGCCAGGTTTACCCACTTCTGCAGGGTGTTTCACTGAAGTTTCGTATCTTCTGAATGAACAGGTGATAGTACACATAAAACGCAGCAAAAGAACTTAATATTATTAGTGTGTATCTTTCATAATAACCGAGAAAAAAATTGTTTTTGACAAGTGGGTTGGTGGTCACTGCCTTAAGAATCACAGTTTGGATCAAGGAACATGACGTGCAAGTCCGTGAAGTAATTCTTCGAAGATGATGTAAGCAGTCGACAAATGACACATGTGATTGATTTGAAAAGCGTCAAAGAAAATGAGAAGAAAGTGCATAAAAAGCAAAGACTTGCTCTACCAAACTCATTTCTCAACACTCATCAGCATGAAAAATCCACTGAAATTATTCAAAATTAATATTTCATTAGCAAAGAACTGCAGTTATTTGCATTAAATGTAATGCAAAAATTGGGGTCATGTGTACCAGACTTGCAATAGTATGACAAATGTCCCCCAACCTTTATATTGTATATTGTTTACATGTCAATTTAACTTTTTATCTACAATCACTTCTATCACTATCAGTTTTTATACGATTATTATATAACATCAATGTTACAGAATGCCTTTTACCGTTACCAAAATAAAGAGGATATTTTGTATTTTTAACATGGGGCTTTATTGCAGAATAGATGCTAATGCAGAATATTGTTCTGTAACAGGGATATATAGATTTTCCAAGAAATTTGTAGAAGAATCCGTGTCGATCACAATACAGTTCCACTTTAAGATAGTACACAATAATAGCAGCATTTTAAAGGCTTTTAAACTAGAAGAAACTAACAATGAAAATACGTATTATCTGTTATTACCACAACAATTGTACATAATAAGATAAATTTTTTGAAGAATCTTAAACAATATACCTTTTATCCACAAGAGAAGTATGTGCCCATAAAGAAGTTTCAGGATAATCTTAAAATTACAAAAGCAATCCAGTTTTTAAAGTTTCTTCTTAGAAGTGATGATATGTATTTACCGTTATACATATATGTAGTTAGAATGTTTAAACATTTCTAAAGAAACGGCAGGTTATTACCAGAAAAAATGTTTAAAGCTATTATTTCGACATATCATTAACTCATTAAATATTTTTATCATATAAAATTTGTTTTTTCTGTATAAATAAAATTAAATATGTGAAATTGATATCGAAACATGCAATTGCAAAAAGTTAATTGTAGATATAAAGTTGAAAACATTATAAATATAAACATCAGTTTATATCTGCTAAAATCAGTATAAGGTATGGCCAATTGCTATTACTATGGTGCGATAATAAAATTAATAAAAAGAAACAAACTCATTAAATCTAACATTATCTTGTTTAATTACGCCGACATTTATGCTCTTATGTGCTGTATTAAACGCTTTTCGTATGAATTATCAAATTTATCTACATTTCTATTTCTGCCTAGGTAATAAAATGCTTTTTATTTTAATCGGCCAGTTTCTTGAAAGTTGTTACTAATAACAAGCTTTCTTCTCCCCGTGCATTTCCCCCGACGTGTTTCATATAGATTGCCTTTCCAATTTTTACTTCGATTAGTTAATATTGATTTGAGATCAATTCCTGTTGGATTTACAAGTCAAACACTTTCTCTTTTTTTGATGAAATATTCTATTGAAAAGGGCTAATAATGCTAGTGCCGATTAATTTTAAAGCCGTGGAGCTCATCTCGTTCTCTTACTAACTACTTCTTGTTACTTTTTTGATAATATCTAGATACCTGATTGCATTTCTGAATGATTCTTGTTTCGTACGTCGCGTTTCGTCCACCGACGAAAATCTACCTGAAATTTTCTCGTTTCCTGCGGAATTAAAATGATGCCGTTTATTACTTCTTATTTTGTGTGTTATTTACCTACATGTTCACCGGATCTTAATATCTAAATATCAAGTACGATAGTAACTTTAACGTTCTACACTTCAGCCAACACAGAGCTAGCTAAAAGTAAGCAAATTATCGCTCTCTTTGGTATACTCTTTTACTTAAGCATGTCTTACTGCTATCTGTCTTAGTGCTATTGTATTTGAATTTATCTTTTTAAAATAATTTCGTAAATAATACCTACTTTGTTATATAACGCTAATATTACCTGCAATTTCCTTGAAAACCATAACATAATTAAATTAACAAAATGAAACAAGAGTATATGATATACAGATACAGGATTTAAAGAATCATTAATACTATTATAAACATTAATAATAATAGAAATATTACCTTACGTCCCTTAAATGTCGACGGGGATGTTATGTAAATTGTCATAACTCTAAAGCTGTTTTGAGTGTTAACAAGTATTCGTATAATTATAAATATATTACACATTTTTATTCTTAATATCTACTCATTCTTATTTACATGTACACTTATCCATTATCATTTTCCCTTTAATAATTAGGAACTAAAAGTAGCTTAAATATTTAATTTAAAAAATTTATATAATTGATCAAGCAGTTGAACTGGTATAAAAAAATCACATGATTACTTAAAAAATTATGAGAAAAATTATTTATTTGGTCTTAATTAATACTTTTTATTAATACTTTACATTTTTTTTTATTTGATCTGAAAAATAGTTAAAATATTAAGCAAAAAATCAACAATTTGTTATATTTGTTTATTTATAAAATTACAATAACTACCTTTTATTTGACATCATTCAACCATATTATGATTAATTATCTCCATGACAAAAGCTGACTTCTATATCATGTAAATTGTTCCTAATTAATGCTCCTCATATCTCTAGTCTTTTTGAGCTTCTGTTAAACTTCTGCAGTTCTAACAAATTGCCAACTGCATTTTTCGATGATGGTTTATGTAAAGCATTTGCATTTATCTAATGTTTCATCTATTTTAAATTATTTACCTTAATCATACTAATTCCTTATTTATCTTTTGCATCTCTGAATATATGCTTTCTTCGTGCACCTATACCGCAAGCTCTAGTATCTTTTCTATTTCTTACAAAACTGATTGTATTATAATGACAACGTATTGTCGTTTATTAATTACTGTTTACTTGGTTTATCGAATTTCATTAAGCTGCTTTAAAAAACAATCCAACAATTTCACTTCTTATCAATATATCAGGTATTTCCTGTTCATTTTTAATATGATTCGGAGTAGGCCTTAATATTGATAAATTTATAGCAGTGTACAAACATTTAATTACAAATTTTCTACTGAATCTCATTAGTTTTAAATACCAATAATTATTGTCAAATTATATTTGTATTAATGATGTGCTTTAGAAAGTTAAACAACTAATCAATTATTTGCATTATTGTAATTACCTAATTAAATTATTTGTATGAATGTTATTGTTTATATTTTTAAAGGATTTTTTCTGAAGATGTCAGGAAAATGAACACGTTCATGACTATTAGAAATCGTAAAAACTTTACTTTACATGACTAGTCTGAAAAATATTGTCCTGCCTAGTCAGACAAATAAATACAGTAATAACAAACAGACAGATTTATTTGAAAATGACCTTAGTGATGTAATAATAATGGGGTATATTCTTGTTTCGTGCGTCGGGTTTCGTGCGCCGACGAAAATCTACCTGAAACTTTCTGGTTTCGTGCGGAATTAAAATGATGGCGTTAATGACTTCTTATTTCGTGCGTTATTACCTGCATATGTTTACCTGATCTTATCTGAATATCAAGTATAATATCTACTTTAATATTCTACATTTCACAGAGTCAGCTAAAAAGTAAGCAAATTCCTCTCTCTTTGGTAGTTTCTTTTACTTAAGCATGATTTGTTTACCATTAGTAGCGCTAAAAAGCAAACGGAAACTTTACTCAATTCAGAATATTGATGGATAATACAGATCTACATACCTACTTTGTTATGTACCGCTAATATTATCTGCAATTTCCTTGAAATTCATAACATAACTAAATTTGCAATGTGAAACAGCAATTCATAATATATAGGATTTAAAGAAACACCAATATGGGAAAACCTTACTTTCCTTAAGTGTCGATGTGGATGCTTTGTAAATTGACATCTGTTAAAGCTGATACATTTTTATTCTTAATATCTAATAAATTTCTTATTTATATGTACGTATCCATTATTATTTCCCTTTTATTAATTAGGATCTAAAAGTAGTTAAAATAAATAGCTTGAATTTAGAAAATCAATATAATTGATGAAGCAATCGAACTGGTTTAAAAAAATCACGACTATTTAAAAAATTATGAGAATAATTATTTACTCGTATCTGGTCTAAACTAATAATTTTTATAATACTTTAGATTTTTGTATTTGTTGTGAAAACATACATGAATAAAATACTGAAAAGAAAATCAACAATTTGTATGTAGAAATCTGATTTTAAAAAGTATCCAAAGTCAGCAGGTAAATTTTGGGTGAGCGCACGAAACCAGAAGTCATTAGTACCGAACTTGATTGTCCATCTGGTTGACGCACGAAACCAGAAGATTTTACAGTTACGCACGAAACGCAACGCACGAAACACTAACAAATCATCAATGGCTACTTAGAAGAGTACCTGATGTGGACTTGATATTTGTCATTTTAATAACACCGGGTACTGCATTGTCTCATGCAACATTGAAAATCGCACGTTATTTAGGACATATTCAAATATTGGTTTCTCTAAATATTTTAACGAAAAACGAGGTTTTTTTTAGAAACTATTCTTAAAAAGTATTCCCTGATTTTCAATAAGTATTCCCTGATTTTCAATGACAGAGAATAGCTTTTAAACTGGCAATAAACGGAACTGAAATTAAGCAAACGGACTGTTCTTTGAATATTCTTCAAAAACCTCACTATTTAGGGATGCCAATATTCGAATGTGTCCTAAATAACATTCAATTTCCCATTTTCCACGTGCTAATGTAGCACCCGGTACATACAAACTCATTTAAGTTAAGTAATTTGTCCAACAATTTGTTCCGAAAGTGCAAATAATTTTGTTTCGGCAAGAATTTTCAAATGCTCAGGAACCCTCGGCCGGTAACAGTTGGTTGTCAGGGTGTATCTTTGTTTTTCCTGCAAAATTGCAAAACATTTGCAAAGTTTGGACCTCTTTATTGTTAAGAATTAAGCATTTTTATTATTCTTAGACGGAGAACTTTGAGATGGTTAGCTGACTTGGAACATGATAATTTTTTAGGAGTCTGGACACATTCAGGTGAATTTCTTTGCATTGTCTGAATTTTTGCATTTGCAGACATTAAAGACAATTTTTTTCATAAGGAAATACATTAATTCTCCCATTGTTTTCAATGCGAATATTTATTTGCAATGTAGATATTTCTGTTACTACTTCTATTTTCGCACTATTTGAAATTTCTAATACCAAAGTTTTTCTTTTATTTCAAGTAAGTAACAGATTCCAATTCAAGAATTTTAACCGGCCCGCGGTTCTCTATGGAAAACTATATTTCATTTTATTTGAACATACTTGCAGTAAATGAAATGTAAAAAACAAGGTTAAGGATTCTATTAGGACCACTTTGTTAGTTAAAATAAATGAAAGAATTACATTTCTAAATTGTAACGGTTTACCAATTACTACATACTTACTTTTCACAAAAAGATACGGTCTGTAACCAAGAATTTGTAATACCGCTTCTACAGTGTTCGGCAAAAAGTTGCATACACATTGGAAACTTTTTATTTCGATTTCTGGAAAAAGATTATTCTTGATAAAAGTTTTTACCTTTTCTAAAACAGTAGAAAATGTTAAAATATTTGATCCTGCAACTTTGGTATTGGTATTGGTAAACAACTTACTTACTGTACTACTTGTTATACTTTATCCTCAAATTCCAATTATTAAGGTCCGATCTTGAAAATTATATATTTTTTATTTTCAATATTTTTGAATTTACCTGCTGGTTACAGATCAATTACATAATCCGAAACAACTAAATTAAAAAAAGTGTAGCATCCCCTTAAATTAATATAGGTTATTAATTCAAAAGGTAAAGGTGTTTTAAAATAAAAGGTAGTTACCAATTTGAATTTTAACTATTATTTATTTGATGTTAACAATTATGAATTATGATAAAACGAAATAAAAGATTAACAGGTTAGATAATGAGAATTAGTACAATAGTCTTTAGTCTTTACGTCTCTTAAGCAAATCTTCCACACTTTACGTCGTACATACGTCACACCGTCGTTAACTCGTGTCACCGAAAATCACCCTCATTCACGGCCGTCCGCGCACCTTCTACTTTTCCCCAACTGCCCTACTTTTGGCAAGCGTATCACCACACACCACTTGTCCCTTCTTCTCCTTTCATCCCTACATTAATATCGTGCATCGTTTTTCTCTATTCAATAGATCTTTCTGTATTTGGATTTCTTCAATTTCTTGTAATATATTTTTATTTTGAAAAGGAAAGAAAACTGTAAATAAGAAAATACGGATTAATATTTTCTAAAGTAATTTGTATATGAAATTTTTTCTTATAACTAGAGAATAATCTCTGTTTAGGCCATAATTTTAATTGGGTATGGGCCGTATAGTAAAAAGTATGGAAAACTGTATATAGTAGAGTTTTATTTAGCCAGAAAGTGCTTTAGTTTTTATATTCGTTGGGCATACCTTGTAAAAAGTACCACCCTAGCTCATGTTGTAGTCTATCCCTAACTTAAGCAGAATCTATTTGTCGTCAAAAAAATAACTGTGCGGGGGTGCGGGAGATGGGGTTTTAATAAAAAAGGGGTGAAATTGAATTTTTATGTTATTTGTTGCGGAACATCATTCGCTATGTTGTGACAAAATTGTAAATGGTTGTTAATGGTAAATGCATTGTTTCTTACGGGAACTCCTACTAAGTGTTTTAGCACGGTAATAATGCATAGTTGAAGTTATGTCTTACCCACGGTAAACAAAATATATGTTCTTATGTGTTTTACACATTGCATATCATACACAGTGGCGTATTTATTTATTATTTCTTTCTTAACTTCATACAAGCAAAGATATTCATCAATAACTAAAAGCCGTCCTAGGATATCATCTGTGGTTTTACATACTTACAATTAGTAAGCTACAACTATATTACACCAGTACTTTGTATGTAACCACAGAAGATTTGTGTGTAACAAGTTAAATATGTTAACCAAGAAAAGGCAAAATAGAAAAATTACATCTTGGATTTAAAATTATTATTTTTTTAAATCATAGAAATATTTAGGTACTTACACCTCTTTTCATGGATTTTTTATAAAATTACAAAGACAACTCAAACTAAAATTAATAATACATATTGTGCAATTATTTATTAACTATTTGAAAGAAAGAAATTAAGAAAGAAAAACTGAGTAAACGCATTCACTGTGAATACTTGGAATTCCGAATCTGCTTCGGTATCTGCTTTTGGTAAACCATTTTTCATGTTTTTCTATCCTCCAGGACATTTGCACGTTGGTAGCAATAAAATTTATTTTCATGCAGCAACAAATTATCGTCGAGCAATCGTAAAAAAATTAAATTACAACCAATTGCTACACAATGGCAGGTATTGAGAGATATAACATTTTTAGTTACTGATTCCTGGGTTGCGAAAACTGGAACTATTCCAGTTTCCACTTTTTGACATGCGTAATTTAAAAAGCTTTCTAAATTAGGTTTGGGCAATAAACCATTCAACCACTCTTGAGTTTGGTAATGTACTCGTAAGCTGTACTATTACTATCTTCTGTTTACTTTCCTATACCAGTAAATTGACTGGTAGTATCGCAACCCGTCATAACATGGAAACTAAGTATTTTTTTTAATCCAGACCTCCAAACACATTTCATGAATTGCGATATAACTTTTCCATTCTTGTCCTGTACATCTACTTTAGGATCTATATCTACTTACGGATTAGAGATTTTAACAAAGAAATTTTTGATCAAATGTACTCAAATGATTTCATGGTGTCATGTAGTTAGTTGCAATTTATTTTTTTTGTAATTGCTCGACGAAAATTTGTTCCTGCATGAAAACTAAATTGTTTACTTGAACTACCAGTCAATTTACTGGTATAGGAAAATAAACAGAAGATAGCAATACACAGCATTGCTTACGAGTACATTACCAAACTAAAGAGTAGTTGAATAGTTTATTAGCCAAACCCAATTTAGAAAGCTTTTTAAATTACGCATGTAAAAAAGTGGTAACTGGAATAGTTCAAGTTCTCGCAACCCAGGAATCAGTACCTAAAAATGTTATATCTCTGAATATTGTGTAGTAATTGGTTTTAATTTAATTTTTTTGCGATTGCTAATTTGTTGCTGCATGAAAAATAAATTTTATTGCATACTAACGTGTAAAGGTCCTGGAGGATGCAAAAACATGAAAAATGGTTTACCAAAAGCAGATACCGAAGCAGATTCGGAATTCCAAGTATTCACAGTGAATGCGTTTACTCGGTTTTTCTTTCCTAATTTCTTTCTTTCAAATAGTTAATAAATAATTGCACAATATGTATTATTAATCTTAATTTGAGTTGTCTTTGTAATTTTATAAAAAGTCCATGAAAAGAGGATTAAGTACGTAAATATTTCTATGATTTTAAAAAGAAATAATTTTAAATCCAAGATGTGATTTTTTTATTTTGCCTTTTCTTGGTTAACATATTTAACTTATTACACACAAATCTTCTGTGGTTACATACAAAGTACTGGTGTAATATAGTTGTAGCTTACTAATTGTAAGTATGTAAAACCACAGATGATATCCTAGGACGGCTTTTAGTTATTGATGAATATTTTTGCTTGTATGAATTTAAGAAAGAAATAATAAATAAATACGCAACTGTGTATGATATGCAATGTGTAAAACGCATAAGAACATATATTTTGTTTACCGTGGGTAAGACATAACTTCAACTATGCATTATTACCGTGCTATTTAATTTCACCCCTTTTTTATTAAAACCTCTTCTCCCGCACAGTTATTTTTTTGACGACAAGTAAATTCTGCTTAACTTAGGAATACACTACAACATGAGCTAGGGTGGTAGTTTTTACAGGGTATGCCCAACGGAATGAACGATTTCAGCATAATAAAACTCTACTAATAAGGACTGTCTCGAATAATATGTGGAATATTCAAAATTCAATTTTTTATTTTATTGATAAAAAATATTATATTAACTGAATGAGCATTTCTTTAAAAAAATATGTCAACAAATAACTATACCCCTATACTCATTTCAGAGTCGTTGTGAATTATTGAGCCATTTGTTTGAGCCACAACTGACAGAGATGTTAGATTGATACTATTTACACAAGATTCTGCTTGTGTTTAAAAGTTTGATCTAATGACCATAGCAACAAATGAATAGCTCAAAGATTTACGACACTTTAAATTTTCCAGATTATATTTGAGACAGTACTTACTTACGAATAGCGAAAATCTACTCGGCTGCGGAATATTTAAGGGTCGATTATTCTTTATCCTGGCTGCCAAATAATTGCAACGCATCCTCTTTACTAACATCTGCTACAGTAGGAGTCTGGGGCGTATGAGGTACATCTTGTAGTGTACTCTGAACATAATTATGTGCTGATAGTGAATTGATAATTAAATATGATAATAATATTATCACCACCAACTCTTTTAATTACTTTCTTTATATCTCAGGGTCTTGAAAATTTATTTTATCATGAGACTGGTAAATCCTTTATTGAGCCCCTAATTGGGTTAATTGATTAAGAACTCAGAACTTTTCCCAATAACGATTTTAAACTCTGGATTTTAAAACTGGGTATGACATGAACTCAAATAATTTTAAATGAATGTTATTGAATCAGGTAAGTATTAAGATTTATTTCTTTTAATTAAGATTTTATTTATGATTTATTATTTCTATCAAAATTAACTTATAGTTCTTACAATGTTAATAACCTTATGGTAAGTAATTTAAGTTTTGTAAGAAACCTTTGTCTTAAACCCACTTGGATTATTGTTTAACTAATTATTCACTGTTTAGTTCTAATTATTGAACAGAAACTTTATATTTGCATCAATTTTACATACAACAAACTTTATTGGAAAATTTTATAAATTCATCATCTATTAAAAACCAAAATTAAATGAATCACAAACTTTTTCACCTTAATGACCAATAGAATTTATTTAATAACTTTTAATCATTATATAGATCATGCTTGATCATTCTTATTTATTTACTTTATTGCGTTGCATTAGCTATAACAATATCGATGAAAGATTCTCTTGGTACATAACTATATGGTTCAAACTGTATTCGGTTTGCATTGTTGTTTGTCTAAAATACTAATTACAATTTCCTTTTCAGGATTGAACTGCAAGTGAACTTCTATTGTCTCTATATTATTCTTATGACTTCACTTGTAATCCTGTATAACACCAAGAAACCTTTTACTGATCCTGTATTGTTTTATGATAATTTAAATATCTGTTTGAACAATGAGGTTTCTTTTAAACTTTGGAAAACATCCTTGAACTCATCTATTTACATACAACAATATTTATGAATAACGTTTTAAACTCAACAATCTTTGCAACGGTTAAACAAAGAAAATGAATTAACAGCAAAACCCTTGTGGTAAATTAACATCGCAATATGTATTAGTTGGACATATTAAACGTCTGTCATCTGTTCTTGATCGCTTATACATGCTGAAGCTGGTAGGTTGTAAGGAGTAACAGGAGCGTTATAGTCTATCTTAAATAAAATTATTAATCTGTTCTAGTGGATTTTTAAAATTGTTAATGCGAGTCTATTTGATATTTTGACATCATCTTATTCTGTTAATCATATTTGGAAAATAACACCATTGTACATTTTAATTATTCATGCAACAGTAATCTCACACAGCTATTAGAGCATCAGCTTCTAGCTACTATGGGAAATATAATGTTAAACAATAATGTTTAAAAAGTCATGATTTTTTTATTGCAAGTGGTTCTAGAACAAGTAAGTAGTTTTCTTTTATTTGATATACGTGTACTACATAGTGTTATAATATATCTTCCAGGCGAGAGAAGTATTTCACAATTTTTATTTTAAAACTATGTTGAGGATACACACTACAACACCGTGAGATGATAAGGGATAAATTTTAAACAGATTTTTCACTCAAATTCCATAATTTGATTTTTATGATGGACGATCTTCTGTCGTTGGTTGATATTTTGACATTTAGATATTTTGAAGCCATTTTATGGCATGTTTTCAGCTGAAGATTATTAAAGGCATAATTAAGAAGGTATACACAAGTATTTATTACTTTACTTACAGTTTTTATTACTGAATTTCAAGAAAATGTTCTATTTCTTTGACGATTCATAATTTTCCATAGTAAATCGATATTTTCTAAGTAAAATATTTTACTGCAATATTGTTAACCAAGTTCTAGGGTGCATTTGACACTAGAATGTTAAAGTGGGTAACTTTTTATAGAGAAAGTTTAAGCCTTTGAAATCCCAAAATTGTAACGTTTCAGCATGGTCTGCTAGAATGTTAAAATTTAGTTTATATTTATAATTTTGGTGTCAAAATTTATGTAATTTTTGTTTGATAGGATCTTAGGATTAATTTTGTGACAAAAAAAGATGTAGCAAGATGTTAAAATGTTTTTATTTGAATTTTTTAAGTAATGTTTATGAGAAAATTCAAGATGGCTGTAACTTCTAACTCTGAATTTGCATTTTTATAGCCATGTTAGGTATCAAAATGAAGGAAAAATTCTCATCTTTCGTTTTATAACAATTAATTATTATTAATTATTTATTTAAACTATTAATTTAATTTATTATTAACAATCTGGTTAGAGAATTTTAGTGTAAACGATGCTGTTTTGTTTTTAGTAAGAAACCAAATTAATCTAGTTGCTAAGTAGAAAAAAAACTAGCGATTCGAATTGTTTTCCAATTATTATAAAAACAGCACGAATATTTGGTAATTTTCTCTTGAATTTCCATACAGAGCAGAAGTCATGTCAGTTTGTATGTTATTTTGATAAAATTTCGAGGTTATGTTGGTGAATTTTACGTCACTTTAACTGCCAACAAAGTGAAGTTATGACAAATATCATGTTTTTTAAAAAATTTTTATAAGTTCTTAATAATTTAATTAATAATAACTATAATGAACAATCAAAGTGAAATAAAATAAAAGTGTAGTGTTTAAATTTGGTGTTCAGACTGTTATTATTATTTGGAGAAATTTTTGGAATTTTATTTTAAATGGAACGAATAAAAGGAAGGTAATGGAATCTTGTTGCAAATAACCGAATTAATTTATGTACTCACGTCATGGAAGATACATGTTGCACCTTTAATAATTATAATTACCTTCATAAATCACAAATAAAATCAATTTGAAGGATGGTATGGAAATGTGCTCATCATGTCAACAAATAAGCAGGTAATTCTACCAACTATGACAGAAAACTGCTAACCAACTTAATGTGTTTAAAATTTTGTGTGGCGCAAATATTTTAAATTAAAATAATTTTCAATTTTTAATTTTTTTTAATAATTTAAGATTGATGAACTGATCAGATAAGAATTAAAAAGGACCAAGAGAATTAGAATGTCTCTTAATTCTTATTTTGTTAGATCTATTTGACTATTAAACTTAAGATTTAATTGTTTTTGTTTCATATTTGTTTAATTAATTTTAATTTATAATTTTAATAGTTGTTTTCGTTTCTCTTCAATGAATTTTAAATTTTTATTTCTTTTGTGTGTTCATAAATAAAATTTATCCATTTAAATGTTTAAAAAGAAATTTATTTGTGTATTTATTTGTGTCTGATCCATTAACAATGTTTTACGGATATAATTTAAATAGCTTCCTAATTAATTAGCCACCCGCCTGATTTCGTCTCATGGATTTATAGAACTTGTTTTCCAGCTTAGAAATTATAGCCGAAGAATTTTTTTAATGATAAAGGTAAGTGATAGTTAGTTGTGTATATTTTGAGACTGTTTTACCATGATTTTATGTTTGTGAATTTCAATAAAAACAAATTTATTTTGAATTTTATAACCTTTCATCTTTCATCAAGTGTTGGAGGGTTTATTATTCCCTACAATAAATTTTTTTCTTATTGACATTTTCTAACCCCATCCTTCCTATATCATAACAGATATATTGAAAAAAAATTAATAAGGTAATAAATGTGCAGAACTTTTTTACCTACATAAATAATGTTTCAGTTTTTTCTTACATAATGAATATGAATAATAAATAAATGTATTTTAGAGTTTTTGAGATATTAAAAAAACCGAAAACGGTCAAAATGTAAAGGTGAGTTTCACTAGTTTAAAGTAAATAGATGGCAGCAACTATTTAGGAATAAAAGACGTGTCTAATATTTTCACGTAAACTACCTATAAGTAAAATCTCAGCAAAACCGGCAGGTGCCCCAGTGGATACCTCCCTTTGAGTACTGTGTACGGTGAGGGTAGTTGTACTTTGCGGATGTATGGTATGGTATGGGGTAAACAATTTGACTATTATTGAAGGTACTATTATGAAAGATGTCTACTATACTGACATTTCTCATCGTAATAGGGAGAAGAAGTGCATACGTCATACCGTGCCTGACGTCATAATTCTTTCCTCGCAACGCGCATGTACTTCAATAAGGCACATTATATTTTCATTTCTGATTATTGATAGTGTTAAAAAGGATGTTTACAAGCTATAAAAACACTTACCCAATGGCTTTCACCCATTGTTGTTTCAATATTTTATTTGTGATAGTACCTATCTATTATTTTAACCTCACAAAGTAGCGTCACGTTTTCTCTTCCAACTGTCAACAGTGTCAAAACTGTCAAACAAACGGTTTACAGCGAAGTAGAGCGATGCGAACATGCGCGTTGCGAGGAAAGAATTATGACGTCAGGCACGGTATGACGTATGCACTTCTTCTCCCTATTTAAAAAGAAGCACTGGACCATTTTATTGGCGATAAAACTCCCCAATTGAAAATATATGGCATCCTTTGGAAATTGCAGAAAGAAAAAACTTTGTTTTTCAGAAAATAACTTGAAGAAGAAGATAGATAGATAATAGACAGAAACACTATTTATAAGTAATAAAGAGAAAAATATTAACCCGTTTGCATTATTAATGTTCAGTAATTTCTTGCCATGAAAAAACTTAATTAAACGTACCTATAAAAAGTCAATAATGATAGCTTGGGTATTAATGTACCTATTATTAAATTAATTGTTAATTACTTTTACGAACACTAAAAACGCGATGTTAGATTATGTAAAATTAAACACATGGGAATTTTCCACAAGCACTTCAAAAATATTTGCTTCTCATTTTTTTTGTTCGACAGGAGCAAATGTAAATACTATATGGAAAAGGTAAATACGCATATTTATATACATATACATAATTAAATACCACAAGGGGCACAACAAATCGACTACTGACATAGATTAGTTTTTATCGTTCCGTCTTCCGCGGGTGCGGTTTCTTCCCTATAAACATTAGTTCTATAAATAGAAAACCTAAACTGATAAGTGAATGAACTTATAATGAACGAACAAGAAACAGTAGCATTGAAATCTAATGGAAATTTCCACAACATCGTTGTCACAGTACCGCACAAGCGGTTTGGTAGTCCGTCTATAGTCGCTCACGTAGCTTTGATACTTGAATTCTTATTATAAAGAGGTAATTGTTTTCACATGGTTGGTTTTATCGTGGTAGCTGTTAAGGAGGTCAGGATATCATACAAACATCAAATTAAATCTTCTATTCTAACTAGCTTGGTCATTGAGATACTCTATAAAGTATAAACAAAACAATCAAGATGTCCATGGTTCATCAATAAAAAAGGCTTTTCCGGCGAAACTGTATTCCTTCAAATGATTATAAAAAATTATTTTTATGGCTAATAAAATTCTTTAGTAAATACAGTTCACTTATATGACTAGAAACTAGAATTTGCTGACGAATTACATACATATTTTCTTTAACCTCGTCATACCAAAACGTAAGTGAAGGTTTTCAAAAGAATTTTGTTTTTTCTTGTTGTGATCATTTTTGGAACGGAAAGTTCTAATGCATTAGTTCTGTCTATTAAGTCTCAAACACCATTGCCAATAAAGAAAATACGGAATGATGGTTGCAGTAAGCTTCTTTTTAGTTTGATGATGTAATTTAATAAAAAAATGAATTTAGCCACACAGCCAACTGAAACTTACCCTAGCAAAGTGTAAGCTTAGCATGTGGAATGCGGCTGTGACGTCACGTTAGTAGCCGAGGGTTGACCATAGGTTATTGTACATTTACTGGGAAAAAGCATTATTTCTGCGTTTGATAGGCAATTTAGTAACTGATAGTTATATCACTATATAATATAATCCAGTAGTTTCACTCTGCATCGGTGTCTTTGTGATCTTTGTGTCGCAGTCGTGTTTTGGCGCAGCTACCCAGGAGTTGCGATGTCCTCCTATTTTCTAATGGCAATTTAAAACTGTTGTAGTGGGATATTTGTATACAGAACCTTTTTACTGATTGTTTTTGTACTTTTGTGAATTAAATATTGTTTGTTTAGTTCTTGTAGGGAAAATAATCATAAAACACAATAGTATATTTAGGAGCATTTTAGAAATTCATATTAAAGGAATAAAATAATTTTCTATTAATCCAGTAGGATAACTCAATCGTCTCAAATTTGTTTGAACATAAAACCAACATAAAGCACCAAATAATAATCTTACCAATTTTAACACCTGTAAAAGCTTACTTCAAAAACACATCCGGAGTTCTGCAGCTGGACGAGAAATATTTTTATGATCTGTGATATAGAATGGTTGAATAATTGTATGACACACAATAAATAAACAAATATTTATAAATTATTAACACAGGTTTTCTTTATTTCACATATGAAGAAAAATTAAATAAAACGGAACACGGGTCAAAAATAACCGAAAAATCCAATGAAATTAAATTAAGTTTGCTGAATTGAAAATGTAAGCTTGTTTATAGCATGACAATAATCAATCTTCATTTCAGTAAACCTTTATAACTAAAATTTAATTTATTACAAATATTGCTAAAGAGCTCTATTCTTTAATTGAAATTCTTTTTTTAATTAAAAAAAATGTTTATTTGACTTCTGATCAGAAAATATTTAAATATGCCCACTTAATTTGGAATAAAATTCCATACCAAACACTTTCCTTATATTCCCACTGATAAATACAGCGGTAATGTACACACTACTTTGACACGTCGTCGATCGATTTTATTGACAATAAAAATAAATCTTAATTGCATAATAAAGCGATACTGGTTCTTTTTGAGTTCAGTAATGTACACACAGGTACGTAAATCTTGTAATATTTGAAATTTCTTTGTTTACAATAAGATGAGGGTACACAACCCAACTTTTATTTGATAGATTTGGAGTCAGAGAGGCATAGATTCCGTCATTTGATTTCTACTGATTAAACTTGTTTTCTCTTGTAAGTCCTTTTATACGTTTTGTTAAAAACAATCTAAAAACCTGAACTTTTGAATGACCTAACTCTAACTACATGACATGTAGTTCGTAAAAAGACGAACAAATCAATATGGCTTCTAAAATGCTTCCTAACTTTCGAAATCAACAAAAATGCCAATTGCCAAAAACGACAATTAAAACTTAATTATTTCCTAATTACACAAATCCCAGCTATGCTACAACATGGAATAGTTGCCTTATGATACATAGTAACTTCCTTACATAAATTTACAATGATTACAAATGTTTCATTCGGGTCCAGGGTGGACTATTTCAGGTGACTGAATTAAAACAATAGGCAAAAACATAAAATATTACATGAATTTCCAAAATGACTGGATCGACATTCCCCAAAGAAAATAAAAATTTAACCAGATATAAAGACAGGTAAGTTAATTATGACATAATAGAGTTTAAGATAATGATTTATTTTGATGATCTACAGTACAACAACAACTTGAAGCTGAGCTAAATTCCAGATAAACGAAAATCGTAACTCCGATAGATCAAATATGAAAAATGAAAATTTAAACCCTAAGAACAGCTGAAGTGCTATTCTAAATCCGCTTTCTATAATATAGAACTAAATTTACTCATATAATTTTCCTATACATCAATATTTTTATTAAAGTGAGGTTATGCAGTGTAATAATCGTAATTCCTGTAATACTGTCCAGTTTTATTAAATTTAAGAGCAATATTGCATGTATATCTGTCATGCAAAATAAACTACTTCGCATGTCTAATTGCCTTTCCTTTCTTAAACCGAACTTCCAAACGCATGATGATTTGATGAAATATGAACGGAGGAGTCTTGAATCTTATAAAATTCATAGGCGATACCTTTTATGCAGTGTGAATTAGCCTTGAGCAAAGCTTCGTAGTCCAGGATTATTTATTATTTATAGCCCTTGATGAATAAACGATATGTTTAACTTGAAATTTCATTGTAAGAAAAGTTATATTACATATAAACACATACATTTACTAGTAAAAAGTAGTTTAGAGGTTAGAATCTACTGCGCTGCTCGCTCGTAGACGATGATGCGCGTAGATATTATGTGACAAAAAAACAGGGGGTGAAACTACTGGACTATATTATGCTGTGGTTATATAGTCATTAATTTTTTAATATACTTGTTTAACATTATATTCCTCGTGATAGGAACTTAATAGCTTGTATGAATCCTCTACTGATGCTATATTAATTATTTTATTGAATAACTACAGCAAAATAGAAAAAAAACAATTACGTCATTTTAACAAAGTTGCAGAAATTTAGCAACTAATAAGTATTTGTTGTATTTGTATTTCGTCCATTACAAGATATGTTGGTTGATAAACTCTTACTTTATTTTTGATAACCTTACATATAATGTAGTTAACCAGCCTCGGTGGATTAGTGGTTTGTATGTTTGCTTCATAATCCAAGGGTCGCAGGTCCGATCCCCGGCCGAGCCGGTAATTTTTCATAGCGGAGAAAATAAAAAACATGCCTTCTCGGATAGTAAGTAAAGCTGTAGGTCCCGTGTCAATGTGATCTTTGGCACGATAAAAATCCTTACTGGCTGTAGAATTCTCTCAGATTCGGATAATTTCTAGTAGGGTCGACCAAATGATCATAGTAATCGGTGCCATTCCTCGCCCAAAAATAAATAAATAAAATAAATATAATGTAGTTTATATGTAGTTATTTATAATACCTTTATTTTAAACTGTGTGAATTTAGTATATATAGAACAAGTTTTATAAGGGTTGATTTGGCGCACGAATCCAAAGTTAGAAAACGAGCCGCAGGCAAGTTTTTCTATGGGATGAGTGCCCTTATAAAACGAGTATTTTATGCTATTTTTTCTAATTTGCCCCCCTTTTTTCTTATTTTAATACAAAAAAAATATTTTAGTCGTCTAGGGAATTTTGTGTTAGTTGGTAACAGTTGGTAACACTCGGCGCCCACTTGAGTTTTTGAATCATTTGTCATCATCCGTCACTTCAAATAAATTAGTTATTACTTTTGTTACTTTATTAGTGTTACAAATAAATAAAATATGAGCGAAGACAACTTAATTTGCACTCCGCCCGAAATTCGCGAAAAAAAGCAAAGATGATTAAATCGATGATACGTGTCTTGTTTATAATACCATAAAATTACAAACATGAATTGGACTTACTGATTTGTCCAAGCAGATTTGATGTAGGTACGAGACTTGTTTATGTTACTAATTAGGAATATCCAAAACCTAACCTTCTTTCCAAGTAAAAATAGACCATAACTTCAAGTGAAATTTCATGTAAGTAACAATCAACAAACAGCGAACCAATTCAACGATATTAATTAAAAATTTATCGGAGGTTGACAATTTTGACAGACACTTGCAGTTTGAAGTTGTCACATTCCACGCATTACCCATCCAACCCTTAAAAACTAAATAACCCTATAATTCATTAAAGTACAGTGTACTTTTATAGATAGCCATAAACGACTCCTACTGATAGACATAATAAACTATTACAAACGCAAATTAGAAAAAAGTTTATTTTATACTTCAAGTTTACTATTGTTAACCTTATCTCATATCTTACTGTTAGTTAATATTTTTTACAAAAAATCGGTACTGATAATAAATACATACGAAAATATCTATCGCATAAAAGTTGCGCGCCGCGCTTAAATTTTATGGATTCATAGTTCATTCTCCCGGCGACTATCGCGACATCACAAATTCTGGACGAAAGCTCGTAAGTTTCAGTTGGCTATATATGTTATGGAATTAAAATTAAAAATTACAATTATTCAGTTTAGTATCATAGCCTAATATTCAGGACATCATATTTTTATGCATGTACATCACTAGGTATTTGTTAAAGCCCCTCTTTTAAGTATTAGAAATTTTCTGTAGTTTGTAGAGTGATAATGGAGTACAAAATGATAAATTAATGTTTCTCTTAGTTAACCTCACTTGTTTAATTACAAAAATTGCCACTTTTAAAGTTAGAATTTATTAATAACCTTAAAAGTTAAAAAAAATAGAAGGGTACAATAATTTATTCAAAATCATGAATTAATTGTGCCCTTGATATGTGGGGTAGAGTCCGCAAACAACGCCATATTGAGTCGCAGAAAGAGTGTAATTATGGACAAATTAAAATTGCATTTTATGAATTTGATTAAGAGCTTTCAGAATAAATATGATGTAGAGAAACTTTTAAATCAAACGTGGACTTAATTCAATTCAATACAGGTTACAATATCATCATGTGCAAAAATAATTAAAATTTGTGTTAGAGAGACGAGAGGGTTTTAGTGATTAAAGAAACTAATAAACCAATAATAATAATAAAATAAATAAAACACATAATTAAATAAACGTTTGCAAGTCTATTCCACGAAAGCACATGTAATTAATTTAAAAGAGACAATTAACTGATATATTGACCTGAAATTACAAACTAAAGTAGCTAACCTGAATAAGGAGTAATAAACTTAAAAACGTGAAAAAAAGGGGAAGAGGATGGCTATTCCCTAGGGCGTTGACTGGTCCGTTCCTGTAATAAAAGATAAACAGCATGAGACCACGGCTCAGTAAGTATTGACTCATGCACTAACTACCCTTTTGTTTCTGTACGTAAGCTCATTTATGTACATTCATCATACAACTGCATGTTAAAAACAATAATATTGGTGTCACACAAAATAACATTACATTGACGTTGGACGTTGGTCCTGGCTCGACACTGACAAACCTCCGTACACAAATGACCAAAATGTGAATGAGACGCAACCATCCACCGTCAATGTTCTTTAAAACAAGGACCAGATAAACGCAAAACGTTATCCCATCACTTTGTGCACAGATAACAAAATATGCGAATGAGACGCTAACCATTCGCCGCCAATATTCCTAAAAACAAAGGCCAGGTAACGCAAACCGTTACCCCATCAGTTCGAACACATACCCCTAACGACGGTGGGTCGCCACTCCCACGGACACTCAAAATAAATGACACGAACTAGGGTCTCGTTAACTAACAAAGCAAAACCATTCGCAACATATTTATGCAATTCAAGAATTCATCTTATTAATTAATATCTGCATCATTCAGTTAACCTACCCCTACTGACTTACGAAGTCATGTACAATTACAAATCAGAGCTAACAAAGAATCATTACACACAAACCAACACTTACTGATTAATTTCTTTATAACACAATAATAAAGCACAATCTCACACATTCACTTCTATTAACCTTGCTACACTGCACTCTGAAACAAACTGAATTCTGGACCGATAAACAAACATCTACCCTAAATTAGTAGATTTCTTAGAAATCTGGCTTTCTTCGGTCAACGGTCTGGACCGGAACAAATTGCTTCTTTTCCGTTTACTAAAATGTATATTTATTTTTGATTTTGTTAGAATGCAACGTAACATTTGAAACTTTGAACTACATATTTTCAAAAAATACCATAGCTGACAGTATTTCGATCGAGCAACATTGACAAATTAATTGATTCTGATGAACCACAAAACTTTCAAAACAAATGTAGCAAAGAATGTAAAATGAATGAAGTAAAACTTAAACATGACATAGGAATTTTCAAACTTAAAAGTCTACAGAAGAAATTAACACTGGACTTAATTCTTGTCTCTGTGTTGATCTAGAACTAGGTATTTTTTGGAAAGTGTGGAAAGTGTGTTATGGCGTTTGATGGATCTTTTTTGAAACATTTCGTATTTGATTTTGGACTTTTATAGTTTTCCAATTTTCCAAAATACAGGCTTCTCTTTTGATTTTCCCCTTTTGTCAAATGCGTTTCACAATTTGTCAGTGAACTTTCACAATTATTGCCTTGCTGATTGCTTATATTAATTGAAGCAGATATGGATAATCATCAAAGACCTATAATAAAATAATCAATTAAGTACGTAAATAGTTTTATTTTATTTTGACATGATAATCGTCTTTATTGGCACTCAATTGCGGGCGTAATTTGGCTTTTTTAGCCCGAGGGCGTATAAAGTTGCTAAGATACAAAGAAAACGTTTCTATAGAGTTCTAACAATTTTAATAAATAATTATAACTATTACATTTTTTCAAAATGAAATGTGCAATTGCTTGCAATTATCCTTTCCATGAAGCAAAATAAAATAAAACGTTGTATGTACCACGGGCATAATCAAGATAATGGCCCTCGAGAAATTAAAAGCCCTTCTTCGTCGGGTTTTAAACATTCTCTCATGCCATAATCTAATAGATTATGCCCTTAATACATAAATAACTATTATGTCCGATTGCATTATAAAGTACTGTTTATTATATTGTTTTGCGGCAGTGAACTGGCTTATTATTGTACTCGTAAAATAAAGTGGTAGTAGTAAAATAAAGTATATAGTAGTAAAATAAAGTATGACAACTGTATATTACATGTCAAATTTTCTTCTGTCAAGAATAGATGTCAAATTTATAAACTGATTTTTTTTATAATTAGCCAATTTTAGGAATCGAACATAAAGCTTTGTATGCAACTCTTACATAATCGGACCTTATAGACTCGCCCTTTTTATAGGCCTTGCTCGCTTCGCTCGCTCGGCCATAAACTGGGCTTGTCTATAATGTCCTACATTATGTACTTGTTACATAAATAGCTATTATTTCATTTCGTATTTCAAACAATTGTTTATATACTACAATTAGTAAAATAAAGTATAACTTGATCTCCGTTGTCAATGACACCGGAGTTCAAGACGTTCTTGATCTCCGTTGTTGTTGGCAACGTAAAAATCATATGATGTTGCATAACAGCCACACGTGACATGTTGCTTTTTATCTCCTTGGTTACGCGTATGATGACACAGACAAGGCAACTTGCTTCATTATACAATAAATTCGGATGAATTTTAAAAGAGAGAAATTAGGATTGAAATACGAAATAAAATAAAACAACTTATGCAATACGGACATCAAGCTTCTTTAAATCCTCGAATATGTTATAATACATCTTCTCGGATTTAAAGTATCGCTTGATCTCCTAATTACATTATATATATAATAATTCCTGGTAGGAATAATTGTTCAACATCAAGGGATATAGGGAAATAGTTTAATAGCCTGTCAAACACAGTAAGGGAAATTTACACATCTAGAAACAGTCAAAATATTGCTAAAAGAAGCCAAAGGAACAGATTTGTGACTGGGTGGATTTAGATTGCACTTTAACTTTGCCCCAGTTGAAAGAAAAGTGTTTAACCCAGTGGTTGCTTCTTTAAATATCACTGTATATATTCCACTTTTATTTTAGCAATCGTTGCAGTTGCTTCATTTGGTTCTTAATTGACCGCGACATGTTTCATCTTAATTAACTTCAAAACTATACTTGTCAAATAAATACATATATTAACATAAATATCCTTTATCTACGATCATACAAAAATTGACCACTTTTTACACTGATTTTCGTGTAAAAAGTTAAAGTTTATTGCGCTAGTGTTATAGAATTTTTATGCACGCTAATGTCAACAAGAGTGTATGATAGATTAATGATTTATGAATATTTTAGAAACTGGCTGCTAAACAACTTAGCACATAAAAATCTAAGCACGCTAATATAATTATGTACATGACATAAGTCGCATATTTAAAAAAATATCAAATACAGTGAATACTTTATTAAAGCGTTATTATCGTAGATAAAACGTTGTAAGAAACACGTGTAAAAAGTCGCTTCATTGCACTCACATCCTTTAAGTCACTCCCTCGTGTGTTAAACCGTTCGCGCGATAAAGAATTACTTTTTACACTTGTATCTTAAATATCTACAAAACAAAAATATTTTTTGCTACTGTAGAAGTGTGAAACTAATAAGAACGCTATAATTAAAACAAGAATTCCAGTATGTGTAGTTTTGGGCTTTACTTTTAATGTCTTTGAATTTTTTAAAAATATTCACATGTTAAGATATTTCCAGAAGTAATACTTAAGCTACCCAGATTAACCTTTCAAATCTACCCACAGTAATCTTATAAACCCTTTTCACTAATGACATATTCATCTGTCAATCTTCAATAATATATTTTAGAAGATATGAAACATCATCCATTTGTTGTGAGGTGAAACATAATCCAATTCTTGGTAGGTAATACATAATAATAATGAAGAGATTAAAATGAACATTTTGGGATTTTCCAAGTAGAAAAATACATACTTTGTTTGAAAGTAGTCCAATATTTCCTAGAAACGCCTAGAAAGCGTAACTTTCTTGTAGATTTGATGTTTGCCTTTTAGCTTGTCAGTTGTTTGTTTTGCACTTTCAATAATTGTACTTATAGTATACTGGGAATAACTTATCAGTGGTCTTACGTTATAGTAAATGTTAAGACATCACTTTCTGTACACAATACACACACTGAACTAAAACGGTGCAACAGTTTATGTATCAATTATACTCTGTAATAGCTTCTGTAAAAGCCTCCAGAATGCCAATTGCTTCAATATTGTAAATAAGTAATACTAGTATAATGTTTTTAACCTAATAATTTAGCAGCCATACGATTAAAATGCATAGCAAACTAAACATGAACCAGCTATGTATTTGGATAAGATTGATTTTGAAATCGGAAAGAAAATAAATATGAAATAGTTAAATTTATTTTGTTTCTAGTACTCAGAAGATAATTAATAATTAAGTCTACTTAACAAGAAAACATAATAATAAACTTAAGAACTATATAAATTATTTAACAAAAAACTTATGGTACTATAAAGATCCATTACAATAGATAATACATAAAACATAACCCTGTCGCAGTGTGAAATCCACAGATGCAGAATGTAGCTGGAAAAAAAGAAAAAAGTTACCCATAAAAGCAAATCAAGAATTAGAACTCGAATCAGCATTGAAAACAAACTGTAAAAAATACGTCTTATAAAGCAAAAGTATTTATTGTTGCATGAAGTTGTAACTTACTTAACAGATATTCAAAATTGAAAAAGAATTAATTGAAATTATTATATAGCTATGGTATGTCAGAAATTTCGTATTCTTGACATCACTTCTCTCATATTAGTCTGATTTGGCTAAATTCATCTATGGTAACAGATATAGATTTGTTGTTTTTTAGCTGCCTCTCTATTAAAGCCCCATAACGTTTTACAAGCCGGAGTTAGGGACAGTTTGGTGAGTTAGCATTTTTTAGGAAAATGTTGATGTTATTACTTGAATAGAACTCCTGTGCTAATAAATGTGACCAAAATAACTTTGAATATATGAAATATAGAATATAGAAATATAGTGAGAATTTATAAAAAGAGGCAACTCTAATTTAGATATTCTTCAACATAAATGCTGCCATTAACGGATTAACTGTCTTTAAAACCACGCGTACATATGGCTTGGAAATCATTTTTGTGAGTGTTTGCTAGCTTTTCTTGTCTTAAATACACAGTAATATTTCCCTTTTGTGTAGGAATACACGGTGATGCAGTACTCAATGATCGGACTTTGAGGATAAGCTTCTCTGGTTATTAGAAACATAAAACCTTAGTACCTTTTTTTTATTAAATGAACTTGAAAATTTCGAAAATTTTGACCGACAAGTACGAAAAGTACGTATAATTGATGCAGATCAGTGTTGTTAAGTCGAATCGAAATAAATGCAAGATCTTTAGAAATTGACACCATCAGCAAAAACGTGACATCTGTTTAAACAAGCACAACAAGAATGCAAACGACGCACATTCCATTTTAGATGTTAAAACAAAACGATCTATTAATCCGGGGGATTCCCCTCTATTCTAATAGTAAACGCAGACAGAAATGACGTCATTTTAATACAGACCCATTCAATGATATCATTAAATTCGATGTGTTATACGTTAATAAACAGATATGAGTTTTAATTAAGTAAAGACATGTTTAGCTAATTTGATCTATCCATCAATAGGTATTGTGTTTTTATTGGAATTCTAGAATGTTTCATTATTAAAACCTTATTATTCTTTTTGATGTTTTAATTCAACGACCCTGAATGCTTGATGGATTTGTTTACATAGTCAAGTACAAGTACTGTTACGTTTTATTACTAAAAGCTGCAGTGTAAGGGGTTTGCAATTTGTTATCATTTGAGAAACCAAATATGTGTCACTATTACAGTACTATAATTTTTTATTCACAAACCTGCAGTATTGTATTACACATAGGGGTTAATGTGCCTATTAAAAGAATTTGAAATTGTCTTAGTAATCAGAAACAACACAAAACAAAAATACCATTTTTGAAACAATATCCATCGAGAGGTCGTTCTCAACATGCTTTGTTTAATTAATTCTGTTTATCTGTTGTTATTCTACGAAACACTTGGCCAAAATAAAGACGTTTTTATTACTTTATTACGCTATCCTTGCACATTCTAGTAGTATTGAATATCTGCTTGAACTTTTAAAATATGTGTCATGTGCATTCATACTATTAAATTTGAAAACATTTGGTTGAACTTCGATGCCGTTTTTCTCCAAAAGTATAGAAATACGAGAAAAATGGTATATAGGAATTTTCTTTCTTTAATGGTTATCTATCCACTGGCAAAGTGGGTCCGATTACTCCGTAATGACTCACCGTGTATAAACTTCTTGGTCCACAATATAGACATCCGCAAATGTAATATTCAATGACTTTTTAGTAAGTAAACTAGACATTTGAGAAACTAAAAAATAAAAATGACAAATAGAAACAGCCTTGATTTATTTCTCTGCCTGACGTATCACAACCGATTACATGAAACTGAAGGCAATTTATCTTAGCTAGTTCGCCTGCGGCCGTCTTCTTAGCCTTAGCCGTAGCCAGCCAACCAAAACCCAACTAGAATCCAGCGCCACCATCAAGATCCAGCCAGTCAGGAGAACCACCAACACCTTTGGCTGCTACCACCTCTCGGTGGGTTCCCCTGTGGGGGTTCAGCGGAAGCTTCCCTGCCTCCTTTTTACCTCACCAGAATGAAGAGGCATAATAACAAAATAATAACAAAACATTATACACGATACAAACGGGTTTTGGAATTACATAAATGTAAAACGTAGTAACAACATTGAATTAGGCAACTATCGTTTTGAAGAAAAGATGACTAATAATAAAGCCGAAATTTCAGAATTATTCGCGGAATATTTTAAATCAGTATATATTAGCGACTCGATGTATAACGTTAATCAAATAATATCGGAGTCCAATCCAAATCCTACTATTACTAGTATTTCTGATAGTGTAAAACTTCAAAAAGTAGATGTACAAGAAGTTGAGGCGGTAATGCGAAAACTTAAACCTAAAAAATCTGTTGGTCCCGATTTGATACCTCCGTACATATTTAAAGCTTGTCGTGAATTTCTTAGCTATCCTTTATCGGTATTATATAATCTCGCATTCACAACAAATACCTTTCCGGATGAATGTAAATTAACAAAAGTACTATCAATACATAAATCTGATGATAAATATAACGTTGCGAACTATCGACCGATATCTGTGCTATCTTCGCCAGCAAAAATCTTTGAACAAATGATATACAGGGTGTTTTGAAAAGATGCCTTTCCCGTTAAAGGGCAATAGAGAAACATGTGTAGAGTAACATCTTACTAACAATTTCCTGAAATGCCCCTTTGAAATGACAACCCCCCTTATAAAGATAATAGGCACACCACTGCAACATAGTAGATAAAATGTATAAAAAGAGAATTGTGTCTACTAGTACATACTTTTAAAGGTCGTGGACAAAAGAACGATAAACTAAACCAAGCAGGTAGCGGGATAAATATATAAATTCTCCGAAAAGTAATCAACACCAAATAGCAGTACGTGCTTTTAAAACGTTTTTAACTAAATATAATAACACTCATTTTGAACATCTGTAATAACTGTAATACTGACTCAGATCTTTGAGACTTGTAACTGCAGTATGCAGTTTGTCGTCAACTTTCTTTGTGTTAGGTGGTGGTAAACTCGAGTTTCGATTAATACACGTTTTAGAATTAATAACTGGCATTAGGTAGTGTTAAGTGTTTGTTTTAGTGATATGTAAGATAATTAGCCAGGTAAATCAAAAGCCGATAATCCAATCTTTAATGTTTAATATAAAAATGTATCAATACATGGACCGAATTCGACCAGTGTTAACTAATAACTAAAACTTCCCTTTCTTTTAATAATCGTCTTGCCGTTACATGGCAGACGTTCAGCATTATTAAGCATTTACGACCTTTAAAAGTTATGTATAAAATCAGAACGTTTCACATGTTTTACAGAAAAATATCATATTACAATATAGGTTCATAATAACGAAACGGCAAGACCAAACATTAGTAAGCGTAAATTAAAAATAACCAATGGTAGAAATATAAAGGGCTTATTCATTCTCGTATCCCTACAGATAAGTAGTTTATTTAAGTGTATTTAGTTACTGTTTAAATTATGGCAGAACCAAACACGCCTGCTGAATGAACGTACCGCGAGTGCAATTTTGCCAATGGCTATTGGAACGCAAACAGGAAAATCCCCAGTTTGCACAAAATGTTTTACTCGTAAACGGTAAGTTTTACTCATTCTATTAAAATGACATTCGTAAAATGAAAAACAGGCAATGTTTCCATCACAATTAGGTCAACGAACGTATGTTACATTTTATTTACCGACCTTAATAAATAATCAAGTTATCAAGGTAGTGAGTCACTCGGCAACCGCTGATGAAATTCAATTCTGTTGTTTCTGTAAATTGATACGTACGTAGCGGAGGTCAGTTATTAATTTAGTAGTTGCAGATGTGAGATCATTGTTTGCTTTATCAGTAATTCAGGGTCGAAATCTTACAAACAATCCATAGTCGACTCGTGACTTGTAAAAAATACGGAAAAATCCGAAATCTTTTTTTTATTTTTTATTTTTATTTTATGAGTTTTGGGGTCTCTATATGGTCACCTTTCACCCTCTTAAAGCATTGCATATTTATCCGGAACACCCTGTATAATAAATTGTATAATAGTTTAAAAAATGATCTAACAGAACTTCAACATGGATTTATGAGTAAAAGATCTATCGAAACCAATCTCATAACATACATAGAGTATATTAGTAGTGTAATTGATAGGGGTGGGCAGGTAGATGTAATCTACACGGATTTTTCTAAAGCATTTGATTCTGTTAATCATGATATTTTATTACATAAATTACATTTATATGGTTTTTCTATAGATTTATTACAGTTTTTCAAATCTTATTTACATAATAGATTTCAATTTGTACAGGTACACGGAATCCAATCGTCTAAGTTCTTAGTATCTTCGGGTGTACCACAGGGCAGTAATTTGGGACCACTGCTTTTTCTACTATTTATCAATGATCTCCCGTCTTGCATTTAGAAATGTGACTGTCTAATATTTGCAGATGATGTTAAGATTTATAAAGAAATTACTAATAAACATGACCATCAATTATTACAAAACAGTGTTGATTCATTGCTTCAGTGGAGTAACACTAATAAATTACTTCTTAACATCAACAAATGTAAGTGTATGACATTCACATTAAGGAAACATCCAAATCAGAATCAATATATAATGAATGGGAATTACTTAGAACGAATATCTAGCATTCGGGATTTAAGAGTTCACCTTAAGGCTGACTTAAAATGGGACGATCACATAAATCAAATAGTAAACGCAGCTACAAAAATCTCGGTTTTCTCATAAGACCTACTAATGATTTTAAGAATACAGCAACAATACAACTCTTATACAACTCTTTAGTAAGATCTAAACTAGAATTCGCATCGGCAGTATGGAATTCAGGCATAATTATATATCAAAACAAGATCGAAACTGTTCAAAATCAGTTTTTAAAATATGTATACTTTAAAGCTCATGGTAGATACCCTAACTATAATGAATATCAGGACATTAGGAATGAATTTAAAGTTGTTAAGTTACACGTAAGAAGGGAAATGGGAGACATTTGCTTTATTTATAAACTCATAAATAATAGAATGGACTGTCCTAAATTATTGCCTTTAATACAGTTGTATGTACCAGCTCATCGGTCCCGTCCTCGAAACCTCTTGTACATCCCAAGATACAGAACTAATTTGAAATTTTATTCTCCAATGACGCGAATGGCAACAACAATTAACCGTATCAGTTACGAAACGAATATTGATTTATTTGATGCATCCTTCGTATCGTTCAAGAAGTCTTTAACAAATGTACTGGCAAACTAATAGTATATTTAGTTATCTACATCTCACATACTGAAAAATATATATTCGTCTCTTTCCAACTCCAATAAATGATTTCTTTTTTGTCTCCTAGTTTTTAGTTATTTTTTTAAGCAAGTATTGTGTCTTTTTTATAGAAATTAATTTTTACATGTATGCAGATATGTAAGGGAACTCCCCCACAATGTAATTGGGCTTGCCCGTTTTGTGGGAGTAAATAAATAAATAAATAAATAAATAAATAAATAAGCGAAAACAGCCACTGCACAGAAACTCACGATAAACGTAATGATAATCTTAGCTAGACTTTTACATTGATGACGCAGAGCTTTTCTTTCCTGGTTTCTATTTTAGTTATGAATTCTGATTTCTCATTATATCAAAGGTAAGATTTTTTGGGACAAAGTTCGCCATCGGGTCCCATGTACATCTGGACATTTTTTATCTAGCAGCGTACTCAACACTATGAGACAACTGTAATAGTTATTTATGTGCCAAGCTTTGTAAATTAATCTTTACAGGCGAGCTGGAAAGTTTGTGTGGCGAGTGACGAAAGAGCGAGCCTCCATAATCCAGCGAGCTCATTAACGATTAATTGCAAAGCGTGTCGCGTACAAACTTTTATTAACACCTTCACCAGCATTTTTTATGAATTGTATATTTTTTATAAAAAGACATTTTGGAATCAAAGGCGGTAGCACAATTTATATTAGGCGTTGCCATGGTGTTGTGGTTAAGCAACACATTAGTTGCCATAGCTTTTTGTTGATGAGCATTGTAAAACTTTACAGGTCTCTTTTAGAGGTCCGTAAAGTTTTACAGGGCTGTGGCTGTAATTACTCATTTACTTGGTTACATAAAGGCCTGTAAAGTGCTTTTCTATTTACATAGAAGGGGGAAATAAATAATTTTACCACGTTGAAATGATTTTTATTATATTTTAATTAACATGAGAACCATTCTCTTCCTGTTAATATTTTAAAGCATTTTTAACGCGTGAAATATTTCAAACTCAGTATTAGTCAAAAATTCATAAATAGTCAGTGACGACTGGTATATAAGGGCTAGATTTTACAAAAGTTATTAGCTGTAATCAAAAATAAAAAGTTTTGTAATTTCGTTTATTCACAATCATATTGCAATAATGTACATTTCTATGATTGTAAAAGCCTTTGAAAGTAAGCTATTGCTATGCAACAGCAAAATGTTAATGTTATGTTATGTATTAAAATGTTAACAATTTCCTTTACATGTCTGTACAAAACTGGCCAGTAAGGTCTTGGCTAACTTTTATTTGTAAATAGTTTAAAACAAAACGTTTTATCCGATTTAGATTTATGTTTTTATAAAATGTATTTAACGCTAAAAATATCTTTTTTATTTAATATTAGTTTTACTTTTAATTTTTACGTATTTTATATTTAATAAGTACCCTGGAATTAATTAATTTCTAATTTTAAAATACTGAGAGCGTACATTGCCATCTAGCGGCGAACAATGAAACCGTACCGAAAATTTCTTTTGGTCGATAGATGACTGATTGGAATTTATTGATAGTTTACAGGAAATTTATTTTAAAATTTATAATTTTTCTTATTTTATTATTTTGATTGTTTAAGTCTAATGATTGTGAATAAAATAGTATACATATTTTGTTGGTAAAGTTTCCAAGCCTCGTGATATTGTTTAACCTCGACGTACCGTCTCGGTCAAACGCAAAAAACATCACTTGGCTTGTAAAGATGTCATTTACCAACTCAACATGTAATATATTATTATATATTGATTAAAACATTATATTTTCAACTTAGACATTAATTAAATAAATAGCTTCCAAAAATACGGCACGCAATTAAAATTACATTTAATGCATGGATTTCAACGTTCCGGGCTGATAAATTTTTAGCACGGTTTGAATTACCGAACAATGTGCTGAAATACCCGATTATATAGTCGAAAGCATACCTATATTTAAGTCGGTAGCGGGCTGCCGATATCATAGCGCGGCATTTACCAGCAAAACTTGTTAGTTGAAGAGAACTCACGATCACACACCTAAAAGAATAGTTAATATAATGTAAAATGATCTACAGAATTTGATTTTTAATTCCTCATTGATTCGAGATTGCAAAAACGTCCGAATCGCCAAACTACCTGTTAATTTTTTTACATAAGACATCATATCTTCTTTATTTTACGTTTGTTTAACCTCAATGTTTTACGCAATATTCTTCAAGTGTTATTTGACAAGTTTATAGTTAAAAGCTTTGTCTTCGAAATAATAGACTTCTTAAAAAATTAATTACTTTCCTTGGACACGAAATGTTTAAAATTTGCAGAGAAGTATGCCCGATCGACGTAACTTTTATTTTTACAGTATAAGTGCCATCATAATATTTATTGATATACAAGCGCATTGTTGGGAGTGCCACTCGCCGGCCGATATTTATTTCGATATTATTTTTTAGCCTTTTAAACAAATTAAATTATTTATGACCTCCTAGTAGAGCTTTTATTCGAGGTTTGGCGATGAATGTTTATTTTAATGTTTTAGTAGCTTAGAAAAATGATTTTTTCGTTGAGTTGATTAAATGTTATCAATAGAAAAAGATTTGGTTTCTGCAGCCCTTAATCCTAAACATCCATAAGCCGCCACTGAAAATAGTAGCGGTTCAATTTCTTTCTCTCTACTTACTAATAAATAAAGTAGTAGAATAGGAGATTAAAGAAGCTCTGAGTTGTAATATCGGGTGTCTCTGAAGCAATTCAGAACGTACAGAAATTACATGAATGAGATCGGAACTTGCTGTGGCTTATTATAATATCTATACCTCGTATTCTTACAAATTATTTATTATTTTAGCCAAAATCTAGATATTTATGTATTAAGGGCATAAAGAAGCTTTTATGGCTAGAAACGTTATTTCTAGCCCGAGGCTTAGCCAATGGCTAGGTAAAGGTTGTAGGGCCATAAAAGCAAGTTATGCCCACTATACATACACTATTTTATGCACAAATTAAGTTTTTATATCAAATCTATTATTGTGTAAAAATATAATTAAATGAGTACGTAGGTTACATCAAGCCGCTGTGCGTATACTAATGTGCTTATACGAAGTACATTACTATAGTTACCATTCCAAAATATTTAATTTCAGCTTATTTTCATTGGTGATAAGTTTACAAATTATATTAAGAACCAATCAAGGTCAGACTTCAGACACCCTGTATATCCAAAACGCAGGCACGTTTAACTGTGTGCTGATTCGGGTATACTCCATATTCTTACAAATTATAATTATTTTAGGTAATCGCCAAAATAATGATAATAACGTGCTATATAAAAGAAAGGAATTTGAACCCAATGCCGAATTGTCGAGCGTCAAATTGCCGGTGCGGAGTCGCCATTACGAAATCACCGGTGACGTAAATTGTTATTAGCCTACTCGGTTTCTAAAGATACATATTTAGCATACTATATTCTGTAATTATACTTTTTTTTATTATTAATTTATTGTTGGTTTAATTTTAGTTGTTTGGAATTAATTACTAAAGATTTGAAATGTTGGAAAGAAAAATATTAAGATCGCCATCCGTAGTCGGCGGTTTGGAAATATTAAACAGCCGAAAAATTAGAAATTTGAAATTATACAAACGTACCCGTCTGTACGTGACCAATTGCATGTAACACAATTTCGTATGTATTATTCTAGTCTTGTGTTGTTTATTTTTGTTGTCTTAATCTGTATAATCTTTAAATTACATTGATAAATGATAGGTATGCAATACATAGTATAATAGAAACGTATAGTTATGCATTATGTAGGGTTCACTATTTTTCGCGGTTTTAAGCATGCATGTGATGAATTGGAATTAAGCAACCGTGGCTACAGGAGGACAAGTATTGTAATACTGTAATGTTTCATTATAAATATGTGTGAAATATTAAACTATATCCCGTACCAATTCTGTTGGCGGAAAGGGGAACTGACAGGTAGAGGCCCTATTGTTTGACGCGGTTACAGTGAAGTAATATTGTGTTAAAATAGTTACGTACTGGTTTTAATTATCAACTATTAACTATAAATATAGAACAGCACGCCACTGAAAAGCTTACAGCATTCTGGGGATACCCTTCGCGGCGTCACAGATAATGTTTCGTTCCAAAAATGTTCCGTCAACGGAATTGGTATTTACCAGGAAATGGAACAGGAACCGAAAAGAACCAAAATCGGAACCGGAACCGATTACTTTTATGGAACCGAAATCGAAATCGGAACCCTTACTAAAATCCATGTTAATGTTGAGAAGATGAGAACCCGAACTGTTATAAATTTTCAAAGGAACCGGTTTTTTTCGGTTTCACATTTTGGTTCTACTGTATCACGGTTGGTATCACGGTCATATTTGTTTATAGAAATTTGGGGCTATATACCAATATAAAATGTGATGTCATTACTTTTCACCGTTTATTGACCTATCCTACCTATTGCGTTGGTGTTCTGTATTTGTTAATTTGTTTACTTGTTTGTTGTAAATAAATTATAGAAACAAAATATAAGGTAAATAAAATAATAACCACGGGGAGAACTAAAACACATCCAATTCACGATTATTTTGCTAGTGATAAATCAAGAGAGGTACATAGTTATTTGCACAACAATAATTTTATTTGTACGTTATAAACAAATGTATTTTCAATAAGTTCCAGTCTTTGGTATTTACTGTAACATTCTTGAAAAAAGACTGCTTCGGTGAAAACATGTAGAATAGGACACACTGTATTCAGAAATATAAAATGTTTACTTTTATATTGTTTTGTTAACAATATGGCACCAAAACGTAAAAAGAAACATTTCCTTTTTATTAAATTATATCTATACTATATTTCCTCGATAATGCTATAATGTATTTGATAAAAAACCCGACCTACCAACTTGACCTAGACCTTTCACAAATTCTGAAATTGTATATAAATAAATTTCTCTAGTGTATAAAATCGAAGTGACCCATGAAACGATTAAATCACACAATGTCAATGTTAAAAGTTATTAGAATTGTAAATTATAAAGAATTCCTTCGAGATATTGATTGCGTCGGCATTATTACTCATGTCGATGAAATGTTTACAAATCATTCTTTTTCAACCTTTCTTTTATTTAAGATATTATTTTTACGCATCTTCAATTAAAAAAGCTTTTTATTAATTACATTTCTTTGATTAAAGATTATTATTTAATGTGGTATGAATGCTTTTAGTACTGTAAAGTAATGGAGTAATGGTATATTGATTTTATATGTACTTATACGTTTTTTGTATTGGTTTATTTACTGTTGGTAACATTGATAAAATGATTGCCCATTTAAAAATAAATAAAACAAGTTTTTAATAAAAAGAAATATGCAGGAACAACTAAGTACATAGTATGAATATACACAATGTATGCAGGCGCGTGCTGGACTGGGGAAATATTCCCTTATAGGGCCCCACCACCCCACATATTCCCTTATAGGGCCCCACCACCCCGGGTCCCACCACCCCACAAATATTCCCTTATAGGGCCCCACCACCCACCACCGGCGTGAGGCACTATCAGCCGGATTCTCTGGAAACGGAACGTAATACCACGGTATTCGTCATGACGAAGGAGCGATGGTATCTTGAATGAAAGCTACTCGGTTAGCCACAAATGTCTTGCAGTCTGGGAGCCTTCCAAACGATCGTATCGTCAAACGTGATCTGCTTCTTCAAAGCATCAATGAGACTTTGCACCAATTCTGCTGCTAAGACAGCACCGCACAATTCCAAACGTGGGATGGAGATTGTTTTGAGAGGTACAGTTGCGGCCGAAAAATTTTCAACGGTAATTTATCAAGATAGCACATTTTTCTGATATTCACATCGAATGAATCTGGCTTGTATGCCATTTATGACATTTCAGATGAATAAATGACGTCTCTTATGAGAATTAAAAAGTCGAGATTACGAGTCGCAATAGATCGTTGAAAATGTTTCGGCCGCAACTGTACAACTCTAGTTTTCCCGAACATCAAGAAAACTCGGATATAGCTGTCAGAATATTGAACCTTTAAAATACGCTACAGCACTGTAACCAATTCCAGACGCATCCGAGAATGCATGGAACTGTTTTTCTGACAGCCGAGTCTAAACTAATACATCTAGACAATTTTAAATTTGAAAATTTACGAAGTTCCAACTTGAACAAATTAGGTAGGTTATTGATCACTGCCTCAGAAACATGGTCATCCCAATCTATTTTCACCATCCATAATTGCTACAGCACCCTTTTTGCTAACAGAACCACAAGTAGAAAAACACGTCCACCATGGAGTCCGAATGAACCCTTAAAACCTTAATAAAGATAGATTCTTCTTCGTCTAATTGAACTGGCGTTTGGACATCAGTCGATTGTACAGTCGCGTAAAGTTCCGGACAGTTACTTACCCACTTTCGTAACTCGAATCCTCCGGATTGCATCAGAACCTGTATTAACTCCAATTGAAGTTTTTGTGCAGAACCTACAAAATCATATCTCCAAATTACGTCATCAATATAAATATGATTACGCAACTCATCTGCAACATTAGGATGCTTCGATTCTTCTAAATTAGCGAGTCCTTGAATGGTTCGCAAGGCTAAAAACGGGGAAGAATATTAGTTTCAATCGTCACTGTTCGTCAGGTGCGGTCGAGTTAAACAGAGGGAGGTATATTGTTACTTTAAAAATAATTGTTGATAATCTAAATTCAGCCGTGTCGTAGGGCCCTTCGAGACAACTTTATAAAGGCCCATTGGGAAACTCCCGGTATCCCGGTGGGCCAGCACGCCCCTGAATCTATGAAATTTAAGGTTTAGATAAAAGTTAGTCATTAAAGGTGTTGTAAACCCGTTGTCGCTTGACTCGAACGCGGCCGTGTGACGTCACACGTGCATGCGACAGAAACACTTGCTATACGTATAGGGTTTAGTGCTAGTTTATTTAAGGGTTTATTGCAATTTTTATTGATACAGTGTATTGATATAGAATGGATAAAATTATACCATATGAATTTAAACACTTTGAATGATTTGGAGGCATCCGTTAACGATTTATCACAAGCGAAGACAATATTAGAATCGGAAACGTCGGCTGGTGTAATTAATTGCGATTTTGTGCTCCTATGAGTACAAATTATGAATCACATTGATGTGTGAAAACAAATGAAATTTCCAAAAGCGAGTTAGTGTATAATTTTGCACAAATCTTTTCATAGTGTAGTGTTAAATCTAGACACTTTGCAAGCTTCTCGCTACCAGATGCTATAACGAGCGGATCAAACTAATAGAAAACGTCTTACCGAATTAAGCAATCGTTAGTGGCGGCCTATATCATATAAACAATTTATTTATTGGGAAAATTCTTAGTTGCCTTGGGGAAAAAATAAAAGGAAGGTAATACCTGCTTGTGTCGTTTCAAAAATAAGCAAATATCACGAAGAGGACATCTAATGATTATATGAGTTTTTTGCTTCCTCCAACGAAGGACGCTCTGCTGTGGCTATATTTGCAGAGATTATGGCTGCATATTTATCATTTTCAATATTCAAATACGTAAGATCAGCGAAGTTCTTTCTATTACAAATAGTTATTATTTTCTCCCGTAATTCATTCGATTTTTTTGGGAAAATTTCTTGATACAATCGACCCTTTTCACTCTTTGTAACCACTGCCAGTAAATGTTAAGATTTTTATCTGTGTTTGGAAAAGAAAAATTATATTCGCCAGCTTTTTCGGTATTCTTGCACCCGAATATACAACATCGAGGCATGTTGTTTTAATGGGTAACTACAAAATAGTAATAACCAGTAAATAACCTAATAAATAAACACTTTTTATTTACCTCCAAACACGTGAAATGCATTAATTTGTGGTCGGATTTCTACTACCAAAGCAGTTTAGTATGCTTTGCATATTAGGCGCGTGCACGCGTGACGTCATACGCTTCGGATCTTTCAACTTATTTTTAAGAATTTAGAAATTTTACTTGTGAAATGGCTATCTACATTTTTTGTTTAATTTATTAAGCTGAAGATGTAAATCCGCTTAACAACACCTTTAAGTCAAGAAGTCCCTTTTTGTCCCTATTTGTCCTATATTACTTTACTACCCATGTTTTTTAAGTTCCCAAAAATTGTTTAATTTGCTAATTGCTGTTTGTCTTCATTCTTCGTTAATGTTAGTAGGTATTGGGCCACCTGGCCAGACCCCCACTCCTCCGACTTTTTGCCACGCCCCTTCCCCCTCCAGGCTCCTCCCCTCGTCTGTGATTGGTTACCCCCACTCCTGTAGCTCCTCCCCTTCGCTGTGATTGGTTACCCCCACTCCTGTAGCTCCTCCCCCTCCTTGCTTCTGATTGGCTGACAGCGGCCATTTTGGAACTCGTCGCCATTTTGACCACGCCCGTCAGCCGCCATTACGGGAATCTGTATTACCGGCAATCTGTGTGCTGCCAATAGAGGGCGTAATGCTACAATTAGTGTGTATCGTCAATAGAGGGCGCCATGAAGAAATCTGTATTATCGACGGGCTGTGTACTACTACTAGAGGGCGGCGGCGGCGTCATGAAGAAATCTGTATTACTACCGGTATGATAATGATGATGTAGAGGCAACCATTTTATATCACAGCATCTTGCGTGCGCGCGCGCTAAATTTGAATCCGTCAATTTTAAATATTTGTCATTTTTGCATATGTCATTTTTAAATCTGTCAATTTTACAGCTGTCGTTTTTACATCTGTCATTTTAAATCTGTCAATTTTGCTTCTGTTATTTTAAATTTGTCATTTTTGCATCTGTCATTTAAATCTGTCATTTTGAATTTGTCATTTTTTTTGCATATGTCATTTAAATCTGTCATTCTTAAAGCAACCATCTTACCAGATTTGAATTTTAGCGCTAACTCTGGGATTGGATCCTTTCACTAAGCTGAAACGTTTCCACCACTACCTTTTCTAGAAGAAATAATAAAGCCATATAGGAATTAAAAAAAAAATTATGTTTATTAATATAGTGTTAAGGCTACATTTAATTTATAATAAAAAATGTTGATAGAATGCTGGTGCTTGAGGACTTCAGGACTGACCTCTGTTTTCTATTTGCGGTTCCAGGGGCTGTAACAACAACGACAACAATAGAACGTTAAAAAGGGGTTTATTGTATAAAATTGATGTTTACTCGTACCTTATTTAATTCCACAAACAGGCAGTCATCATAACAGTGTGTTTTCCCCATGTACATCAAACCTAGAGAAATCGTTTTAGCTTCAATCTGCTGGTTAAGCTCTGTAACCCTTTGATCTGTTAACTTATCGCTGATTCGCTTTGGTAGAAATGTAACATGCTTTTCAGCAACAATAATCACACTTTGACGCTTATCACGGCAAACGACTCTTTTGAATTGTAGTATCTCTGCAATTTCTTTTATTTTGTAATCACATAACTTCTTAATTGGCTTCTGGCTAACGGGAGATTTGTTCAATTGTTGTATTAGCAGATTCATTTTTTTCTATGTAAAAAAATAGACAAAAACTTAACACTCACAAGAATAATAAATGATTATTTTAACATACCTAGTTCAAGCATACAATAACAATATTACTATCATCGTAACCGATGTCAAGACCAAACTAAAACGGAAGGGGGGTTTGACTGAGCTTTTATAAACTTCGAACCTGCGCGAATGAACATGATTTTAGATAAAATCTTAATTTATTACCAGAACAAAAAGGGTATTGTTAAAAAAAAACCTGCACTGTCAATTAATTACTTGAGACCAGATAAAAATCTAAATTTATTACCCTCGAAGATCGGTCACATAGATAAGTGCTACCTACATTTACAGCGCAGGTGTTCTTTAGGGTATTGTTAAAAAGGGATCGACACCTGCACTGTCAAAGTAACACGAGTAGATAAAATCTAAATTTATTACCGTCGGAGCAAAAGGATATCATTAAAAAGGTAGACACCTGCACTGTCACGAGTAGATAAAATCTTAATTTATTACCCTTCGGAAGAAAAAGGGTATTGTTAAAAAAAAAAGGGATCGACACCTGCACTGTCATGTAACACGATTAGATAAAAATTTAAATTTATTACCCTCGGTGTCGTTTTTATAATTTACTACATCATTAAAAATTTTAAATTAAACTTTTAGATGTAACTATTGATAACCATTTAATTTATTACACACACACAGACCCTGAGCAAAGAAACTCGTTAACGAACAAAAGAACACCTGCGTTGTCCATGTAGGTAGCACTTATCTATGTGACCGATCTTCTAAATAAAGGTTGACTGTGTTAGAGCATTAAAAGTATTTTTTTTTGTCATACTTTAGACATTTAATTAAAAATATACCTATTTAAAGAAATGGTTTTTTTTTCGATTTATCATAATCACATTTATCAGAAAAGTTTCAATAGATTATAATATTGATATACTGTAATAGCAAAATAATCAAACAATTCATCACTCTTTGTATTATTAAGTACCTGTAAATCTCGCACGTTGACGGGTCTGATTTCTAAAGTTATTTCCAGGTAAAAAGACCTTTCTGTCTCTTAGAGCATTTAAAAGAACACACTTTAAATTTTTATAGAATTTTCTTTAAATAAAAAGGCACACAATTAAATCAAACCTAAACTGCTTGCCTCGTTCATTTATGAAGTGAAAGTTATAAACACATCCTTAAAAGGGAATCATATAGAATTTTGACAACAATCTGTCTATTGCCTAATAAAAATAATATAATATTACCATTGCATTCTCTGTTCGCACAATACGTTGAAATTTATCAGATATCTAAACACAAATAGAACCGAGAAAGACACTAAAGTACAAAAGGCGATATCGAATGTAACCTTTATTTAATACAGACAGGGTCATAACTTATTCGTCACACCTGCGTTCAATAAAAAACGGCATGACAGTTGAATGAATTATATCCCCAGAGGGTTAGAATGATACACCGTTTTTTATTCTAATAGATAAAATCTAGAAGGTATGTCAACTCTGGTGCAGAAAAAAACATTTCAAACTGATTTATGACCCACAGGTGTTCACCGGAGAGAACGCTTTGTTCCTTTGTTAAGCGGGCAAATTGACTCGAGTTTTATTTTTAGCTTATTGCATAATATTGCGCAACAATTCGAACCTATAAAGCCAACCACGGAAGTAGACAATCACTTGTTTGGGGTTACTCGAGACATCAACACATGTATGTTTTTTATGCGTACTGTTAATTATTACGTTTGTGTTTGAAGTGATTTGTGCCATTCTTGATTGTTATTACCAATTGTTGCTACAGAGTCTATGTGAAATCTACAGCTTTAATCGAACAAAAAGGTAGGATTTATTATTATTATTGTTTTTTATAATAATCGGCAATCTCGTTCTCGCATGATTCTTCACGACACTGTAACATAATCGGTTTAAAATAATTATTTAAGTTGCAGGAATAGTTTTATATATTTTTTTAATTTCCCTAGTTTGATTATCGATTAAAGTAGTAATTGTTTTATGCGAAGTGTGATCGTTATTAGTTGTTTATCTAGGGGTTGTAACATAGTTATTTAAATCATAATTTGAGGTTATGCTTTTTTAGATCAATGTTTATTTAAATTAACAGCATATAATCTTTGTTGTTTTTAGCCGTTCCTTATTTATTTTTTTTTATAATAATAATCTATCAAAGGGATTTAGTAACAATTTAAACTCTATATTTGTTTAAATTAGATTGTTGTTAAAAAGTGTAATATCGATTAAAAGGTTTTATTAATTTGCATTGAAACTGATCTTTCTTTAACTTTTGTCAAAGCAAATAATTTATAATATTTAATAGCCTGCATTGCATTCAGAGGTTATTGTTTATTTTGCGTCAATTTTTTTTACCATCACGTAGCATCTAAGCTTTTTATTTTTAATTAGGGTTTAAGAGAAGCAGTTCGTGAATGGTAAAAGATTTATCTGTCCATTTGTCGCTATATGATTTCTTACCTGTTGCTGTTATATTTCAAACAATTTTAGCTTATTTTGTTGTTTATAATAATAATCTGTCAAAGGGATTTAGTAACAATTTTAAACTCTATATTTGTTTAAATTAGCTTGCTATTAAAAGTTTAAGAATGGCTAAAAGATTTTATTAATTTGCATTAAAATTGATCTTTTGGTATCAGTCCAATGGTGCTTTCTTTGAGGAATTTCCTCCGGAACATGAGATTACAGGCATAGGCGATGGTGATGGCTTCCGTGAACGGGTCAACGTCGCATTCCTCAATAAAGAGAGAACGTAGCAGAAGGTCAACTGAGACGCCATGAAGATGCCTATAAATCGCTCCCGACATCCGATTCAATTTTATTCACGTCCGAACTGTGTTTATTAATATAGTGTTAAGGCTACATTTAATTTATAATAAAAAATGTTGATAGAATGCTGGTGCTTGAGGACTTCAGGACTGACCTCTGTTTTCTATTTGCGGTTCCAGGGGCTGTAACAACAACGACAACAATAGAACGTTAAAAGGGGTTTATTGTATAAAATTGATGTTTACTCGTACCTTATTTAATTCCACAAACAGGCAGTCATCATAACAGTGTGTTTTCCCCATGTACATCAAACCTAGAGAAATCGAAGCGACATTCCCACTGTTCAACAACCTCGTATCCTAGCGACTTTAACTTCTCTGTTGTGGCTCGGGTCTTCTCGAGTCTCATATCCATGGTGTCGCTAGGATCGTCGTGTAGAGGCTCGTTGCGACGGGTAGTGAAGCAGGTGGGTTATCCGAGCAGATTTCAACCTAATAATAATTGTTTAGTTATTTTGATACCCGTTCACGGAAGCCATCACCATCGCCTCTGCCTGTAATCTCATGTTCCGGAGGAAATTCCTCAAAGAAAGCACCATTGGACTGATACCAAAGGGTGGTTATAGACGCGCAGATAACCCGCCCACGATAGCTTCTCTCTGCCTGCCGACGTGTTGAATCTCAACACCTCTTTGATCGGTTACGGTGATAGTAATATTGTTATTGTTTGCTTGAACAACAAAACAATAATACTTAAATAACTAAACAACTATCTGTTCTCGGATAACCATGATAGAACATCTTTTATTCTACGACAATGTTTCTTAACAAAGGCTAAAACAACAAAGATTATATGTTGTTAATTTAAATAAACATTGACTAATTACTATTATTCGGCTTTATATAGTCACCTATACTTACCTAGATCCAGCGCATGCTCAGTAACACGCATACGGTAAACAGGCAGGCATCGCTGGCAGACAAGTTTCATCCTGTCGCTGACACGTCATGTTGCTACAGAGTCTAAGTGAAATCTACAGCTTTAATCGAACAAAAAGGTAGGATTTATTATTATTATTGCTTTATAATAATCGGTAATCTCGGTCTCGCATGACTTTTCACGACAATATAACATAGTCGGTTTAAAATAATTATTTAAGTTACATTTGAACAATATATATAACGTATTTTGTTTTAAATCGAAAAAACCATTTCTTTAAATAGGTAGCGTTTCTTGCAAGAAAATGATGTATTTTTAGCCAGGGATTTTAAAAATTCATGTTGCTATTTAAAACATTTCAAAGAAGAAATTAACCTCAGAATGCAATGCAGGCTATTAAATATTATAAATTATTTGCTCAACACGTCGGCAGGCAGAGAGAAGCTATCGTGGGCGGGTTAAAGGTTGACGGGCTGTATGGTAATTTCGACTTCGTTGTTCCACGCTTGACCGTCGTTGTCGGTACTTGTTGTTGATGATGATGTATGATCTGCAACATCCGAACCTTCTTCATCTAAAGGCTTGAAAGTTACAAAGATCCACCGTGTTTTATCTTTTAAACAATCTCCGTGGTTAAAAGGGTATATTGATCTAAACACAAAGGAATTTTAAAAATAACGAATTTTTTATTGAATCAGCTAAATAGATAGCGTACTTATAAGTGAATCTCTAAATAACGAATGCGTTAACAGAACTCCTGCATTAATATACATAACGTTTCATCGTGTTTTTTCAAAACACATTTCATTGTAAAAGAATAGGAATAATTTCAATTTTATTTATCAGGCGATATACATTATATTATTTTCATATATTAGTATGCAAAGTTGTCGTTTCAATCGCATCATTTCCTCGGCCTTTATCTTTTGCACTGTCTGATTATCACGGGTCTTCTTGTAATCAGCACTGTTATCTGCGTGAGCCCTGCCTACGACCAAAGCCCTGGGTAGGCATAGATTGTCTCATTTTAAATCTGTCAATTTTGCTTCTGTCATTTTAAATTTGTCATTTTTGCATCTGTCATTTAAATCTGTCATTTTGAATTTGTCATCAAATATAGAGTTTAAATTGTTACTAAATCCCTTTGATAGATTATTATTATAAAAAAAATAAATAAGGAACGGCTAAAAACAACAAAGATTATATGCTGTTAATTTAAATAAACATTGATCTAAAAAAGCATATAATCGTTGTTTTCCTAGGGAAATTTCGTCTAGCCGGTTTGTGTAGTTCCTTCACTACCTGCTCCATTGTGAATATACTTTACTTTAGTCAATAAATGTCTAAAGTATGACAAAAAAAAATACTTTTAATGCTCTAACACAGTCAACCTTTATTTAGAAGATCGGTCACATAGATAAGTGCTACCTACATGGACAACGCAGGTGTTCTTTTGTTCGTTAACGAGTTTCTTTGCTCAGGGTCTGTGTGTGTGTAATAAATTAAATGGTTATCAATAGTTACATCTAAAAGTTTAATTTAAAATTTTTAATGATGTAGTAAATTATAAAAACGACACCGAGGGTAATAAATTTAAATTTTTATCTAATCGTGTTACATGACAGTGCAGGTGTCGATCCCTTTGTACTAAATGCAATTCACGACATGTCACTACGATGTGTGACCCGACTGCTTGGCATCATCGTAATTGCTGCTGCTTCTGCTGCTACTGCTGCTGCACACGTACTGTCTACTGCTACACGCTAACAACGGTCGGCTTTATATAGTCACCTATACTTACCTACACAAACCGGCTAGACGAAATTTCCCTAGGAAAACAACGATTATATGCTTTTTTAGATCAATGTTTATTTAAATTAACAGCATATAATCTTTGTTGTTTTTAGCCGTTCCTTATTTATTTTTTTTTATAATAATAATCTATCAAAGGGATTTAGTAACAATTTAAACTCTATATTTGATGACAAATTCAAAATGACAGATTTAAATGACAGATGCAAAAATGACAAATTTAAAATGACAGAAGCAAAATTGACAGATTTAAAATGAGACAATCTATGCCTACCCAGGGCTTTGGTCGTAGGCAGGGCTCACGCAGATAACAGTGCTGATTACAAGAAGACCCGTGATAATCAGACAGTGCAAAAGATAAAGGCCGAGGAAATGATGCGATTGAAACGACAACTTTGCATACTAATATATGAAAATAATATAATGTATATCGCCTGATAAATAAAATTGAAATTATTCCTATTCTTTTACAATGAAATGTGTTTTGAAAAAACACGATGAAACGTTATGTATATTAATGCAGGAGTTCTGTTAACGCATTCGTTATTTAGAGATTCACTTATAAGTACGCTATCTATTTAGCTGATTCAATAAAAAATTCGTTATTTTTAAAATTCCTTTGTGTTTAGATCAATATACCCTTTTAACCACGGAGATTGTTTAAAAGATAAAACACGGTGGATCTTTGTAACTTTCAAGCCTTTAGATGAAGAAGGTTCGGATGTTGCAGATCATACATCATCATCAACAACAAGTACCGACAACGACGGTCAAGCGTGGAACAACGAAGTCGAAATTACCATACAGCCCGTCAACCTTTAACCCGCCCACGATAGCTTCTCTCTGCCTGCCGACGTGTTGAGCAAATAATTTATAATATTTAATAGCCTGCATTGCATTCTGAGGTTAATTTCTTCTTTGAAATGTTTTAAATAGCAACATGAATTTTTAAAATCCCTGGCTAAAAATACATCATTTTCTTGCAAGAAACGCTACCTATTTAAAGAAATGGTTTTTTCGATTTAAAACAAAATACGTTATATATATTGTTCAAATGTAACTTAAATAATTATTTTAAACCGACTATGTTATATTGTCGTGAAAAGTCATGCGAGACCGAGATTACCGATTATTATAAAGCAATAATAATAATAAATCCTACCTTTTTGTTCGATTAAAGCTGTAGATTTCACTTAGACTCTGTAGCAACATGACGTGTCAGCGACAGGATGAAACTTGTCTGCCAGCGATGCCTGCCTGTTTACCGTATGCGTGTTACTGAGCATGCGCTGGATCTAGGTAAGTATAGGTGACTATATAAAGCCGAATAATAGTAATTAGTCAATGTTTATTTAAATTAACAACATATAATCTTTGTTGTTTTAGCCTTTGTTAAGAAACATTGTCGTAGAATAAAAGATGTTCTATCAAGGTTATCCGAGAACAGATAGTTGTTTAGTTATTTAAGTATTATTGTTTTGTTGTTCAAGCAAACAATAACAATATTACTATCACCGTAACCGATCAAAGAGGTGTTGAGATTCAACACGTCGGCAGGCAGAGAGAAGCTATCGTGGGCGGGTTATCTGCGCGTCTATAACCACCCTTTGGTATCAGTCCAATGGTGCTTTCTTTGAGGAATTTCCTCCGGAACATGAGATTACAGGCAGAGGCGATGGTGATGGCTTCCGTGAACGGGTATCAAAATAACTAAACAATTATTATTAGGTTGAAATCTGCTCGGATAACCCACCTGCTTCACTACCCGTCGCAACGAGCCTCTACACGACGATCCTAGCGACACCATGGATATGAGACTCGAGAAGACCCGAGCCACAACAGAGAAGTTAAAGTCGCTAGGATACGAGGTTGTTGAACAGTGGGAATGTCGCTTCGATTTCTCTAGGTTTGATGTACATGGGGAAAACACACTGTTATGATGACTGCCTGTTTGTGGAATTAAATAAGGTACGAGTAAACATCAATTTTATACAATAAACCCCTTTTAACGTTCTATTGTTGTCGTTGTTGTTACAGCCCCTGGAACCGCAAATAGAAAACAGAGGTCAGTCCTGAAGTCCTCAAGCACCAGCATTCTATCAACATTTTTTATTATAAATTAAATGTAGCCTTAACACTATATTAATAAACACAGTTCGGACGTGAATAAAATTGAATCGGATGTCGGGAGCGATTTATAGGCATCTTCATGGCGTCTCAGTTGACCTTCTGCTACGTTCTCTCTTTATTGAGGAATGCGACGTTGACCCGTTCACGGAAGCCATCACCATCGCCTATGCCTGTAATCTCATGTTCCGGAGGAAATTCCTCAAAGAAAGCACCATTGGACTGATACCAAAAGATCAATTTTAATGCAAATTAATAAAATCTTTTAGCCATTCTTAAACTTTTAATAGCAAGCTAATTTAAACAAATATAGAGTTTAAAATTGTTACTAAATCCCTTTGACAGATTATTATTATAAACAACAAAATAAGCTAAAATTGTTTGAAATATAACAGCAACAGGTAAGAAATCATATAGCGACAAATGGACAGATAAATCTTTTACCATTCACGAACTGCTTCTCTTAAACCCTAATTAAAAATAAAAAGCTTAGATGCTACGTGATGGTAAAAAAAATTGACGCAAAATAAACAATAACCTCTGAATGCAATGCAGGCTATTAAATATTATAAATTATTTGCTTTGACAAAAGTTAAAGAAAGATCAGTTTCAATGCAAATTAATAAAACCTTTTAATCGATATTACACTTTTTAACAACAATCTAATTTAAACAAATATAGAGTTTAAATTGTTACTAAATCCCTTTGATAGATTATTATTATAAAAAAAATAAATAAGGAACGGCTAAAAACAACAAAGATTATATGCTGTTAATTTAAATAAACATTGATCTAAAAAAGCATAACCTCAAATTATGATTTAAATAACTATGTTACAACCCCTAGATAAACAACTAATAACGATCACACTTCGCATAAAACAATTACTACTTTAATCGATAATCAAACTAGGGAAATTAAAAAAATATATAAAACTATTCCTGCAACTTAAATAATTATTTTAAACCGATTATGTTACAGTGTCGTGAAGAATCATGCGAGAACGAGATTGCCGATTATTATAAAAAACAATAATAATAATAAATCCTACCTTTTTGTTCGATTAAAGCTGTAGATTTCACATAGACTCTGTAGCAACAATTGGTAATAACAATCAAGAATGGCACAAATCACTTCAAACACAAACGTAATAATTAACAGTACGCATAAAAAACATACATGTGTTGATGTCTCGAGTAACCCCAAACAAGTGATTGTCTACTTCCGTGGTTGGCTTTATAGGTTCGAATTGTTGCGCAATATTATGCAATAAGCTAAAAATAAAACTCGAGTCAATTTGCCCGCTTAACAAAGGAACAAAGCGTTCTCTCCGGTGAACACCTGTGGGTCATAAATCAGTTTGAAATGTTTTTTTCTGCACCAGAGTTGACATACCTTCTAGATTTTATCTATTAGAATAAAAAACGGTGTATCATTCTAACCCTCTGGGGATATAATTCATTCAACTGTCATGCCGTTTTTTATTGAACGCAGGTGTGACGAATAAGTTATGACCCTGTCTGTATTAAATAAAGGTTACATTCGATATCGCCTTTTGTACTTTAGTGTCTTTCTCGGTTCTATTTGTGTTTAGATATCTGATAAATTTCAACGTATTGTGCGAACAGAGAATGCAATGGTAATATTATATTATTTTTATTAGGCAATAGACAGATTGTTGTCAAAATTCTATATGATTCCCTTTTAAGGATGTGTTTATAACTTTCACTTCATAAATGAACGAGGCAAGCAGTTTAGGTTTGATTTAATTGTGTGCCTTTTTATTTAAAGAAAATTCTATAAAAATTTAAAGTGTGTTCTTTTAAATGCTCTAAGAGACAGAAAGGTCTTTTTACCTGGAAATAACTTTAGAAATCAGACCCGTCAACGTGCGAGATTTACAGGTACTTAATAATACAAAGAGTGATGAATTGTTTGATTATTTTGCTATTACAGTATATCAATATTATAATCTATTGAAACTTTTCTGATAAATGTGATTATGATAAATCGAAAAAAAAACCATTTCTTTAAATAGGTATATTTTTAATTAAATGTCTAAAGTATGACAAAAAAAAAATACTTTTAATGCTCTAACACAGTCAACCTTTATTTAGAAGATCGGTCACATAGATAAGTGCTACCTACATGGACAACGCAGGTGTTCTTTTGTTCGTTAACGAGTTTCTTTGCTCAGGGTCTGTGTGTGTGTAATAAATTAAATGGTTATCAATAGTTACATCTAAAAGTTTAATTTAAAATTTTTAATGATGTAGTAAATTATAAAAACGACACCGAGGGTAATAAATTTAAATTTTTATCTAATCGTGTTACATGACAGTGCAGGTGTCGATCCCTTTTTTTTTTAACAATACCCTTTTTCTTCCGAAGGGTAATAAATTAAGATTTTATCTACTCGTGACAGTGCAGGTGTCTACCTTTTTAATGATATCCTTTTGCTCCGACGGTAATAAATTTAGATTTTATCTACTCGTGTTACTTTGACAGTGCAGGTGTCGATCCCTTTTTAACAATACCCTAAAGAACACCTGCGCTGTAAATGTAGGTAGCACTTATCTATGTGACCGATCTTCGAGGGTAATAAATTTAGATTTTTATCTGGTCTCAAGTAATTAATTGACAGTGCAGGTTTTTTTTTTAACAATACCCTTTTTGTTCTGGTAATAAATTAAGATTTTATCTAAAATCATGTTCATTCGCGCAGGTTCGAAGTTTATAAAAGCTCAGTCAAACCCCCCTTCCGTTTTAGTTTGGTCTTGACATCGGTTACGGTGATAGTAATATTGTTATTGTATGCTTGAACTAGGTATGTTAAAATAATCATTTATTATTCTTGTGAGTGTTAAGTTTTTGTCTATTTTTTTTTTCATAGAAAAAAATGGATTTGCTAATACAACAATTGAACAAATCTCCCGTTAGCCAGAAGCCAATTAAGAAGTTATGTGATTACAAAATAAAAGAAATTGCAGAGATACTACAATTCAAAAGAGTCGTTTGCCGTGATAAGCGTCAAAGTGTGATTATTGTTGCTGAAAAGCATGTTACATTTCTACCAAAGCGAATCAGCGATAAGTTAACAGATCAAAGGGTTACAGAGCTTAACCAGCAGATTGAAGCTAAAACGATTTCTCTAGGTTTGATGTACATGGGGAAAACACACTGTTATGATGACTGCCTGTTTGTGGAATTAAATAAGGTACGAGTAAACATCAATTTTATACAATAAACCCCTTTTTAACGTTCTATTGTTGTTGTTGTTGTTACATAGAAAACAGAGGTCAGTCCTGAAGTCCTCAAGCACCAGCATTCTATCAACATTTTTTATTATAAATTAAATGTAGCCTTAACACTATATTAATAAACATAATTTTTTTTTTAATTCCTATATGGCTTTATTATTTCTTCTAGAAAAGGTAGTGGTGGAAACGTTTCAGCTTAGTGAAAGGATCCAATCCCAGAGTTGGCGCTAAAATTCAAATCTGGTAAGATGGTTGCTTTAAGAATGACAGATTTAAATGACATATGCAAAAAAAAATAACAAATTCAAAATGACAGATTTAAATGACAGATGCAAAAATGACAAATTTAAAATGACAGAAGCAAAATTGACAGATTTAAAATGACAGATGTAAAAACGACAGCAGTAAAATTGACAGATTTAAAAATGACATATGCAAAAATGACAAATATTTAAAATTGACGGATTCAAATTTAGCGCGCGCGCACGCAAGATGCTGTGATATAAAATGGTTGCCTCTACATCATCATTATCATACCGGTAGTAATACAGATTTCTTCATGACGCCGCCGCCGCCCTCTAGTAGTAGTACACAGCCCGTCGATAATACAGATTTCTTCATGGCGCCCTCTATTGACGATACACACTAATTGTAGCATTACGCCCTCTATTGGCAGCACACAGATTGCCGGTAATACAGATTCCCGTAATGGCGGCTGACGGGCGTGGTCAAAATGGCGACGAGTTCCAAAATGGCCGCTGTCAGCCAATCAGAAGCAAGGGGGGGAGGAGCTACAGGAGTGGGGGTAACCAATCACAGCGAAGGGGAGGAGCTACAGGAGTGGGGGTAACCAATCACAGACGAGGGGAGGAGCCTGGAGGGGGAAGGGGCGTGGCAAAAAGTCGGAGGAGTGGGGGTCTGGCCAGGTGGCCCAATACCTACTAATGTTTGTAATTATCTGCTTGAAATGCATTTTAAAATGATGAAAATGCACCCTCTTCATGATATTTTCTCTCTTCATTTAAGTCGTGATTGATTTGGGTTGTTTGTATTTCAGTTTGGTACAAAACCACATGCCTTGTATATTTATATGCAGTTTTATTCTCAGATTTTGCTTGGTTAATCATGTAATTAACTTTTTCCATTTGGTATGTACCTCCTCCTGTATCCTAGGTTGGGCCACCCCTAGGTTTGCATAGATATTCAATATTACTTTTATAATATATGTGGTATAGATCTGAATGTAAGCTTTCATAGCTAGATTTTTTCTATGTCTTAGTTTTTAAATTAAAGATACATCTTTTCTGTGATGTCGCCTAATTTTGCCTAATTAAGTTTTTATCTTTTAGTTTATTTTTCAAAAGTTATGTATGGGAAAATGAATTTGATTTGATATGTCCAAATTGCAGACTTACATTACTTACACAATGTTTAAATAAGCAGCTTCTCAGAAAAATGTGTAGGTCATCCAAGTGGCGTCCATGTTTAATATCACTTTAAAACAATTTTAAATCTACTTCGTTCTGAACAATGTTTAAAAGGAAAACGTAGATAATTTTTGACTGCAGACTTTAAATCTTGAACTTGAATGATACGTCATAATTAGTGAATGTACCACTTGATTAAGTTGTGAAAGAACCTAACAAGAGTAAATAACAAAAAGAGAGTAATAAATGGGACGGAAAAGAGACTATAGGACAGACCAAGGTTAGCCTAGTGGCTCAGACATTTTGTAAACTTTTTCTTGACTTAGTACCTAATTTCACATAACCATAAGTATATAACGGTAGCCTATACTCTACAGGAGGCCCATCGAAGATTCATAAAGACTTAAAAAATTAAAAGCAGATTATTCTATTAACACTGTCTAGCCATGTGTTATGGAAAACACAGATGCAACATTAGATTTTGGAATCTTGATCTTGAAAAGTCTATTTCGTTAATAACTGTAGTAATCAGTAGCAATTGAAACTTCACGTCATCAATACTACGAGATCATTAACTATTATCTAACATACAGCGACAAAATAGACGGCTAGTCTAATAACTCGCTGTATTTTTTTCTAAGTTGATTTATTGTTACTAATTTCTAGTGAATTGGATTTATTTTTGGATTTATGTATTAGTTGAAATTAGATCATTATATAAAACCCCCCTTACTGACATACTATTTGATGGTACTACTGAAAAACAGGTTGTTTAAACTTTGTTTTATACGATAAAAGATATCTTGCTCTCAAATAAGAAGCTTTAAATCTACTATGATTTATTTGGCATCTACATTGCCAAATTGTCATTATTAGATCAAAAAAAGATCACGGGCCCAACATGTGGAAGCTTCATGACGTAAACAAAAGCGTGACGAGTTTCACGTCTTTTTGTGTTTACGTCTTTAGATGTCCCAATTTAGAATTATTTGTGACATGGTTTGCATGCCAAGATTTATTCGTTTCATTTTTATACAATTCTACGCTCTTTTCTCAATTAAGACGCGTGAAACACAAATTAAACATACATATCAGTAGTTTCTGAGTGACTGATTTAAGAAAAGCTTCGAATAATAATAGTTGCTGCAACTTAAATAAATTTGCGAATTTGGGTCAGTGACCGCAGATTAGTCAGCAGTTAGGCTAGCATCATCATTCATAACATAAAAAGTTGTACATATAACGGTAAATCAAACACATTTGGTTGTTTTGAATACAAAAAAATAATAGTATACGCTAGGAGGTCAACACTCTTATTTATTAACATCTGATTAAATAAACCTTTCATTTATTAATACTTATATGGTTGCAATAGATTAGTGAAATTAAAATTGAAAATTTCATTTTCTTTATGGACACAAATTGACGTTTATTAACGATGATTCACTACCCAATGATCGGGCTTTGATGATAAGCTTCTCTGGTCATTAGAAACATAAAACCTTAGTAACATTTTTTGATAAATTGAACTTGGAAATTTCGAAAATTTTGCCCGACTTTTTCAGAAAAGTACGGATAATAGATGCAGGTCAGTGTTAAGTCTAATAGGATTAAATGCAAACTCTTTAGAAACTGACACCATCAGTACAAAACGTGACATCTCTTGAATGAGCACAACAAGGATGCAGACGGCGCACATTCCATTTTGGTTGTTGTAGAAACAACTTAAAACGTTCTATTAGGAATAGTGTAGTCAAAACAAATCCTGGGGGTTTCCCTGTGTTCTAGTAGGAAATGCAGGCAGAAATGATTTTATTAAGTTTGATTTGTTATTCGTTAATAAGCAGACATTAGTTAATTAAGTTAAGACATGTTCAGATAATGTAATCTATCCATCAATAGGTATTGTTATTTTTTAAGAGAATTCTAAAGATTTCCTTTAGTAAAACCGTTATTATTTTTTATGTTTTGATAGAACGACCCTGATGGGTGGTAACTTGCTTACATAGAATATAACTACCTAGTATACAAATAATGCGTAAAAAAAAGTACTGTTACTGTTTTATTATTAAAATCTAGTGTAAGGGGTTTGCAATTTGTTATTATTACATTTATTAGTCACAATTTTTATGCATGCTTAATGTTCTTTATGGAATAAATATTATCTAATTATTAATTAATAATTATCTTAAATAATAACTACGAAAATGAAATATGAGTTGGAAAAAGGTGTTTCCTTTTTTATGGTTAAAGAAATTTGTATGGATTGTAGATAGTAAATGAGTAAAGACTAAATTTAAAATTCCAAGAAATGGAACTAAAAGATTGAAATAAATATAATACTACAAAGAAGGTGCGCAGCTGTGTTTGGGTTCGTTGAAATAAGAATAACAAAACGGTATGTAGACTATTTATTGCTGATTTATATTTTAATACCTGCTACTATGCACATTTGAGAAACTAATAGTATTGTTCATCTCTTTGAACTATAAAATATGTGTCACTATTACATGTACTGTAGTTTTTTATTCACAAACCTGCAGACATGTATTACACATAGGATTTAATGTGACGTGTTTTTAAGGATAATAAAAGGTGACAGGTACATAATCAATTCTTATATTATTCTTATGTAGCGACGATGACAAATTTTCTCTCTAAGGAAAAGGAGTCTACCTAACAAACATCGCCAAGGGCGTCGTTAAGTGCTACCGACCTACGTCAGAAAGACGTATTTACGGGATGCTTTACTAAGCTAGTAGACTGTTACTTTTGGTGTAGTTTACAAAAACGTTTATGTAATTTCCTACAAAAACGGTTAATGTATTTTTATTGTATGTTGTAACACCAAAAGTGCAAGATGCCACGGTTCGCATGGGATCGACAAAGATGGATTTCACTGGGTTCCAAAATAATTATAAAAGAAGTTAATATAAAACATTAATTACATATAAAGCATTTATTTGTCAATTTAAACTCCATGGAGCCCAGAACGAAGGCCTATAGAAACATGTTCAGGGTTTTATAATTATATTCAAACACAACAAACAATTTTAATTTATTTGTTAAAAGATATTAAATTAGGTATAATCAGCGAAGAAGTTATCCAGTTTTCTGCTAGTGTAGTATCTACTTCGTGTTTGTTATTGTTGTTTGTTTCGTATTGTTATTGCTACATTGTTGTTTTACGTTTGTAAAACATAGATTTTAGATCTAAAGAGACATTAACTGTTACTGTGGCTCGGAGTATACATACAACACGCGTTTGTGACGTATTATGTACTACCTTTGTCCTTTACTGTTCGGCCCTTCTTTCTATACAGCTTGTGCGAGTCTCACCCGCAATAATATTTGTGTTCAACAATATATAGCTGAGCAATAAAAACTGAGCAGCGTATTAAATAACGTTTTTTCTATATAGTTTTCGTAATCTGAACATTACGGCTGATACACTGATAAGCAGATTGACTAAAAGACTTATTACTCTAATCAAGTCCCCTATACTAGACAATTTTTATTTATGGAAGTTTTTTCATTACACTTTGTTTACCAAATTCTCAACTAATTGATGATTTTTTTTCGAATTGTAGAAAGAGATTTCAGTAAAATTTTTATTATGAACTCAATAAATATTTCTTTCATTTTGATATACACGTCTTAAAGAAATACGATACTTATAATTTTATTATACACCCCACTTATTTGTTAATAAGTGGTAATAATGCACTATCCATCATGATGGATAGATTTAAAATAATATCGTAATCGTAAATTATTAATTACTTTATAACTGTCTTTATTTTAAACAGTATTTATAACATAAGTACTTCCGTTTAAATTCCTATAAGAACATATTTGTTAATATTTAAATTCATTAAAACAAAATAAAAATAGTGATTAATTAACAAAAATTCTATTTCATTTTCTTTATTTTCTGGAAAACTATTCGTTTTTAACTCATACTTGTCAAGGTAAATTAGCTCTACTGCCTCCCCTCTACCTATCATTTAAAGGATATCAGTTATTTCTTAATCACCCTGTATACGGAGGCGTATTAAGCAAGACAGGCGCCTGATGCCTGCAACATTTTGTACCTCCTTTGGTTATGAATTTTTTGTTCTTATGTACACACTACACCCAATAGTACACTTACACACTCTGTAAAATCAATTTTATCAATTTATTTTTAGCAATTCTAATTCTATTGTCATTATGGCTAAAGTACTTAATTCAGATTTGGATAATTTCGGCCTTAAATAATTGTTAGCTCTCTTAAGAGTTGAAAATGATCGCTCACCGGAACAGTTTGTTACGACTTTGCAAGTGAAAGTTCTTAATGCCATCTCCACATTTAGGAATATCCTAATGATCCTATTCCTTTTTATTGTTTTAACTTTCAGTTGAAGGATCTTCCACGAGGAATTTATGATATATTCTGGCAAGTTAGAGCAGCTTCGTTCAAATTCTACACGATTTAATGTTTTCAGATTTGTAAGGAATTCAAAGTCGCTGTTTGACTCTGAATAGGCTTTCCACCGCTTTGACAATTCTGTCATTAATTTATCAACCAAAGGAAGAAAAACTGCCGTTTCAAATTTGGTCTTGCCGTCACTACATTCGACTTTGTCGTTGGCTTCATTAAACTGTAATGAATACAATGCTTTACTGGCATCTACAAATGCAGTCCATCGAGTAACAGACAAACTCTTGACAGACACCTTGAATTGTAGTTGCGATCATCTCTGCGAATCGGCAAAAAAGTTATACCAAAAAAAGTAGTCGAAAATTCACAAAAATCAACTGCAGATGTTCCAACAAGATTTAGCGAATGGTCTGCGCATGGGAGATACATAAGTCGCTAGCGAATTGATGGCTTTTAATCGTGCTTGCAAACCTGAATAACATCCAAACATATTTGTTGCATTGTTGTAGCTTTGTCCTTGGCATTCCATAGTATCAATCTCTAGCTCTTTTAATTTTTCCAAAAATATTTGACATAGTTGTTCGGATTTGTGGCCAGCATTACGAATAAAGCATATAAAATTCGGAAAAACATATCGAATTACAAAAGCCAATTGATCCACATGACCTATATTCGAGGTGGAATCAACAATAATCGAGTAGTACCTACTTTGCATTGTGTATTTCATTTACAATGTTTTGCTCTAACTGGTTTCCAATCTGAATAATCAATTCATCGACAGTTGTGTGAGACAGATATGACAGAATACCGTTGCCAGCATTTCTAAATCTAGCTATATGATCAGCTAAGAATGGGTCGAATTTTGCAATAAGCTCCAAGACCACAGCGATTTTATCGTTTCAACTACTGTAAGAAGTACGTTTTTGCCATAGTTTCCTCGTTCAATAGTTTTATTAGCTGGGAATCGATTCTCTCAGACTGATCTGACCTAATAAGATCACCGACGCATTTTCGATGTTCAAGATTTCCCTCATGTTCCTCAATCGTTTAATGTTTCGCCAGTCAATAAATCCTGAAGTAGCTAACTGCGTACTCCCGTCAAAAATTTTAAGGTAAAAGCACCAACCATAAGCGATTGACTACCTCACCATTTCCATGTTTCAGAACAAATAATCATTTTGAGCAGAACCTATTTTTGTCAGAATATTTTGTTAATGAAATCGAGAAATCTTTGTCGAGATCATAGGCGCCGACTATGTGGTGACTCGAAGGCTGCGGCCCTCAATAAAATAATTTAGTTAAGGGCAACTGAGATACTTTTTTGGTATATTTTTTCAAAAAGGCATAAATATTTAGAATTCATTAAATCTTTGACCACACCTATGTAGCTCTGAACATGTGGAGCTAAAATATTTTTTTCTGCATTACGCAGACTAAAAAGCTGCTTGCCAAAAAATTGCTTAAGGATTAGACATACAGTAAGTAAAAGTGGTGCTCTAAGAAACGTGTTTTCTTCTAAATAAGAACTTATTATTTTACAATTCAAATATTTCTGCGATTAGTATAATTATTATATTATTGGGAAGCACCAAAGATCGACCTGCATTTTATGCGACCTGCGGAGTTTTGTTAAAATATTGAATGGCTTAAAGGTTATGTTACAACTAAAGTATTCGTCTTATTGGTTCATGATCAACTACCGTATATCGACGTTATTTTGTTTCTGTACAACACCGTCTATATTTATTAACAGCCTCAATATTCCTAGTTTTCTGTGTTCCTGTAAAAATATATTTTCTGTTTTGAATGCCCTATGTCTCATTTGGAAATCGAATAGTTACATGCAAGATTAGCCTGTTTAAAACTCGATTGTAACATCTCTCCAAATAAAAAAGTTATTATTTCTGTTTATCATTTTGTTTATTAGCTTAAACAGTACTCATATCCAGAATATGACGAAAAAAATACATTTAGTTTTTCTTAAAGAAAAATCATCTAAACTAATACAACCTGCTTTTAAAATAAGTGTGGCGTATAGCTTAGTTAGCAGGAGCGGAGTGATAAGAATCCTAAGTAACTGTCGCTCCAGATTCGATTCAAGCTCGCAGATTTAAAATTTATTATTTTTTTACGCTTTGAAAATGTTTTTTGCATCGTTTTGAGAAATTGCAGTTTTATTTTTCGTTTATTTCTCATGTGGCTAATAGTTTTGTTATAGTATATTAAGTATCAATAACAGTAAGGACAGTTTACCGATCGACGACAATGTTTGGCGACTGAGTGAAGCGAAGTCGCCAATATTGGAGGAGATCGGCAAACTTCTTACTGTTTGAGATGCTTATACTATTTTTTGTACGACCATTATGAATATAAAGGTATTAACTAAAGAAATATCCCGAAGATGGTAAAAAAAAAATAGATTTAAGATAATTTATTTTTGCCCTGTATATCCACCAAACTTTAAGTAGGTTTTGTCGTTACCATGGATACGTTTGTAATTACTATTATTTTTGAATGTCACGATATTTGTCAAACTCGTCGTTGTTCACTCGAGCATGTGTGAATCTGAAAACGAATATAATTCGGATATTGAAGAGGCCTGAGCAAATTTAAATAAAAAACATACATTTTTTTAAATAGTCCAATTATTTAGAAAATAATGATTTTTCACGAAAGAGACATCTAAAGATCATGGATTTATTTTATAAATTACATATAATTTACTTACCGTTCAGTTCTGTCAAAAACAGAACGGTAAGTAATTACTTACCGACGCGTTTTTGCTTAGTAACCCGTAAATATAACCTACTGTTCTAAAACCAAGTATGGTAAACAATCCGAAATAGCATGGTCGTACAAAAAATGTTTTTGTTTTACTGCTTATTACAATTTCTTGCATTTTCTGATGCTTTCTAATTTTCAAAGACCCAGCCCGTGCACCATAGTTCACGGTCAACCGGCGCAACCCGCATTCGCTACCTTCTAGTTAGTAATAATACGGTCCATATTACCACAGCGGTTTGTCTTAATATACATAACTAATATACATAAGATAAATGTATATTTGTGTGAATGATTATACTACTGATTAGTTAATTATTTATGTATTTAAATCGATTTCTTCGGATGTGTTACAAAAAGCATTTTTCTTGCGGCCGTCAAAAACTGTAAAATATTATAATGCAATAGCTTAAATACCATTTTTGTTTACAGAAAATGAGTTGTTTTTGATCCTAAATTTAAAAATATATGTTTACTGGCATCGGGCTAGAGTGTCAAATTGATTACCGTTAAACACTACAGACTAAACTATAGGATCATTGCAAATTCAATATTTGAACTTGTGACACATGTGAGTTAATGATATTATCCACTTCAGAAATTATCATAATAACTTACTTAACTCACTTGTTCCATAAATAACTATTACCGATCTCTATAGTAGGTTCTGATGTTTAATAAGATCAGTTGCGGTTATACTAAATTAGTTTCACTGTTAATCTCATGATACTCGGGAACATCACAGTTTACTACAGACACATCTAACTTGGCATTTTCTAGATCCGATTCCTCAGTGGATGAATCTGCATTTACACTTTTGTCAGGCTCCTCACGTAGCTTCTTCCGTTTTTCTGTTACCTCTCCAAGAAACTTTTTGGTCAGATTCCTGAAAACTGCTTACTCTAATTCCTTTTTTTTGTGATCGTATGATATTACTACCTTAATTAGTGGGGTGACCCCTGCATAAATTACCATAACCTACGCCGTAAATAAGAAAAAAATTCTGTACTTTTTTGTAATAAACTATTCACAATATGTTGCACATAAAGATGTGATTATAATAAGTATCACAAAACAAAATATAAATCTGAGGTATTTACATTTTGTAGAAGCTTGTTTTTGCACGAAAATGTGGATACAACTTCAAGGCCATATAACATGCGACTGTCATATTGAAAACATGCGACTGGTATGAAAACTGTTTGTGATGGTACTATACTCGGAACGCTGAACAGATATAGTAATTAAAACCGCCTACAACTACCCCTTCTTTTTAACAAAACCTTTCTATTGGTAGCATTCAAATATACCGTTCAAATTGAAAGGCATGTTTACATGTACCAAAAAGATATCAATTCGTTTACTGTCAAACTGTCTTACTCACGAACTTTTAATAACATTTTTATTAAATTAACAAAACTGCAATTTTTTAAAATGTATGGTTATTATTTATACTAGCATCTTTCGAAGTGACATTATTTATAATGAATTAACAATTCATATGCAAAAATGTTTTATTGTAAATGTCACTTTCACATAAAACCAATCAGAACAATCTGTGCTGCCTTGATTTTTTTTGTACTATATCTATTCGGCGGCCCCAGTATAGCTAGGCCATTTATCCAAAAAGCACGCCAAAATTCACAGTAAAACAATTAGAAAGGCGTGTTATTTAAAATGGAACATTTCGATCAAAGACACCCTGGAATATCAAAGTCACCCCGTTTTACAGTATTCAGTTTTTTGAATCGTGCCGCCCTAAAAGATTGCGCCCGAAGCCCAGGCTTCTACGATAAAATAAGCACCTGCCTGTATCAGGGACTGGAACAGGAATCTAAAAGAACCGGAATCCGTTCTCCGTTTATTGACCTATCCTACCTATTACGTTGATGTTCTGCGTTTCATAATTTGTTTACCTGTTTATTGTAAATAAATTCTAGGAATAAAGTGTATGGTAAATAAAATGATAACCATGGGGAGAAATAAAACACATCTAATTCAGGATTATTTTGCTTTTGATAAATCAAGAGAGGTAGTATATAGTTATTTGCACAACAATAATTTTATTTTTACGTTATAAATAAATGTATTTTCAATAACAACCTTTATACATTATAATATAGAAAAAAAATAGTTTGCCATAAAAAGAGCATTTTGCTTCCGGAACCCTTATGGAACCGAAAAAATCCTGGAACCGGAACCTTAATGTTTAGAAAATTAAAATTGGAACCAGAACCGAAACCTATATTTGTAAAGGGTTCCTGTCTTTGGCCTGTACACATAGCTTTGTAATTTAGGGCGTTCAAATAAACATTATTATATTATTATTATAAAATGCCCCGACACTGCGAAATGCGGTAAAAGATTAATGGCTTATGTATGTATGTATTATAAAATGCCTGCCCAAGTATATGTTTACATAAAAGAAGTTTTATATTTACAATAATCCTTATGGGAATGAATTGGGATATTCAAGTGTTCATATTATAGAGGTGTCCTTATTAGAGATATTTCACTGTATTTAGATGACAAAAAACTTAGAAAAGATGTTAATTATAATCGATCGATCAATTTTTTAGTTCTCATTTTGATTTATAGTCCATCTTAGTGTACTGTGTGATTTATGCTTATTTTCAAATACTCCTTAGCATACCTACCGTTTTTCTGTTTGCTAACACTTATGTAATTGACAATAACAACCCAATTTCAAACTATTTATTGAGTTTTCTTTAGTTTTTCATGATGTGGTTTATTTACCCACAAAATAACAAACATTAGCGTTTCTAGAAAATTCTAAACTAAAGGGAAAGGCAAAGTACGCATGAATCAAGTGAAGGGCTCGTCCTTTCTCTCTCACCATCGTCATTTATTCAAAAAGATAATTAGTTTTTTTATGGAATTTTAATTTTACGTATGAAATTAAATCACTTTATTTACAAAGAAAGCACTCATTGAATTCTAATTAAAATGCATTATCCTGTTAAGCTGGAAAACTTATCATCGACAAATCATTATTATCAAGATTTCCATCACTAGTACTTGTCAATTTCAAGTCAACTCATCGATCGCATAAAATATTAAGTTCAAATCTAATAATGATTCATTCAATCAGTGATTATTGTATGTGTACTTGAAACACTCGCTGGCATGCAATAACGCTATTTATAGATTGCCAAGCAGGAGGCATCGTGCACGTCACAATTCCGTTTTCATGCCAGTACTTTTCCACTGCACCAGGAACATTTGGGAGGGGCAAATCCCGCTGAAAAATAAGGAAGAAGGAAATAAACATAAGAAAATTCAGCTCGATTGAAATAAAATCAGTTTATTGAATAAATAAAAATAGTCAACACTTTTATTATTATTAAATAAACATAATCTGACAATAATAATTATTATAAAATTAAATTCTTGTAGGACATGAAACAATTGAACAAATTCTTATTATCGAAACAAAAAAGAAAACACTCAGATCTTAAAATATTCTTACTAATTTTATTATAATATAAAAATCAACTTACAAGCTACACATATAAATATAGAAACCATAAATAATTTGTATTATCAATAATTATACATGTTCAATATAAAATAAATCAAGTCGCTTTTGAGTGTTTGTTTTTCCTAAAAAGGAATAAAACAATTGAATCAATCCATATGCGATTTAATTTTTTTTTTATTAAACATGCGAATGTAGTCTTCAAACATTTTTCCATTGGAAATAGGTAAGCAAATACACATTTTAAAATGTTTTTTGTATCAAAATTAATTTACTAATTATATATTTCCCAAAAACAAAAGCTACATAAAAGTTTACATAGCTCACACTTTAAATATCGTTCAAATATTACAAATTCCTCTATATTGAAGCCTTGTACTTAATAATATTCGTTAGATATGATTTCAAATTTATGTGGAATGTGCTAATTCAAGGACTAATAAATCAGTCCAAATTTTCCAATAACAATATTTTCGTTATTTTTATTACTATGGTAATAAGTACTATTAGATTATTATTATTATAAATTCAATCTTACAATCAACTATGATATATTTATGCAAAGCAGTGAACATGTCAATAGAATTTTTATTTTCGCAGAATAATATTTTGCAGTCTTATTACATAAAAATTACTAAATAAAAATATTAAAACAGCTACCAACATTTAAATAGAAACAATCGACTATCGAAAAACAACAATCGACAATCGACATTACTAACCTTACTTAAAAACACTTATTTAAGCCATTTGTTTTAAATAATTACTCAAACTACATACGATATCACAGGGCACTTTTGATGCAAACCTGAACACCTTACGTAGTTGTTCTACGGTCGCAGCAGGATCCATCAAACCTCCAACCAGGGTGGTTATTATTATAATAATAATAAAACACTAGGAATCTGGGTGTACATCTCTTGTGGGAGATGAAGCACCCATACACCCTTTTCATGAACTCGTGCGTTCATTATCACTATCTTTACTTCTCAAGGAGCGTTTTAGTTTATCCAACAACCTATTGTGGAACTTGTTGAGGCTGTTTTGAGAGCCCGACTTTGGGGGTGACGAACCGACACTTTTGCAAGGACTCTGAAGGCTGCTCTGCGATGTCCGTGAGCTATTTCTGGAATATTGTCGGGACATGTTTGCGGGTACACTGCGGTGACCTGGAGATCCCACTATAAATTCCGAACCAGGAGATGTTGATAAACTCGGCCCTTCTGATTTACACTCTGACACTTTTCTTGACCTGCACGACTGGGAATTTGAACATTCGGATACTCTTCTATTCCGGTTGCACTTGTAAATATCCCAATCGTTTTTGACCACTGGCATCATAAACGCCATGACTGATGTATTTTTGTTTTGATTGCGGTAATCAACTTTGCACTAGAGACACCGAAATAATATCGGATATCAACACTTACAAATCGTTTTATTAATACAGAACTACCCCAACACGTGGTTAATTCTATAATGCGGCGCCAAGCTTTTGATTTTGCTTTTATGTCATCCACGCACGTAGTGTACTATTATTGCTGTTCTGATTGGTTGATATTTCTGGTGGGGTAAGCACACCTAACTTGTAGATAACCAGATGTAAACATTGATTGAACTAGCGCCACTAACGTCAAGTTTGTTGACTACAGCTTCAACAAGCTATGTACAGATGGTACTGGTAGGTGCGAAACTTAGCTAAATACGATTCATTTTCGAACGGAATTATTTAAAAAGAATCTTAATAAAATTCTTATTTTGTAAAAAACAATTTATTTTATAATACATTTTGAAATAAAAATTTATTATTAATAGAAAAATTACAACACTTGGTATTTTCAATTAATCGGGGTTTTCCAATTTTAAGTTTATTGATTACTATGTCGTGACGTTTTAGTCTAATTTAAGAAACTAAATCAAAACAGGAAAACCAGATTAAGAATTAGATTTATTTAAAATATCAATTGAGAAAGTACCAGTTATCTATTAATATTAAAAGATGAAATTACCATCAGCGGCGTAACTAGGAATTTATATGTGAAATTCCCACCTGCAAGAATTTTATAAGCATATAAGAATTTTTTTAAAATTCTTTAAAATTAAGTAAATTTAATTTCAATAAAAAAACCCAGTAATTAACGAAAAAGATTTTAAACAATATAAATATTATTAGTCATTATCTTATTATAAAACAAAAGCTACAAAAATATTTACACTAAGATAACCAAAGAATTACGAAAAAAATTACAGCATGCATAATTATTATTTGCATATTTTTAATAAAAATGTATACGTATGTACTTTATTAAATCAAATTTTTGAATCTTTCTGTTTTTTTTTATAGCCGCAAAGCCTTCAATTCACACAGTCAGAAAAAAATATTTTTTAACATACTTTTTCAGCTACATAACGTTTAAATAATTAAATGGAAAAAAACAAACTATAAGAAATAGTAGTAACATGCATATAGGTTATTAAAAATTAATCGTCCCAGTCAGTGCAAATCTAAAGAAATTATTAATTTCTTTCTTGTGTATTTAAAATAAGATATCGTCGGGTTACTGTAAAAACTGTAAAAAAAAAACTGTATTGATTTGTCTAGGGGAGGGTTATTTATGCCCTTTTTAGCGCTGTGGCCTCTTGGGCCTATTGTGCGTCCCCTTCAGTCGCTAGTCCCTGTCAAGTAAATCCGTCCCCTTTACCAGGCCTAGGAGTTTGTTGATTAGGTTGGCTGGCGGTTGTATCTCATTAGGATTGATGTATTCAAAGATTAGAAATCTTCTGCGAGCTAGGGCTTCACATTCGAATATTATGTGGAAGGCAGTCAGTCTCCTTTTCCTCGCCACATAATCTGTATATGGGGTCTTCATTATATAGCCCTATGTTATGAAGATGTTTTCTGAAGTGCCAGTGTCCCGTTAAGAGTCCTGTCACTGTTCTGATCTGAGTCTTGCTGAGTTGCAAGACTGCTTTTGTCAGCTTGTGGGGATGGTTACCCATCATAGCTTTGCTATGTCTTTGTCTTGGTGAGAGTCTCCAGTGGTCTGGGTGTTTTGTAAATATCCATTTTCCACTGCTCCTCTCACAGTTTTCTTTGTTATGCCAACCACAGGTTCAGGTCCTATGAATGGTGTTTCAGATCCTTGATTTGCGAATTTATCTGCATTTTCATTTTCTTCTATGCCTTTGTGGCCCGGTACCCATACAAGTTTTACCTTGTTAGAGTTTTCCAGTGTTAGGAGGCAGAAAGGCAATTTCAGACAAGCTTTGACTTAAACTGGAACAAGTTCAGTGCTTTCAAAGTTGCTTGACTGTCAGAGATGATAAGAATGGTTTTGTTTTTGTAACCCCTTCTTATGTTCTCTTCTATTGCTGCTAAAATTGCATATGTTTCTGCTTGGAATATTGTGGTAGTTTGAACCAGAGATACAGAGGTACTGTATCTTGGTTTGCTACCATATATTCCAGCTCCGTTTCCGTTACTTATGCGTGAGCCGTCCGTGTACCATACTAGGCTGTACTTTTGGCCACCATACTAGTGAATCATAAGTTATTATTGGTCTTATCACTGTTGTGTATAGCCAATAGATCATTTTAGGCTTAAGTCCCCATTTGTTTCCAAAGGCTCTTTTTACCTTCATTAAGGATGTTTTAGTCTTATTGGTAGTTCTCTGCAGATGTTGGTTCCAGGTCAACTTGGTATCTAGGATTACACCTACGTATTTGACCTCCCCCTTAATTTGTAGAGTTTCTCCAAAGAGTTACGGAGGATTTATGCCTCCGTGATTTCTCTTCCTGGTGAATGGTATAAAGTTGGTTTTTGCAGGATTTACCGTAAGGTTTTCTTTGTTGCACTATGCCTCAACCTTATTCAGAACCTTTTGCATTATTTCTGAGATTCTATTGCCGTACTTTCCTTCTATGAGAACGACTATATCATCTGCATAACCCAGGGTAAATAAGCCCTCGTTATTCAGAGTTCGTTTATAACCAGATCCCAAGATCCCAGATTCCGGCACCACTCCTTCACGTCTTCTTTACAGTTGACCCAATAAAAACGCTCCCTAACTTTCTCCAGAGTCTTCTTCACACCGAAGTGTCCTCGTGAGGCACCGTCATGGAGATGTCGCAATACTGTAGCCACTCGGCTCCTTGGAACCACGAACTGAGACCTAATGGTGGTGCCATCTTCACTCTCCAGTACTCGCTTCAGGAGATCGTCTTCCACCTTCAAGGACTCCCATTGGGCCCAATATGCTTTGAGGGTTCTGTTGAAAGGGCTGACGGCCTCCCAGGCAGGCCTTTCTCCCACGCGCTTCCATTCCAGTACCTTTTTTAATTCGGGATCAGCCTTCTGCTGTCGTTGCAATTCTTCCGGCAACCAACTGTCGTTGACGATGGTAGTTCTTAATACTTGCCAAGCTCTCTCTTCCAAACGAGAACAATGACGGCAATCCGTTGGACAGGGTCTTCTTGAAAGAGCATCGGCATTTCGATGACTAGTGCCCGCTCGATGTTCCGTGTCAAAGTCGTATCCTTGTAATCGTTCGATCCACCTTGCGACCTGGCCTTCCGGATTACAGAATTGTAGGAGCCATTTCAACGCAGCAAAACTTCCGTCCGTACAAGTATTTGTAGAAATGCTCAACGGACTGCACGACAGCCAATAATTCTTTTCTAGTCACACAATAATTCCTTTCGGCTTTCGACAAAACTTTACTAAAATAGCCGATGACCTTTTCTTGTCCATCCTGTATCTGAGAAAGTACACCCCTAATGCCCAGGTTACTTGCATCTGTGTCAAGTATGAATTTCCCTTCTGTCCGTGGGTAGCTCAATATTGGCGTTGTTGTCAAGGCACGCTTCAACTGTTGGAAAGCTGTTTTGCACGCTCCGCTCCAAACGTACTCGCGCCCGTCTTCAGTTAACCTTGTCAGGGGCTTCGCTATATTGGCAAACACAGTGACGAAACGCCTGTAGTAGGTACATAACCCAAGAAAACTACGAACTTGGTGTTTATCTTTTGGTGTTGGCCACTCTTGGACTGCACGGATTTTATCGGGGTCGGCTGCCACTCCATTTTGTGATCCGACATGCCCGAGATATTTTACCTCCCTTCGGAATATGTGGCACTTTTTCGGACTCAATTTCAGGTTGGCTGCACGCAGTCTTCGGAACACTTCCTCTAGATTTTTCAAATGTTTGTTGAATGATTTTCCGACTACAATCACATCATCTAGGTATTCCAGGAAAGTCTTCCACGACAGCCCCCTCAGGATGGTCTCCATTAGACGCTCAAAGGTGGCCGGAGCGTTACATAGACCGAAAGGCATAACCGTAAACTGCCATAGTCCGGAACCAATAGTGAACGCGGTCTTCTCTCGGTCTTCAGGTTCCATTTCAACTTGCCAATAACCACTCTAAGTCCAAAGTCGAAAACCATCGTGAACCAGACAGGGTATCTAACGTGTCGTCGATGCGTGGTAAGGGATAGCTGTCTTTCTTGGTCACGTTATTGAGCTGCCAATAGTCCACACAAAAATCTCGTTGACCCGTCCTTCTTACTGACCAGAACCACCGGTGATGCCCATGGACTGCTGGATGGCTCGATGACCCCTTGTTCTTCCATGTCGGTAATAATCTTCTCGGCTTATGCTCGCCTTGCTAGAGGTAAACGTCTCGGTTGCTGTCGGACTGGCCCAGAGTTCCCTGTATTGATTTTATGTCGCACAAGATTAGTTCGTCCCTTCTGGGTATCGCCAAGAGCGAAGATATCTTGGTATCGGTGAACCAAACCCTGTACCTCTTTCACTTCCGTTCAGTTAATGTCTTCGCACGAACTAGTGACCATACCCACTAATTTTTCACCATGGTCTTTGGGCACTGGTTTTGGAACATCAGCCATACAGCTGGCTACTCGGAATACTGGCACACACTGTCCCACAAGGGTACTCTTCTTCAATGTCACCGTATCCACATTATCGTTCATAAGCCTCACCGGTACTGTCTTTCCAACCTTGATCAGCGCTTTTCCCACCAGTATGCCACTATGGATCTTCTGATCACAAACAGGCTCCATCATTCGCACACATCCTACCCGAAGATCTCCATCCAAATCTGCCTTGACAACCATCTCGCTTTGACCCGGCAATATTACATCTTCTGTTAGCTAAACCCTTACGACAGGATCTTCTCGTGGGTGCAACGGAAGTTCTTCGTTACCAACCTTCAAAACACCCTCTTTCAAATCCAACGTAAAACCAAATTTTCTCAGGAGGTCCATTCCCAAGATGAAGTCATCAGTAATATCGGCTACCAGCACCTCATGATCACGTTCTTCACTTCCAATGCCAATCTTCATCTTCACCACTCTGCGTGTTGGTATCACTTCACCTGTTGCTGTACGGAGTTGAGTAGTTGTCTGTAACAACTTAATACTTGATCATAGAACATCAGGACGTACGATGGATTTTGTCGCCCCCGTATCAATAAGTAGTGGAACAGTTCGGTTGCACTCACTTCAGATGTTGTGCAAATAGAGTTAACTTCGTGTACGACATGCGTTAATATCCGAACGCTATCGAGTTAGTACTATCTGCTCTAATGTCCATAGCCGAACGACTTTTGCTTTAGCGCGTTTAGAGTAAAAAGGTCCAACAGATCAACAAAACCGAACGCACCTTTAGTATTTATGGAGGGAGAGGGACTAGAGTTCAACAATTACATGAAGAATCTGGGTCACAAAAATGCAAAATGCATTGCGGGTCACGCGGAAGCTATTGCCATTGAGGCAGCTTTCAAATATGCTGAGTCCATAACAAACCGGAAGATATTAATTATATCCTATTCGCTATCTGTTTTATTGGCTTTATCAAGTATTACTGTGTGGACATATAAGATAAATCCAACTTTGTACTATAGTAAAAATCTTATTCATAGACTTGCTCTTCGGGGACAAGATGTTAACTTTATTTGGGTCAAAGCACACATCGGTGTGACACACAACTCAGCCAGCACACTGACGTCATAATATCGCCGTTTTTTCGGCATTAACGACGTCAAATTGTTGTGAAACTGACATCATTATGTCACAGCCCAAAGACGTCAATATAAGACGTCATTAAAACTTCCTATACTAGGACTAAGACAGGAATTGTAAATAAATAGTTGAATATTGGAAATAACATTTATTATATACTACAGTTAAAACATCTCTATACTGTGACCACCTGCTTAATATGACCAGTATTCCTTGGCCCTTCCTAAAATAATACTCTATCTTTTTAATGAAATTTGTACGTATTGTATTGTACGTCCAAAAGACGTCGTTTTGAAGACTTCTACGTACGTCCCATTATATGACGTCTTATGAACATCATTTATTAGTCATATGACGTCGTCGACCAATAATGACCAAAAATAACGTCATTATAACCTCAGTGTGCTGGCTGGAAATGAACACGTTGATTTATTGGCCAAACAAGGCATTACAAGCGGCGCCGGCGTTAGCAATGCTTTTAGTATTGAATACTATTTTAATCATTTAAAACGTGATTTAAATCAAAAGTGGAATGATTCCTGGATATCATTGTGCTCTTACAGTCCTACGAGATTATCGTTTATACTTCCTGAAATACCTAAAAGATTTCGGCACGATTCATACAGTGCACCTCAGAGATACATTTGTACTATCATTCGTTTAAGATTTTGTCACGCCTGCTATCCTGCACATCTTTGGAAAATAAATGTAATGAATTCATACCAATGTGATGTGTGTTACGTTAGAAATGATTTGGACCACATTTTCTTTAATTGTCAAAAATATATGGAACACAGAACTCTCCGAGATAATTGTCATATCTGCTTTCCGACCAGTCTAATGCACCTGATAGTGCTTTATGACGATAAGAAAGTATATGAAGCAATTATGTCTTTTCTTCATGATGCTGTACTCGCTTTGTAGAAATACTTAGAGTTTGCTATCTTTATTTTTTCCTATGTATGTACAACCCCTTACCCGAGTTCTCCCTATGCTGTGCTGTAAGATAGATTAAGTCCTGATAGGTCCCAAGACGAGAAGAAAGTGACCTTGTTTCTCTTCTAATGTTTAGAGTCATCAACCCACTTAGTTTGTACTAGGATTATTAGACAATAAGTACTTGGCTGCATGACTAAAATTCCAACTCGCTCGAGAGTTCGGGTGATGAATGGGAGATGAATCACAGATCTGGCTGGTTTTCTCAGCCATTAAGGGGGCGTTATTGGCGCAAAATATTAGCATCAAAATATAGCTCACATTTTTCATTCAGTTTTCTTTTAATAATCGTTTTTTTAGGAAGATAACGTTTGATGTCGATTGCTAAACTGTTAAGGTAGTGTGGATCATAGTTTGTAAGGAGTAGATATCTAAAATAAATTTTATAGTCATAGTCGAACATCGCCAATTTTGTAGAATTAACGTTTTCTAAAAAATAACCAAACTAAACATAATACAGTCATTATAACACTGTTTAATAGCAAAATCTATGACAATGGATAAATGTTTTTGCTTACTTATTTAGTATTGATTGAAATAAAATAGATGTACACGGCGTGGAAATTTAAATATGGCAGCACGAAAATCAGTTATATGTAGTTAAACGCTTTCTGCACCAGGAAACGTTGGGTGGTAATATTCGCGGGACATTTAAAAGTAATTTAACTTTCATAATCTCGTAACTATTATTTAATAAATTCCTGAAGTTTTTTTTTTACTTAAGAGCATGTGACGGTTAATTTTTGAATAAATTATTTTACTCTTAATTAGTCCTGATTAATTTCTTAAAACGAATATATATTTTCAATATTTTAATATAGTAATACTTTTCTTTTTCTTAAAACCAGCAAGAACAACTGATATTTTTAAAGATATTTAGCAGTTTTATATTCCCCTTTTTGATTTCAACTACCTTAAATTATTCCTTGGCATTTAAAAATTAAAGATTTTAGTTAAACTAAAAATATTTTGAAAGTTCACGCATGTTTGGCAAAACTGTGAGCAGAAAACTGCGATGCGATCAAATAATGTTTCTATTTGCATTTTCAAATTTTAGTTTTAAAGAAATTAATTCCGTTTTGCGGACCGTAGTGCCATCTTTAGGTGTTTATAGTTTCTGAAGCTTCCTATTATTAACACTGGCGGCGATAACGCGCCCTTAAGTGGATTGGGTCACCCAAGCGCGGAAAACCGATATGGTTGAGCTGAGTAAGGCTATCCTGGGTCACGGTGATCACCTTAAGAGATGTTGATGCAAACATATCGATACATAGTCTCTAGCATTTAAGATAACTCAACCTCCACGCGATACATGCCTGTTTGGTCGTTCGGTCAACCTCGTTCCATAAAATAACGCATAAAAGAGTAACGCGCTAATTGAGCGTATCTCAACTCCTTGCCCAAGGGAGCACGTGGCAGTAAAGCTTTCCGGCAGATATGTCACGTAAATCTGCAAGTCGATGTAAGTCAATATGCTATCCGAAAATGTGAATGTAAAATACAGGGAGACATTTTACAAAAGTAGACGCAGATAATTGAAAAAATTATCTAAATCTGGTTGAAGAGAAGGAGAGTAGTTTTTTGTTGTCGTTTTAATAAAAGAAGCGACTTTCAGTCATGTGACCGACTGATATGACCGAAGAGAGACGCGGTTTCTTATTGGAAACAAAGATATTTCTAATTAACGAGCAGTAATCATTTTCTAATTTTTTTTGATATAATAAGCAATTAGGAAATAATACTTCTTACGCAGGGACAAAAACAAGAATGAAAAGTTGTTAATATAAATCTGTTAAACATTACGTCCCTAAATTTTTTTGAGGGCTCTCTTCATTTTGCCAGTTTGGATCAGCCTCTGACTTTAGTTGCTATTCTTGTCATGCTAAATAACACCGTTCATTTTATAATTCTGTCAAATGTCATTTTTCACATTCAAAAAACTATCCAAGAGAAAGAAAAAATACAAGTCAGCAGAATTTTTGGTGTTGAAAAAGTTTTATTACAAAGAAAATGTCTAAAATAAATGAAGTAGCGGCTTTATATAAACAATTAAAAACAGAATGGGGTACTTCGAAACCCAATTTAAGCAAATGTGAAAAATTATTAGCAGATTTAAAAGTAAGTATGGTATTAATAAAGCTTGATTTTGAGGTTAAGTTTTTGTAATGATGACTTTTCAGTTGGAGTTGACGAATTTTGTGTTCCTTCCAACTTCTAATGCGACTGCCTCTAAACAAGAATTGCTTCTTGCCAGAGATGTTTTAGAAATTGGTGTGCAATGGAGTATTGCATCGAACGATATACCTTCTTTTGAACGTTACATGGCACAACTGAAGTGTTACTATTTCGATTATAAAAATCATTTACCTGAATCAGCCTTTAAATATCAACTCCTGGGTTTAAATTTATTATTCTTATTATCACAAAATAGAGTTGCTGAATTTCATACAGAATTGGAGTTATTACCTGCTGAACATATACAGAATGATGTGTACATTCGTCATCCTTTGTCTATAGAACAATATTTAATGGAGGGTAGTTACAATAAAGTAAGTATATCAAGGATAGTGATTGTCTTGCAATAATTTATTTGTGAACTATACGGGAAACCCCATTACATTAAAATATAAACTTTCATTAACAAAAGTACACATAACAATAATAGAATTTAAATAAGAAAACAAACAACACAATTATTTTAGTTAACAATATGTAACGTTTAACAGTAATAAATGTATAAGTACGATGTATAACATAGAATGCATAAATCTAATCTAAAATGGAAAAATCACAGCAGTTATGAATAATTACAAGGCCCTTTTGAACCTCTGTATAGGATCATTAAATATATCTACCTTTTTTTGGTTTAAAGCCTTTAACGAACGGACAAGAGGTGAATTCATACTATAGTTACTACGGTGGTATTTAATATGAAAAAGTTCCGGAGATCTTAGAGTTCGAACAGGAACATTTAATTCTATCTGTCTCAATAGCTCTGGGCATTATATAATGCCATTAATTAATTTATATATAAAACTGAGATCCGAGACTTCCCTCCTTTTTTCTAAGGTATGCAGAGATAAGGTGCTCATAATTACATTGTAGCTGTAGGGAATGTTCAACTTGCGTGCACAATATCTGATAAATTTTTTCTGAATTCGTTCTACTTTATTCTTGTGAATCTCATAAAAAGGGCTCCACACTATGGAGGAAAATTCGAGGACAGATCGAACTAGTGAGCAATATACTACTAGTATAGCATCCACAGACAGATCTTTACAATTTCTTAATACGTACCCCAGCATTTTGCAGGCTTTGTCAGTAATGTGTTCAGAGAAAGATAATGAACAATCTAAATTTATCCCTAGATCTTTTATTACTGATGTTTTAGTTAAAATTGACCCATTCATAGTATACGAGGTATTAATTTTTTGACCTCTTCTACTAAATGTAATACATGAGCATTTGCTCACATTAAAAAAAAGACCATTCCTTTCAGATATAGTTAACGTATCTATATCTTCCTGTAACAATTGATTATCTGCAGATTTAAAAATCTTAAGGTCATCTGCAAACATTAAACACAAGGAATTCTCTATGTTAGAAACAATGTCACTGACAAATAAATTGAAAGAGAGCATAATTGTGACAATAACGAAAGTTTGTTGCTTAATAACTTCTCGATGCCTCAGGGGGGGCAGTTACTTAAAGCAAGGCCAAAATTATAACACGTCTCTGATGTAAATTCAGAAATGCTTTTGTTTTAATTTTTGCATTTTGTAAGATACCTAAGAAAATAGGTATGTTAAGCTGGCACCCCCTCTACAAGATTTTTTTTAAACTTACGTGATAATTACGGGCTTTTTATGGGTTCGCAGATCCCCTAAAAATAATTTTTGGGCTCTTGCCATTTCCGAGAAAAATCAAATTCAAGTGTGGGGGTGCTAGCTTAACGTTAAGCTAGTGCCCACTTTTTTCTTAAGGTAGTTAGACATACCTACTTGGTCTCAGATTTATGGGCTCTTCGAATATGCAATTCTCAATTGCATCGGAACTACCCTTTCGAAGTTAATCGATATTCAAAAATTTTGAAAATTCGAAAAATAATTTTTTTTCTCTAACTTTGCAGTATACTTATGAATGAATTATGGGCTCTTCAATGCACCTAACCACGATTTTTAGGCTGCACCCTAATAGCAATACCACCTTCGAAGACATATCGAAAATCCTTAATATGGATATTTATCGAAATTTGTTGCGCGATAATTACATGCTATTTATGGGCTCTCGAATCCCCTCAAAAATATTTTTTGGGCTCTTGCCATTTCCGAAAAAAATCAAATTCAAGTGTAGGGGTGCTATAGCTTAACGTTAAGCTAGCGCCTACTTTTCCCTTAAGGTAGTTAGACATACCTACTTGGTCTCAGATTTATGGGCTTTTCGAATATGCAAACATTGCACAATTGCATCGGAACTACCCTTTTGAAGTTAATCGATATTCAAAAATTTTGAAAATTTGAAAAATAATTTATTTTTCTCTAACTTTGCGTTATACTTATGAATGAATGCATCCAATGCGCCTAATCACGATTTTTAGGCTGCACCCTACTAGTAATACCACCCTCGAAGACATATCAAAAATCGTTAATATCGACATATATCGAAATTTCTTGCGCGATAATTACATACTATTTATAGGCTCTACAACGTGCCTAATCATCCGATTTTTAGACTGCACCCCTTGTAGCAAAAGCACCACTGAAAACATCAAAAACCATAAATTTTGAGATATATCGAAGTTTCTTGTAGGATAATTACCAGCTCTACAACGCTCCTAATCACGATTATTGGACTGCACCCTTAATAGTAACACCACTCTCGAAGTTATATCAAACATCGTTAATATTGAAATATACCAAAATTTCTCACGCCTTAATTACAGGACGCCCTGGATTCAAATTAAAAACAAAATGTTTCTTAAGGGTCTACAGTACGTGGGAATTTTTGATAGCTAAAATGCTTTTCGCTCTATACTTCTCATTCAGTTATTTCATAAAATTTTTACACTTTACTTGAACCAAAATAACAAGGAAAGTCCATTCTACAGAGGTGCTTTTTCGGATTTAATAAAAAAAATTTTTTTGTTGTACAAAGTTTACAAGAAAAACACAGAAAAATTAATTGATGTTTAAAAAAGTCCTAAAATATTAACCAAGGGTAATTCTGAAAAAAATCAAAAGCGCTGGTGTAGCTTATTAATCGCACTTCACTTTGCTTTTTGTTTCATTTTAATATATCTATTAATAAGATCAGGAGACGAATAATTGGAAATCAATTTTCTTTGGAGTTTTTAGTTTATTATTGGTGTCAAAAGAGGCCACTACATTTGCTAAATACTGTAAACACTAAATTTGGTTCCGCCTACTTTAGAGACGTGTGCGATAATAGACCATATGAACAAAATGTAGCAAATACTTTTATTACATATGTAGCTAATTAAATACTTATACTTTATTACTGCTTTACTAATTAAATATCGTATGTTTCATCCTTTATTCTTTATTCATAGAAGTAAAAGTACTATGATATATTTAATTGTAAACTGTAAAGCATAAATAAAATCTAACATCAGCTGTAATGGTACTATAAAATGCGCGTTAGCTTCACGAACAACTAAACCTTGTGGCTTGATGACAAAGATGCTTGCATTGTAATTCATGTATCGCAGGTTCGATCCCTGCTCGGTTAGTTATTTTTTTAATTTGAACTTGTTAGTTCTTAAAAAGAATAATTATTTACTTAATTATTTAAATTATATTTTTTAATGTTATTTTTTTTTATTATTATTGTTCTTATAAAAAAAAGCCTACCGGACTGGAATCGCTCCTGCGACCTTCGAAGCATAAGGGATAATTGTTGAATGCGCTCACGTACATTGTAAACCATTAGAGTTAATATTAGATTTTATTTATTTATGCTTTACAATTAAATATTAAATGACGTGACGCCGAATTCAAAAATTTCTTTTTTAAATGAAAGTAAATTCAAAACAACGGAATATGTGTTTCTGCATTTAATATAGTGCGACACAAATTAACGCATACAAGATGCAAGGTATTAACTTGGTACCTATAAAAGAATTGGCTGAAAAGTACAGTAACCGCTTTTACAGATTTCCGCGGGTTCTATTCCCGCCAGCTGCATAACTTTTTTTTTTAGATTATTTTTAATAAAACTACATCCTGTTTACAATTGCATTATTTTGTAAATTTAATTCAATAAAATTTTTAATCGTATATTGAACTCGATGTCATATCAGCTCCCCTTGTTGAACAATGACTAAAAAGGATAATTTTATGTAATTATTTTTTTGTAATGTTATAGTATTTACAAAAAAAAGTTTATTTATAAAATATATTAAATAATAATTAAAAAATATTTTGCATTAACTGAGATTTGAACTCTCGTTCGTTTATTCGAAACTAGTACGCATAATCGAATGCAGCATTCGACTACGAAGCTGTTGTCATACATTTCTTCTTTAATGAATGTCCATTTATTATACCTTTTTGGTTGATTCTTTTTTATTATTACTTGCTTTTTAATTCTTTTTTACAATATTACTAATTACAGTACATTTACTTATCAACTGATTAACATTAACTAATCAACAATTAATATTAATTCATCTACGCATGTAAGATTTATGCTTACTAAATATAAATTTAGTTGAAATTCTATAACAAAGAGGGGAAATGAGTAGGAGAGAGATGCATGGTTTTTACTACTCAATATGGGCGTTTAATTTTAGCAAACGAATCCACCCATATTTCAGATAATTTTTTCGAGGTTATGTTAAAAACGATAAATGCTCCTGCATGGTATAGGCCCTTAATTTATCGTAAATATGTGATGAAAAGTAAAAACTTGTCGCACTTCCATGGAATTCCATAATTTGTATTATTTTCACTTCACGGGTATGTCAATAAATATGTAGAGGCTTGTTGGAACATAATTCTATTGTCAATACCTCCATTTTGTTGTACCAACATGTTTGATTTTGAAGTAACTCAAGATATCCATTAGCGGTAAGAGTTTCACCAAGAAAAAAAGGTCCTATGATATAAATAATTAAGTTGGGAAATTTTTTTATAGTCGTAGTTTTTTGATGTATTAAAATGAACACACCATTAAAATGTGTCCTATGATATGTCCTTCTATAACACCTGTCCATACATTGACTTTTTGCGGATATTGTGTGTGTCCTTTGTCCGCCCAGTATGGATTTGTGTTTGACCAATACTGACAATTATGTGGATTGATCGTACCGTTCAGCATAAATGTCGCTTGATCGGAGAACGCAATCATACATCTACCCATTAACTGCAATGTCTAGGAAACGAAATTTTGCTCTCCTTAAAATTATATGAACAGATGTCTGTCTAATTTCTAAATTTTCTGCTACTTCTCTTGTAGAAACCTTTGGTGCTGCTTCGTTTGTTAATAAAACATCCAACGCTTTATCTGCACTTGTGGATTTGGCTGTTAAAGCACCCACAACAGTGCGTTAATAGCTGATTTGAGTGCTTTAAAGTTGATAGCATTGGAAAAAAATTGAAAAAACAGAAAATTGACAAAAACTTCACTCTAAAAAATTTGAATTTGCAAATGTCACATCAGTGTCAACTACCACAAAATTCCCTAAATTTTGAAATTTTTTTCTTATTTAAAAAGGGAATATAATAATAGTCCCTTTCAGAGACCATGAAGGCCCATTGGGGTGTATAGAAGGGTAGGCTGCTATTTCTCGAGCCATTCGGTACTCAAGGGTGGTAAAGTGGCTAGCTTTATGCACCAACCGCCTATTATTACCCCAGGTACTCATTTTCGCAGGCTCAGTCGAGCTGGAAGCCTTAGATAATTTAAAAATTCCAATGTATTATCCCTGGGATTCGAACCCAGGACCTTAAGATTGATAGTCAAGTGCCATACCCACTGAGCTACCGTGGCTCCCAATTTAAAAGGGAATAAAAGGCACAAAATAGAAAAAATAGCATAAAAAAACTCGTCATTAGTCATTATTGCACTCGTTCTTTAGAAAACTTGCCTCAAGCGCCTCGTTTTCTAAATTTGGACTCTTGCAAAAATCTTGCCTTATGAAACTCGTTTTTTAATATACTATTGTGTTTTTTTTAATTGTAACTTTTGTTATAATAAGTTATAGAGATGCACGGAAGCTTCGGTTTTGCTTCGGTATTCGGCAGATTCGGCCAATTTTTAACAGATTTGGTTTTGGCCGGCCGAAGTGGATCTTTTTGTTTTTTCTTTCGCAATCTGACTTATTTGAGTTAGGGATGCAGCATTTAAACATTTAAAGGTGTAAACTTTTAGTAGTAAATAAATGTTATGGGCTTTTGAAATTCTCGTTTTCTTCATTTTTGAGCAACTTTGGACCTCAACATCTCTGATGGGCACAAATGGATTTTTTTTATATTATGTGGATATGAAGCAGTATACAGGGTGTCTCAAAAATAACGAACAATAACGCAGAGGGTTAAAAAGCGTCCGAGGTAGAATCTAAAACTAAAGAAAAAAAAACTCTACCTTCAAAAAATTTTTTTTGTAAATTTGTTAAAAATTGTTTGCAATACTTTTTGCTAATACGGTCCTGTTATATTTTGCATCAATTTGATAATAAATAATAAGTCATCCAGCATTGGGATAGTCAAAACATTGTAAAGCGATATGTGTAGAGTTAAGCAAAAATTCGGAGAAGTCGATTTAAAAACACGTATATTGGTCAAGGTTACGTCTTTATAAACACCATGACATATCACCGTAATAAGCGTTTTTGTTATAAACTGCATAGTTGCAAAAAAGTTCCAAACGTTTGATGATAGTTCATCAAACTAATAATTTTTATTATCAAGAGTTTATTTGAAGGTGTTTTCCGTTTTAAATAAAATAGATTAATGGTAAAAATTGCTCTTATTTAATAAATTGCGACCCTTGTAGTTTTTTGAGTAAACCACAATCGGGCCGCAAATTCAACCTGGCGGCGCCCTAATTATGAAAATGTTCTTTTTAAAAGTTTAATTTATCTTCTGTTTATTTTCGAATGTTATTACAGAACGTAAAAATATATTTATGTTGTGTATGTTAGCGGTATCCCGATAAGCCAGGAGGTAATTGAGTACAAGAGACGCGGGCGGAAGATCCGTCGATGGGTTGCGGGCGCCTGGACCATGCTCGCAGGGAAACCAGTCTGTTGAATGACCACAAGAAAGGAGAAACGTTACAGAGTTGATCGCTTGTTAATTATTGTTGTGTGTTATTAGAGTAATAAATCGGATTGTTGTTGACTGAGTTCGTAGTTTCTAACTTATCTTCGATCCTTGCTAACATGTATCCCTTTTTTAAATTGCGTTTTGTTTATTTTACATAGATTAAATTTCACTATGTGTATTTTTGCGGAATGTTTAGTCCAAAATTTTATTTACAAGCACAGAATACGAAAGAAAGAATTGCTATAAATAAGGAAAGTCTGCGAAAGGGGATGTTTATAACAAAGAGAGTTTTTGATTATTGACTTACGTTCATTGAGAAATTTCGAGCCCAAGATCCTTTTTGTAAAATTTTATTTCAGTTTTAATGAAAAGATTTACTATTAGTTTTAAATATTAATGCTTCAGATTCTAGTAAAATGTATTAGCATCGCATTTTTTAAATTACGTTCAACGCCGCCACACATAAAGAATTCCCTTTAACTTATTGAAATATGATATCAGATGCTTTCTTTAAAGTAAGATGTTTTAAGCTGTTATTAGACCTTGAATTTATTTTAAAATAAACAAACCATAACATGGCAAAACGGAACGTGTCTTATTTACGAGTGTTTTCAAGATCAACTCATTTGGGTATTTTGCGGCATTGACAAAATTGTGCTGTATTGACAAATGCTGTAAAGTTCAACAAACTACAGTCCTCAGCATTATGCGACATCAGGAGATTGTGGAGCAGAACGTGCAGGACCGGACTCAAAACTTGAACCTTAAATAACTCTGAAAGTAAATATTTTAGAAAAAAAAGTTATGGGAAAAACTTTCTCTACACATCATCAACTATCTCGTATTCACGTATTGTCCGTTATTTTTGAGACATGCTGTATGATGGTAAACTATGGTGAAAATGGTAACTTTGATATTAGTTTGAGAACAGAGTTATGCTCATTAGCTGTCATTCAATATACACGGATTGAGAGGAAAATCGGAACGGAAGAAAATACAAAGAAAAAGCACCCTTGTCATATTATTAACTTTAGTTGATCACTGCAAGAACTTTTATCAATACTTCACATACAACAAAGTTTATTACATATATATATATCACAGCTTATCAGGCCCGCAGGCCTATAGCTTGTATTGTCTTTTTCCATTGCACGCTGTTTTGGGCTAGCACCTTCCAGTTGTTTATTCTTGCTTCCATTAGGACTTCCTCAATGTTTTGTTTGGCCGCCCCTTCCGGTTCTTTCCTCCCATATTGGTCATGAAAATTTGCTTTGCTAGTGTATTTCTTGGCTTCTCATTACGTGTCCTACCCATCGTAGTTGATTTTGTTGTATGATTGTGTCTATTTTTGGTTCCTTGTACAGCTCATCCAGTTCCATGTTCATTCTGCGTCTCCAACCTTTTTCATCCTGTACCCCACCATAAATCTTTTTTAAATTCTTTTCCCATATTTTTTGTTTTTCGGAGTTTCCTTTTGTTAGCACCCACGTTTCACTTGCATATGTTACAGTAGGTCTGATTATTGTTTTGTACACTTTTATTTTAAGGGAGCGTATGTTTTTATAGCCTAGGATGTTTTTTAACTAATCTGTACTTCTGGAACCTATCGCGATACGTCTGTCTATTTCTGATGTTATGTCTCCTTTAGTATTAATCTCTACCCCCAGGTGCACTGCACTTCCTGTTAGTTTAAATTTAATTTTATTATTCTCTTGCTTACTTTTAACTACATTACATATTTGTCCTTATTTGTCTCTGTTGTTCCTTTGCCTAAAACCATATATTGGGATTTCTTCTCATTTATTTTTAACCCAACTTCTTTCGCCTCATTTTCTAAAACTTTCACTAATCTCTTAAGTTCATCCTGTGTTTTTGTCATTATTATTAGGTCATCTGCATAGGCCAAAATCTGGTACGGTTTTGTCAAAATGTTATACTTCGAATTTATCTGGCTTTTCCTAATAACTCCTTCTAAAACCAGATTGAATAGAAGTGGGGACAGGGGTTTTTTGTTCACTTCAAAACTTTTGGATAAATCTCCCTGTACTTTTATTTGGCTTGTTGTGTTCTTCAGCGTCATATCAATTAGGTCCCTGGTTTCTTTTTTTACATTTAATTCCTGCATTGCCTCTTGAATTTTCTTTCTCTTGTCGTAAAGCCATTTTAAAATTGATTAACAGTGCATATACTGTAATATTTTTCTGTTTGCATACATTTCTCTTGTATCTGCCTTATTATAAAAATATTGTCCACTGTTGATTTCCTCTTCTTGAAACCTGCCTGGTACTCTCCTATTACTTCTTCACACTCCTCTTGAACCCTTTTCTTTATTAAGTGTGCTATAATTTTATACGCTGCATTTAAAAGAGCTATAGGACGATAGTTTTCCCGTCTTTGGTTATCACCTTTTTTGGGTATCGGACAGATGATTGATTTGTACCAGTCGTCAGGCATTTTCTACTGTCTCCATACTCTTTAAATTAGCTCGTATAGTCTTTCTAGCCACTTATATAATAATAATAATAATAATCGTTTATTACCCAACAGGTTTCCCCAATAATAGAGTAATATACAAAAAAACTTAAAAAAAATACATAGTTAAAAAAATGAAATTTAGAAATTTAGAAACGTGGTGTATGCATGAGTATGAGTGTGAGTGTTCCGTTACTGGAGTTGATTTTGAAGTATTGTTTTGAATTATTATTATTATCTCCAGCATTCTTAATTAGCTCTATTATTATTTGATCAGATCTTGCGCTCTTGCCATTCTCCGTCCATCCAATCACTTCTTTAACTTCTTCTACGGTGGGTTCACTTGTTCGGTCTTTGTCTTCATATATTTGCATGTTCCTCTGCTCTTTTCTTCCTTCCATTTCCTGGTGCTCTTCTTTTAATATTTCTTCAAAATGTTCTGCCCATGCTTCTTCCATTTCTTCTTTGTTTATGCTAAAGTTTATTACATTTATTTATTATTTGCCGGATTTGTTAGCGCACTTCGTAATTTATCCCACTGAAGTGCTTACGTATAATCTTTTATCAGTTTTTATTGGTGATGGTAGATGCAAACAGTAACAGTAACGTCCGCTTTATGACGCCTATAAATTAAAAATCAAAACGATATAGGATTATAAGAGAAATCTAAGTATTTCCGGGGAAGCGTTTAAACGTGCAAGTGTTTAATTTTGTATGGTTTAAACGTTTAGTTTTAGCGTTAGTTAGTTATTATTTAGCAGTTATTTAATTTTTAGCATTTCAAGCATTTATTTTTAAGTCCTGTCTAGACGTTGACGCAAAGGGAGTGTACATATTTTGTTCTGACTAAAAGTTCAACAATAAATTGAAGAATCCGGGCCAAAGAAATCACGTGGGCGAAAATGCAAAATGCATCCCGAATCACGCGGCGATCACGTGCTCGACTTAGATTGCTCCCGGAAAATGCTGAAAATCTACTTTTTATCAACCCTAATTTTTTTAAATTAAATTTTAAATACTGAAATGTTTTTTTAAGTTTTTGCCATCGTGTTTTTTATAATCCGATATTGTTTATTTTTTATTAATTTTGTTTAGTTATACATTAGCCGCTAGTTGGAGTGAATACTCTATTAAATGAACAATTCGTTTATATGAACAACAGAAATTTAAACAATAACATGTTCAATTTAATGAACAGCATAAATTAGTGAAATATATGTTGCTAAATTCGCATGTATGAATAATCTCTCAATAATAATAAATCTCTCAATAATAATTTTTACATACCTGACAGTGTTGTTCAGTTATAAAATGTATTTAAGTAAATAAATATAATAAAACCTTTTTAAAGAGTGCATTCAATTGAGTGAACATCTTGTTTGTATGAACAAGCTTGGTTTAATTAGTTCACATAATCGAGCGGCTACTGTGTTTTGTATTATTTTATTATAGCAAAATGAATAGTAGGAAACGTATTTTTCAGACACCAATGTTTTCTTTTTGTGACATAATTTTGAATTAATAAAGCTAATCAAAACTCCAATTTCTATTTTGCTACAGCAAATTTTAATGGCCGCATATTCAGTATTTGGTGATTAGACCAAAAGCCGCTTTGGTGCATCACTAATAAATTAGCATTACTAAATAGAGAATAATAAACTCTTTTCAGTAATTCAAAAAAACGCAGGTGCATTAATCATCTCAAGATTTCAAAAATTACCAAATTTCCCAGAATGCTGCATTCAGGAAACTGCGACTTATAGACAATAATGTGAACAAAATATTTTACATTTTCATCATTTCAGATATTCTTGGCCAAAGGAAATGTTCCAGCACAAAATTACAACTTCTTCATGGATATTTTATTAGATACAATTCGCGGAGAAATTGCCGTGTGTCTAGAAAGGGCTTATGAAAAGATCTCATTAAAAGATGCTTCCCGAATGTTATACTTGCCATCACAAGAAGCAGTCTTAGAGTTTACTGCAAAGGTATGCATAATTCAAGAATCATTTTAAAAATACTTTTTGACACGATTTAATTATTTCTAGCGCAAATGGAAACAAGGAAAGGATCGGCTCTTCCACTTTGTTCCTGAAGTTAAGAACAATGACGAACCTATACCATCAAGAGAATTAGCAGAACAAGCAATTACATATGCACGTGAATTAGAAATGATAGTCTAAATTTAAAAATTTGTACTTTTATTTTTTTCTACGTATCATAAGATGTAACAAATATTTACAGTTTTAAAAATTAATAATACAATATTTAATAAAATTAGTTTGCATTAAAATCGTATTTATTCCATTCCTTAGAAAATTCTAAAACCCTTTGTTTTTGTTCATCAAATTTTTGTGGTTTTGGTTTCCTCCACTTACTGTGATGTAAATCCAACATTCCACCAATTATCTCTTGAGCAAAATTCGTCGGAAATAACCTTTGATCTTCAATAACATGAGCAAATCCTTCATCCATTCCAAAGGAAACTGAAAAATATGGCAGACCTTTTGGAATTGCCCGCCTAACATCACGTCCAGCTAAAGAAACTAATTTTTTATTCGATGCCCATTCCATTTCTGATTCATCAATTGCTTTTTTAAAATATATGGGTGCTAAATCTCCTTGTTCTTTAGGAACTGGGACACAATGTAAAGTCATGTGTGGATGTCGATGTAAAAACATAGCAGTTTCAAAAAAGATTACATCTTCATCTTTCGAATTAAACATTCTGGTAAGGGCTCTACGAAAATTCAATATTTCTGACCATTCATTTTCATCTAGTTGCGTGGAACATGATGTATGACGAATTGGTACCAGTAAACAGTGTCCGTCCGTTAGTGGTTCATAATGTGGAAGGCTTAAATAGACTGTTTCATTCATAGACACCATAAGATGTTTCAGCATCTTCTCCGATTGTAAACAGCTGTTACAGTTATCCAATGCCTCCGTCATTTGTCGATGATCACTCATTGCTTTATCTTTATTTCGTCTATCCACCTTCTCCTCCGATTCTTTCTTTCTTATATTATCAGTAAACACATCATCTAAGTCATCATTTTTATGAATACGTCCTGCTAACTCCATAAACTGTCTGTTAGAATCTTCCATTGAACTATACTTTTCATTCTCGAACATTTGATTTAGAGAAAATTTATCATCATCAGGGAAATAACGCATACGTTGCCCATCATTATGTGTTTCCACCTTTTGCTTTTTCCGTTTTCCTCCAGAATATTCTCCATATTCAGACTGTTTTTTCAGCGGTCGTGAATATCCTTTAGAATCGGTTTGTGTTAAAATAACATCTTGTTCAGAGGAACTTTGAGGTGCAACATTGGATGATCGTACTTTCCTTGCATTTTCTAATTTTTCTCTCAGTTCTGTTATTAGACCTGTATCACCTAATATTTCTGCTTTAACTAATTTGGCTGCTAGAGCATTCAACTCGCTATCAGATAATATCTGCTCTTCTGTTGTACTTTCATTACCTGTTCTCAAGATGCTTTCACTTTGAAATAAATTATTTCCTGAAGTTTCCGTTGCTGTTTTCTTACGCCAATTTGATGATGAGCCCATTCTTCTAGGATCACTTCTGGATTTATATGACTCAAACAAATCTTCGGATGGCTTTTGAAATTTTGGTAAACCATCACCACCACCTTTCCAGTAAGGATTTAGTTCTCTAACATTCTCGGAAGGATTGTACATTTCTTTTTCCTTTTCTATTCTCTTATTGGTTTCTCGTTCTAACCGTTTATCAATGTGTGATATTGATGTAAAATTGGTTGGCAGACTCATCCATTCATCTCTCTCTACATTACTTTGTTTATTGTATACTGTATTGGAAGTACCAGCTTCAGGAGATGGTTCTTTTTCAATCCATTGTTCTGGTGAAGAACCCGAGGTTGATGAGTATTTACGTTCTTTCTTTTTATGTTTCTTTTCTTTTTTGTGTTTTTTCGACTTTTTTTCTTTATGTTTACCCATCTTTTAGTTATTGGTTAATATGAGATTTCTTTACAAAAATGCACTTTACTCAGTAATGTGTTTGTAAATAGGTCAAACTTGAGGTTATGTTTTATATTAAATCATTTCCAAGATATAGGGAAATTCCAAGTTATTATGTTGTATAGCGTGTTGTACTGATTTTGTACTATTTTAAGTAGAGTTCTTAAATAATACTAATCTGACACAGCCAGTCTCAGTGGATTAGTGGTTTGCATGTTTGCTTCATAATCCAAAGATCGCAGGTTCGATCCCCGGCCGAGCTGGTAATTTTTCATAGCGGAGAAAAATTTAATCATGCCTTCTTTTCGGATAGGAAGTAAAACTGAAGGTCCCGTGTCAATGCGAGGTTTGGCACGATAAAGATCCCTACTGGGGGTGGAATTCCCCCAGATTCGGCTAAATTCTAGTAGGGTCGGCCAAATGATCATAGCAACCGGTACGAAGGATGCTCCGCCATCCCGATTCCTCACCCAAAAACAAACAAACTAATCTGACAAGTAGCGTGAAGTTTAGGTACTATTGATTTCATAATGATCTGTAATAGGAACAGTAAGGCTAATTGCTAATATGATGCTATTTTATTCTTTTTTGTTCAATATACCTATAGGCTATACCTTGAGTACCGTACGGCTCGAGTAACAGCAGCCTACCCTGCTATACCCCAATGGGCCTTCATGGCCTGTAAAAGGGGACTATTATTACTATTATTATTATTATGCACAGATGCATTATAATTAGACTATTATTGATAGATCTATCTAAACATAACTGTCTCTTTATGCCCCAAGGGCCTCTTTATGATCCGACGGGCAATAATGAAACGTCAATTAAATGTCAGAGCTGTATTTGTAGAACTTGATTGGTTGATTGGTTCTTAATATAATTTGTAAACTTATCACCAATGAAAATAAGCTGAAATTAAGTATTTTAGATAGTAACTAGGATAATGGGCCCTACGGGCCTAAGCACTTAAGTATGATAGAAATAGCATTTATCGATTTTTTTAAAAGTAGGTCAGTATTTACATGACCTACATAATTCTCCAATCGATTCTCTATCGATAAAGCACATATTAGTACCAAATAACACTCAATAGCACTAAATAGTACGATAGAATCAGCATTTATCGATTTTTTAAAACATAACCTAATTTAAAAAATTTTAAAACATAACCTAATTTAAGAAATTTTCGGTCGTGCATTATCCTCGGCAAATTACGCGTCGAATGAGCCCAAGCCCATCTCTCCAGCCCTTATAGAACGCGAGAATGGGGCTCGGACACACATACAAATCAACTTTAGTAGTATTGGACTATAGTAACGTACTTCGTATATATGCACATAAGTATACGTACAGCGGCTTGATGTAACCTACGTACTCACTTAATTATATTTTTTACACAATAATAGATTTGAGATAAAAACAATCTGTGCATAAAATAGTGTATGCATTTCGGGCATAACTTGCTTTTATGGCCCTACAACCTTTTCCTAGCCCTCGGCTGACGCCTCGGGCTAGAAATAACGCTTCTGGCCATAAAAGCTTCTTTATGCCCTTAATACATAAATAACTATTATACCTATAGGCCAGTAAAATTAGACCCGATTGGGACCGTTGGTGGAAATAAATGTTGGAAAGCGGGAGATCGCTTCATTTGATGTCAAATATAAGTATCCTAGGTTTGCACGGTCCCTCGACGCGACCTTACCTGAGGCCATCAAAAGAACCACGAAATCTTCGGACCTTTTTTCGTTTTTCGCTTATAACTTCAAAGCGGTGCTTTCCAACGAAAACTTCACTATTACAAGAATTAAAAAGCATTAAATTCTGCTTCGGATGAGTATCCAACACTTTAAATTTGGTCCAGTGGTATGGTCGAAATCGACGGTCGAAAAACGACAATTTTACAAATTTTCGATTTTCCGTCAGACCGGACGCCCACAGGCTTTCCGTATAAAAAAATGTTGGGCTCATTCTGATTGTTAATATAAGTCGAGAAATACCTAAGCTTTGATATTGTAGAGGTTGCCGGATTAAACTGATGGCCATTTCTTTGTCATCCTCCATCACAGCAATTGGGATCAATCCATATTAAGTGCTGCAGTACTGGTCGCTCGATCGTTTCGAAAAAAAAATCTTTTGTGTGTTATCACATCTAAGTATTAGTAGATCAAAACCGCTGTTATTCTACTTTTATTCCTTTTGATGGAAATATGGCAGCCATATTTGTTTCGTTGTATACGACGTTTCTTACAATTTTTTGATGTAAACGTAAATCTTGATATCTAAGAAGGGTTGGTCCTAGAGACAAGCGGTAGAAACCATTGCATTGCTCCCATGTCAGACTACATCTTTTAATCTAAACATAATTTTCGTAGGATGCTTACTTATGGGTGAAATCTAACTCCGAAGTTTAACAACGTTTTTACAAAAATTCCCGCTTTCTAGGGAGGCATATTTCATATATCCAGATGAAGTCTTAGGGCTGATTTTATTTTTAAAAGTACACGGTTAGAGGTAGTTTATGTATAAAATATTTTAAATCTGAGATTTTACTATTTTGGTATTTATGGGCTTTTTCAGTTCTCGTTATGATACGTAATATCAAGATTTACGTTTACATAAAAAAAACTACGAACACCACGAAACAAATATGGCTGGCATATTTCAATCAAAAGGAATAAAAATAAAATAACAGTGGTTTTGATATAGCAATACTTAGTTGTGATAACACACAAAAAAATTTTTTCCGAAATGATCGAGCGATCAGTACTGCAGCACTTCATATGGATTGATTCCAATGGGGGATGACAAAGAAATGTCGATTAATTTAATCCGGCAACCTGTACAATATCAAAGCTTAGGTATTTCTCGACTTATATTAACAATCAGAATAAGTCCAACGGGTTTTTTATACGGAAAGCCTCTGAGCTTCCAGTCTGACGGAAAATCGAAAATTTGTAAAATTGTCGTTTTTCGACAGTCGATTTCGACCATACCCCTGGACCAAATTAAAAGTGTTGGATACTCATCCGAAGCAGAATTTAATGCTCTTTAATTCTTGTAATAGTGGAGTTTTCGTTGGAAAGCACTGCTTTAAAGTTATAAGCGAAAAACGGAAAAAGGTCCGAAGATTTCGTGGTTCTTTTAATGCCCTCAGGTAAGCTCGCATCGAGGGACCGTGCAAACCTAGAATACTTATATTTGATGTCAAACGAAGCGATCGAAACCATCTCCTGCTTTCCAACATTTATTTCCACCAACGGATTCTATTTTACTGGCCTACTACATATATGCATAAAATAAAATAATAAAAATTAGCATGATATTAGCCTTGCTGTCCTAGATCATTATGAAACCAATAGTTGACGGACACGATTGAAAATTCATTCAAAACAAAATTCAGTTAAGGAGCCAGATATTCATTTATATATAGTTATTAGTAGGGTTACCTGATTTTGTTACATTTCCTTAGGACAAGGTCTTTAGTGGCAGACTTTAGTGTTTGAGAGAGTAGCTGTAAGAAGGAACATTGCAAGTTTAACCGATGGGATATTTTAGGAGTATTAGACCATGTTTACCTCAGAAATTGCAAAACAAAAATTGTCTTAAATCTTGGTTAGAATCATATATGGTTAGAATAACGTCAGCAACTGTCAATGCTTAAATTTGATGAAATAAATAAAGATTATTAAAAGTTTCACAGTTTTATTAAAATATAACCTGACAATATTGTTTCGACAGCTATGCTGTCATTATCAAAGGTAATATAATTATAAACAAACACGTCGCTAAGGTAGATACAAAATAGGTAATTAGATAAAATAATAATAATAATCATAATTAAATATCTAATACTTCCAGTAACGGAGAATTACTGAGCTCAAGTTGTTCATTCATTAAAGGTACCCCGAGTTTGTGTTTTTTTATCTCAAAGGCTTCTAAAATGTCTAATTTGCGTTTGTTATTACAAAAATGTAGGAATTTAATATTATTTTGAGGAGTCATTGTGTGATTTTGTTCTAAAAGGTGTTTGGCGTAATTCGATTTTTCAGGATGTTTATTTTTGTAATGACGTACGTGTTCTTTATATCTTATGTCAAAATTTCGAAGTGTTTGTCCAATATATACCGAACTACAAAAAGAACAATTTAAACGGTAAATGCCCGATTTCATGATATCATGTGTTCTGTCTTTAGCATTAAATAAAAATGAAAAAGTGTTAGTGTTGGTTTTAAATGTTATTTTATAATTGTTGGTTTTTCTTAGTATATGTGCAATTTTTTCTGATATTTTGCCAAAATATGGTATAGATATGTAATTTGTGTCTTCTGTTTGATTGTCAATGGGATATATTCTTTTGATAGCTAACCTATAATCTTTTTGTTTAATTAAAGTGTCAATCATGTTCGGATTATAATGATTTGCATGTGCTAGTTGTTTAATGGTTGATATCTCTTTGCTAAAATCTGATTTTGTTAGTGGAATAGTTAAAGCTCTGTGTACTAATGATCTGTAGGCTGCTATTTTATGTGTATTATGGTGACAAGATTCATTTGGTATTGTTATGTCTGTTTGTGTTGGTTTTCTGTATATGGAAAATTCAAATACCACGAGATCATTTGAATTTATAATTAAAGTTGGCTGTGATTTTTAAATTAGATTGGCAACACTAACTGTTCACTTCACAGTTTGATTTGAATTGTCAAAGTGACGCTCCAAAATGTTTAATCTAGAACATAAAATTGCATAACCTCTAATTTACACAGCGAGTCAATTGGCAGGATCGCCAAACCTATAAAAAAATTCCCGCCTACTTTAATTTTAAATTTAAATGATCTCACGGTAGATTGTCTGCGTTAATCTTGATATTTAAGTCTAGAAAGTTTATAGCCCTGTTTTGTTCTGTTTCTAGTGTAAATTTTATATTAGGGTGGATACTGTTTATAAGAATTAAAAATTCATTGATAACCTCAAAAGAACTGTCAAAACAAGCTAGAATGTCATCAACATAACGAAACCAGAAGATAATGTGTTTAGAGAGGTTTAATTCAAATATTCTATCTTCAAACTTGACCATAAATATGTTAGCTAATAGAGGACTTAGAGAATTACCCATAGGTAAACCATCCTTTTGTAAATAAATTATGTTATTAAAAGTGAAATAATTTTGACTTATACAAAGGTCAAATAATTGAATTAACTCTAACCTTTTAACTAATTCTATATTACTATTGATCAAGAAACTATCTAATAAAGGAATACATTCTTGTGGGGGTATTCTGGAGAACATGTTGCAAATATCAAAACTAACAAGTTTTGAATGTGGTGGAAGATGTATGTTTTGCAGCTTATCTACTAATTCTAATGAATTTCTAACAGAGTATTTCGATTTGTAACCTATCGTGTTAATAATCTGGTTCAGTTTTTTGGATAAAATGTGATTAGGTGCATTGATGTATGATACAACTGGTCTTATTGGCATATTCTGTTTGTGCGTCTTGACTAATCCATATAGTTTAGGTATTTGTGGGTTTTTATTAATGATTTGTTGCTTTTCTAATTCTGAAAAGCAGATATTGCAGTTTTCTAAACCTTGTTTTATTTCTTTTTGGAATTTTGTGGTTGGGTTTTTGTTTAAAGTTGCTAAATTTTCTTTATTAATAAATTCATTAACTTTTTGTATGTAAATATCTTTTGAAAGAATTACCAAAGTGTTACCTTTATCTGCTTTAACAGAAATTAGATTGTTCTCTGTGATTTTCTGTTTTATAGATTGAAGAAGTGAATTTAATAAAACTGTGAAACTTTTAATAATCTTTATTTATTTCATGATTATGGAGTTCCACAAAATAAGGCTGGAAACAATAAATTTGACATTATCATTATCAAATGCATATTATTTTCAATTTAGTAATTCATCTTCTTATAGATAATAAATAATTGTCAATTATAAATAATCCTTAAATTAATCACATTTAGTGAATTTCTTCTAAGGAAGCAAATTGTAACAACCTTAACAAAATTAATAAATTGTAACAACCCCACAACCAAGATTGTTTGAAGATCATAATTCAAAGTTTTAGAGTGGCCCTCAACCAGTCTGGATCTTAGTGTTATTGAAACCTTGTGGTAGAAGATGAAGCAACACCCGAGAAAGCGAGAAACAGTACTCAAACAGCAATTCCCGCGATGAATTTGAAATTATCAGAAATTGAGGCATCACTCCCCTTAGAACTCAGAATGATATACCAGCCGAATTCAAGCGGTGGTTAAAGCTTAAAGGGAGATGTTACTTCTTATTAAATTGTGTTTATAAAATGCTGTACGAATATTGTCAAGGATTTTGTAAAATTCTTGGAAATTGTTTTCTGTAGATCTTGTTTTTTAAAGTTAATTTGGAATCCTAGTTGGAAAAATAAACGTAAAATTCACAATTTCATTCAAAATGACTAGAGTGACTCTAGAAATGACTGATTTTTTATTTCAAAATTGCAACTGTCCGAATATTTAGTTGCTAGTGCTCGTATATTTTAGTCTTTCCTCTCACGTCTCATTAAGGGGGCGTTATTGGCGCAAAATATAGCTCACGTTTTTAATTTAGTTTTCTTTTAATAATCGGTTTTTTTTCTAAAAAAATCTAAGAAAACAATAAAGAGAATAGCTATTTATGTAACAAGTACATAATGTAGGACTTTATAGACAACCACAGTTTATGGCCGAGCGAGCAAGGCCTATAAAAAGGGCGAGTCTATAAGGTCCGATTATGTAAGAGTTGCTTTATGTTCGATTCCTAAAATTCGGTAATTATCAAAAGAAAATTAGTTTATAAATTTGACATCTATTCTTGACGGAAGAAAATTTGACATGTAATATATAGTTGTCATACTTTATTTTACTACTACCACTTTATTTTATGAGTTCATAATAAGCCAGTTCACTGCCGCAAAACAATACAATAAACAGTACTTTATAATGCAATCGGACATAAAGATTAATTATTCCTTATTTGTTTGTTTTTGGCCGAGGAATCAGGATGGCGGAGCATCCTTCGTACCTCATGGCACCGATTACTATGATCATTTGGTCGACTTCCTTATTACGCCAACTTTTATGTCAACAGACTTTCATTTAGGAACTCTAGGTAACACCAGTTGATATATAGTTGGTAGTGCTGGTTATTTTTATATGACGTGCTATCGGATTCAAACTTCAAAATTTGACGTTTATTAGTAAAAATGGCTACCATAGGTGACAGCTCACAACTTCATGAAAAATTTAATTCTTTACAAATAAAACTAGAACGTGACACAGAGAATTCCCAAAACACTGATATGGGAGAAGTGTCAGAGTATGGTTTACCATTAGAGGAAGTTTACAAATTAGCTGTAAGCTTTTATAAAGGTTAATTAATCATTGATAGGAGGTTAGGTATAACTCTAATTAAGTTCTTTTTTATCAGAAAAAGAAGGCAAAGCAGTACATTTCAGTTATGAAGACAAATTATCTTTGGTGGCATTTTCACAACAAGTATTGCACGGTCCTTTATTGGAAGCAATTTCCAAATTGCCTCCTTTAGGAGCATTAGACATGGTTGGACGAGATAGACGCTTAGCATGGCAAAAGCTAGGAAAACTGGAAACTAGTGCAGCACGAGCTGGTTTTGTAGAACTATTAAGCAGACGGTGTCCTTTATTTACTGCATACATTGAAGCACATCGAATGGAAAAGATAGAACAAGAACGATTAGCGTATGTATTGTTTTACAGAGAATAGGTTAGTTGCACAATAGATTTATAATTTGTTAGGAAAGAGGAAGCTAAACGTAAAATTATTGAACAAGAAGAAAGGCTGAAAAAAGAGGCTGAGGAAAAATTACTACAGGAACAGTTGCAAAAGGAAGAGGCTTTAAAAAGGCAGATTCAGCAAGCATTAAATGAGCAAACGTATGAACAATTTAGGAATTATGCAGAACAACAATATCCGGGTAAGTATTGGATTATAAGTGATCCAAAAAATATGCACTGGAGAATGAACAATCTTGTTTCTAATTTGAAGTATTTTCGACGAACAAAAAGTTCGTCTCTGAATTCGTGAAGTCTGTCTGTCTGTCGCCTTTTTCCAGGTTGACTTTTTTGAATTTTTCTTTTTGGAATCTTATAATACATCGAATTCTAAGAATCTTTTGGTTGAAACATTTTTTTGTATCTCTTCTGGAAAGTGGTCAAATTGACCACCGAAAATTTCGGTAAATTTTTGAAAAATAAAAAATTTTATATTCTTTAAAAATTTACGAAAAAAAATAAACATTTTTAGCAGCAAAAAATTTTTTTTAACGAAAAATTTTAGGACTTAGAATTTTGGTTTTTATGACAACTAATGTGTTACGTCGACATTAGTTTTCAAAAATAAATTAGTTTATTAAGTATATAGTTGTTTTTGTTCGTCATGGCAATGCTAGCTCTGCGCATTCTCACTAGTTTATTACTTAATTCAAAATGACGTAATGTAATCGCAGACCTGAATTCAGATGAGTTTCTAATCTATATCCCTGTACAAGTTGAGGCCTATGCTAATTTGGCACATTTAGCAACTTTAGTGATTCTTCCTCTGTGAGCATGTGTAATTGGGAACTTTTATCTTATCTTCACCAATTGATTCACAATTTTTCTATATCGTTATCAATTTCCTGCAACACGTTGATTTTCTCAGTAATGGTTAGACACTCGGTTTGACATTTTTTTGTACTAAGTGTAGGACTTTTCCAGTGATTGTATAATTTTACAGATTTTTTTGTAAATAATTTAAAATTTACATTTTAAATGTTCATATTTTTCAATATTACTTACAATTCAGGAATGCTTACTGCGAAACACTTAACAATGATCTTAAAAATTATCTTTTCAGTATACCTCTCTGAAAACATATAAATTTCATGTTTGTTTATTGGTTGCGAAAGGCAACCTTTCCCGTGCAGTGCACCGGAAAACTTTTCCCGTGCAGGCTTTCCCGTGCTCTTAATAAATAGCATTACGACTTTCAAAGCACTCTTTCGATTTATGATTCTATCTTTAAATTTTTCTGTTTTCTGAGTATTTTATTGTGGTTTTCAGAGAGGTATACTGAAAAATATCGTTCATTACTCGGCAAAAACCGCTTTTCCCGCGCTCGCTGGTTTCCCGTGGTCGCCTGCGGCTCCCACAGAAAACTTCCAACTCCTCGCCTCGTAATGAAATATACTATTCCTGAAAAGTAGATAAAAACTGCAGGATGACATTGTTTTTTAAGCTATAGGAAATATTGAAACAAATTATGATTATTTGTAATTTTTGGTTACCTCCAATTGGTTACCTGGAATTGTCAATAAATTCACTGTTAAATAAATAATTTAAAAAAAACTAAAATTTTCATATTATACGTATTTTCTGCAAACTATGGATATTCTCTCTAAAAACGGATGTTAAATGGTGTTGATGGATATTTACTAACCTCATTTGAGAATACATCAAGAATCAGTTTTTTGACACAATAATTTTCACTCTGTTAGAAGTTTGTCGCTCTTATTAGCATAAGTAAATTGGAAGTCGATTTTATCTAACTATAAGAAACAGGTTGTTATGTGTACTATACAGAGTAAGAGATATAAAAGTGTTATTACCAGTGTATAACCACTTGGTTGTTTTAGAACAGGATAGGTAGTTACAACATGTTTTATTGCTAATATATCAAATAACTAAACATTTAAACTAGCTGGGGAAGCAGCAGGTGAAGATGCAGTATATGAGTTTGAATTGCACTCTTTTCCTGAAATAAGTCCAATTTTTCAATATATTCTTCGTTTGTTTACATACTTGTCCCATAATATCCCCTTTGCAGTAAGTATTTTTCCATCATGTGTTTTACAGTATGGTATATAGTATGACTCTGCAAATTCTCCTGGAAATGTTATCGCTATTTCTTGAGCCAATTCTTTAAATCGTTTTGAAACTATTCTGTACCAAAAAATGATTTTAGATTTTTTGATTATATTAAAATGGATCAGTTTGGATATACCTTAAGTCAGGTTGACCCTTCAGCTCTCTCAATAACCAAAGTAGCTAATGAAGATCTTGAAATTTTTTTTAAAGAAAAAAGTTTTATAACTCTGCACTATTTCTTTACTTCTTTCTTCTGACTCCAGAAACTGGGTTAATGTGGTTCTTTCTTGAAAAGGGAAACCTAAGTTTCCCAAATGGGGATAATGTTTATCTGGATTTCGTAAACTAGTTGCTAAACAAATTAAACAAATAATTGTATAAAATCATTCTGAACATTAGTACTTGCAAACAAATTGATTTTTGTTTGACTTACATTCTTCATCCACTAACTCATTCAATGGAGTTGGAGGCAATTGCACTGGGGTGGAGCAATTAGACACTGATACTGTTGAAGTGTCACTCAGGGTTAGGGCTTCTTTATTAAACTATAATAATGATAATAGTTATGAAGACCTTCAAATCATATTTACCAAATTTTGCTTTGTTATCAAACATGCAGGAAACCTAAAAAATTTCAGCTAAAAAATTATTGTAACACCTATTCGTTTTTAGTGGGTTGGTAAACACAATTTCATGTAATGTTTACACATCTACGTATACGAAAAACTACTGTCGTAACGTAATTTCTTAATCATCGAAGTTACCCATTTACACAACGTTATAGGCTATATTACACTTTTGTGTAAATTTTAACAAAAGTTTTGTAAAAAGCAGTCACAATTTTTAAACAGCTGATTTACAGACATTTATTGACATTTACTATGGAATAATGTAACCACATTGAAAATGGCAAATTTCAAACAATACTATTACAGCAAGTAGCTGATAATAATAACAATAATACAGGCTGAAGTTACATTAATCTTTAGACCCTGTAACAAAACTTACATTTAAGTTTACAACATATCACAATACGTAATTTCAACAATAACTTTTTTCTCTGTGTAATCCCGCGTTTGAATGTGTACGCGACTTAGGGCCGATTGTTCAGTACGTGGTTAACTTATGGTTACTAGTAACTCGGCTTTAACTGTGAAAAGTGAGTTGTTCAGTAAGAAGTTAACTTTTAACTATCATTTATTTTTGTCGTTAACTAAACCACCGAGGTTGAGAGTTTAAGATGTGGTTAGATTATGAATAACCTAAAAATATTGGAGAGTGAGAAATAAAACTTATTGACAGGTGTTATAAACAAAAAAATTGTTTTAATAATTAATAAAACAAATAAATAGTATTTTACATTATTAGCCAGGTAAACCTGTTTTTACTGGCGATAGAAGGAGATGACCGACAAGCCGACAGGCGAGCCTGTCACCTTCTTGAGCCAGTAAAAACAGTTACCTTGCATATAATGTACACTATTTTATTTGTTATTCATTCGTAAACAACACACAACATTTATTGTATCTATAAAATCTGGTCTTAGTCCTAACAATGACAACAAAATGTGACACTTTTTTAATAATTTATGAGCCGTGGAAGTGTACGTAGACGTAGATGTTACTATGACAATTGGTCTATAAATGTCATTCTACATACTTGTAAAACTTTTTTACAAGTCAGTAGCTGGTAAAAGTAACTTTTTTGTAGTTTGTGTTGGGTTATGTTAAATGACGTTTACGAGTGAGTAACTAATAAAATAATTATTATTATGAAGGTGCATTTTCAATTATTTTTGAATACTTTTTTACCAACGATATTAATAGGGCTTCCCCTATTGCCGCCTAATTAACATCTCGATCTCTGGCAACTTTTATTATTTATTACTTGCACATGTAATTTATTATTAGATTGCATTAATAAAACGATAGAATTCAGAAAAATAAATGCGTTAGATAGCTTACACAGCAATTTACGTATAAATTATTGTATAATTTATATTAGCTAATAAGTATTATTCAAGTGAGTTCCCTAACGAGAAATTGAAAAATATATATATAACACTTGACTTAACAACGAAACAATTTAAGGTGAAAACAACCAATTACGTGCATGAAAAACGTGTAAAAACCATAAACCATAGAAAAACCTAGAAAGAACAACTGTAAAACTACAAAAACATTCTACCAACATAACAATTTCGAGGTTTAATTAATCTTAAAATATCTTTATACTGAACAACGCAAAACTTATTTACACCTAATTTATTTATAACCAGAGTTTAGTAAAGGCATAGGATATATGACCAACTGAACAACCGGCCCTTAAGCAATGCTATTGCAGTTAGCTAACGCTTCACATGTGCGGGGTCTAACTGTGCTGAAACAATACTGTATTTTGTATTTTTGTATCATTTTTATATGAATACTAAATAGTTGTGGAACGAATCATCTGAGTTTCCATTATTTCTTATGGGGAAATTCGCTTTGATATAGGAGTGTTTTGGATTACGAGTACATTTCCTAAACGAACGTTGCTCGGAAACCAACGTACCACTGTAATTGACTCAAACCATTATGCAACCAATTATACAGCATGCTCGATTATACGGTTTACATATATTGCATGGTAAATAAATAGCATTTATTTATTTATTTACTTCCCTTTGCCTTCACATACAACATGACGTATAATACAAAAAAAGAACACATTACTTAATATTAAGATAAGCATAATTACAACAGTATATTTGTATAACAACGTAAATGCAAACGAAAGGATGAAGAAAAAATACACCACATGACTGTAAAACAGTCGTGCATGGTTTTGCAAATAATAGCATGGTATAAATGATTAGGTATTGTATGTTTAGTTATTAATAACACTGTGCTACACATGAAATATACAAGATCCCTTACCTATATAAACTTTGATGATATAAGACTTTTCACACTTGCAGAATTTTCCCATCACTTCGAAATTTCTTTTCCCAGGCCGCTGAATGTACTTCATCCAGTCTTGGTGCCTTGCACTACTCTAATGACCAAAACTTAGCCATTTCTTGGCATATTTTGGAAATCTTTTCTCTACTGGGAAGATAAGAAGTGTAGCTTCACAATAGTTCAAAAATAATGAAAATCGGTAAAGAAATGACTGAATATCAATATGCTATAGCCTGAAACAGTTACGAAAAAAAATCTTTTTTTGGAAATTTTCAAGTCTGAGCAGTTCAAAATGGTATTTACTCAACAAATAAATTTTTTTTCTCTTCATTTATTGAAGATATATTTTGTTTCACTTCTAGGATATTTTTGTTTGTTTAAATTGGTTAACGAATGACCGAGTTATGGCCAATAATATGCAAAACAACAATTTCTTTTCATTTAATCTGTTATTACAGTTCAGTGCCCAGTCAATCTGTACATTTTACCTTGCAAAAACTCAAGTAGTTTTGGATTTTGGATAAGTTTTTATTTAACTCCGTTTGTATTTGTTTAGCATTTAACCCGTTAAAAAAGAAATGTCTTATCACTGCACGGAACTAGTTTTTATTCATGATTAATGATTTAAATGCACAAATTGTTTACTTGAATCAATAGTAACGGCGTATGTTTATATCCAATCCGCTTGAAAATTTTACAACTGTTGTACGAACAATGGTGCTTTCAAAACAAGTGATCAGCACACGCGCATAACGCCATCTTGTGGTTCATTCTAGAAACATTCCGATCTATCCTCGTATGTTTAACTTCTAACATATAGCTAGGCTCTTATAAGTTGTCTCACATACGGCCTATAATCTGTTAAAAATGAGCTTTTATTACTGCTTGATATTAAGAACTTGTATTTTTAGGTGATCCAGAAAAACAAGGTGCACTTATCAAACAATTACAAGAACAACATTATGTACAATATATGCAACAGTTGCAAGCTGCACAAAGAGGCGAATTGATAAATGAAAATATCAATAATGAAAAACGATCTGAAACAAGTCAAGATACTGTATGTAGAAATAAAATAAATTTTTGTTAATTTTAATTCTTTTCTTTTGTTATTTCACTAGAAGGCTGATATAAAACAAGATATAGTCAATTCAAATACTGCAGATTCATTAGAAGAAACATTGGTTCCTGCAAGTATGTGGACTAGATCTGATATACAAGCATTTAAACAAACCATTTCACAAGCTGAAGGTGACAGTGTCGTTCGAGTTGGTCATGGGGAAACTGTTACGGTTAGAGTTCCAACACATCGTGAAGGTTCCAGAATATTTTGGGAATTTGCAACTGATCACTATGATATAGGTAATATTTAATTGTATATATGTGTTTCATTTTACAAGGGAGGTATTGAAAGATAGAATCATATTCTAATTATAGAACAAATAAAACTGATTAGTAAAAAGTTTCACAAGTTTATTTTAATCTTTAACCTGATATATGTTTCGACACAGCTAAGGTGTCATTATCAAAGATATTATAAATATAAATGAATGCATCACTAAGGTAAATACAAAAAATAGATAACTATATAGATGAAAAGATAAAAATAATAAAAAATTAAATACCTAGCATTTCTAGTAACAAAGTATCTTATGTCAAAATTTCGAAGTGTTTGTCCAATATGAACTACCAACAAAACAATTCAAATAGTAAATGCCCGATTTCATGTTATCGTATGTTCTGTTTTTAGCATTAAGTACGAGGACGACACTGAAAATTCTTAGAAAATCAAACAAGGATTAGTTTTAAAAAAATTTAAATGATTTTATTGTTTTTCAAAATATTCCCCTTTAACATCAATACATTTTTGCATTCGATGAAACCAGTCCTTAAAGCAATGATGCCACTCTTCCTGAGACACTTCAGAAACCAGGTTTTTGTAATGTTCCACTGCTTCATCTGATGACGAAAAAGTGATTCTACGCTTTTTATCTTTAATTTTAGGAAACAAAAAGAAATCGCAAGGTGCTAGGTCAGGGCTGTACGGTGGAGGGTCCATGGTGCTGACTTTTAGGGTAGCCAAATACTCAGTTGTTACTTTTACTTTATACGACGATGCGTTGCCATGATGTAAGATTATTTTTCCTTTGGGGTGTTTTTCACGAACTTTTTCAAAGATTTGTGGTAAACAGACATTTATGTACCAATGCTATAGTAGCAATATGAACCGTTTTAGAAAAAAAACTAGCAATCATCTTCTTACCAGCACTGTGAATTCTTCGAACTTTTGTAGGTTTAGGTTCGGTTTGAAAAACCCATTGAGCCGATTGACTTTTCTTTTGAGGACCATAACAATAAATCCAAGATTCGTCACCAGTGACAATATTCCAAACCAAATTTGAAGTGTCGCCTTGGAATTTTTCCAGAGTTTTTCTGCACCATTCAATGCGTTGTTCTTTTTGATCGGGAGTCAGTTTATGTGGAATCCATCCACAACAAAGTTTTCTCACTTCTAACTGTTGATGTAAAATGTTTTGTATTTGACACATACCAATGCCCAATGTCGCCCGAATAAATTCATGAGATGTCCGACGATCTTCCTCAAGCATTGCTCGAACAGCGGCAATATCTTCATCAGTAACAGCAGTTCTTGGGCGTCCTTCACGAAATTTCATCACTAAGGAAAAACCGGTCTCTTTTGAATTCGCTGTACCAATTATAAATTGTTGCCTTAGCTTCTTTGCCAAATGCACTTCTAAGCGGATCTTCACATTGTTTAGGCGTTAATGACGATTTAAAATCGTAAAAAATCATAGCCCGGAAATGTTCTCTAGTCAAATTCATTTTTGGGTGAACACACAATCTTTAAATTATGATAATTAAAAAACTATTAGAGCAAATCGAACAAACTAAACGGCAATCAACTCGCAAAACAAAAGTAGCTGTCAACTAAAAACAAATTTATTCGTTTTTAGAAACATGGCATTCTAGATATTATCAGTGTCCCCCTCGTATGTATAGTAACTAATAAAACATATAAATAAGTTTCAGAAAATAATTTACAGAAACTGGTCACTCTTAACAACTGTCTCTCTTACAGGTTTTGGAGTTTACTTCGAATATGGTACACCAACAAGCGACCAAGTATCTGTCCATGTAAGCGAGAGTGATGATGAAGATATGCAAGACCTGGACGATTTAGAAGATGAAGACACAGCAGATATTCATCCAGCAGATTTCGAAGCAGGAACATTATCGTCAGAAAATGGCAACAAATCAATAATCACGGAAATTGTGCCAGTCTATAGGAGAGACTGTCAAAATGAGGTTTATGCTGGTTCCCATCAATATCCAGGGCAAGGAGTTTATTTACTTAAATTTGATAATTCATATTCTTTATGGAGGTCTAAAACGTTGTATTACAGAGTTTATTATAGTCAGTGAATTATTTCATTTTTTTATTTCCTTTTTTTATAATATTTATGTACTGAACAACAGAATTTTCTGACTTATTTTTGTGATTTTCAAACTTAACTGTTTAAATTATTTCTGATTGTAATAATTTAATTTTAGAAATCTAGTCTTTTCATGTTTACTTATGCCTTGGCAATATTTATTCTCAAGACATTTTGCACAGCACGCAGATTTTTCTATAGTTTTTTTCTGTGGTATTAGATTAATAGGAAATAGTTGTTTATGTAACAGGAAAATCCTGGATAAAATGTAGGCTCAAATTGCTCTTGCTAAGTGTTCTCGTAGTGCTATATTTTTTAAACTTATGTAAACTTGCTTATTGCAAGTTTACTTGTACTTTATGGGTGTCTATCTATGACTTAAAACAACACACGATTGATGTGTTTTTATTTTATTTTATAATACACTTATCAGGAGCAATGTTGTCTCTTTTTTATTATACACCATATACTGCAATGCAAGATAATCAGTTCAGAGGGTTTGGATTCAAAGCATCAATTTTGAAAATCACCATAGCATTTAGTACCAGTACCGCACTGATGAGCCAGATTAGGTTCCATATGATGCAATAAAGTTTTTTTTTTTTCCTAGTGTTGCAGAGGTTTTTCTGGGATCGTTTTATTTACAAGAGAAAAATAAAATCAATCAAATAATCGTACTAGTTTTTATCGTCCAATGATGATGATACAACTGAGGAACAGATATATTCCTCATACATCTGATCTCTATTCTTTATATCCTTCCCTGAGAATGCCTTCTACTTAAAGTATTGCTAGGGGTTGCTTTCATATTTCTGTACTGGGCACGAAAACAAACGACTGAAGCAGTAACAAAATTTATTTTTCAATATATACGAGGGGGCGTTTTTATATTCGCGGAATAGGGGGATTGCTGAGGGGCGGGGCTTGGTAAACCAATCGTAACGTCTAGCTTGATGTCTTATTACTATAAATACCAAACTGGATTATTAATGAATTAGTGGTATTTGAGTTATTGTCATTTACACAAGTCAGAACGTGAAGAGATTTTCAATATGAGTACAGTTGAACATCGTGCTGTTATAAAGTTCTTGACAAAACAAGGAAAACCAGTGCAAACCGTTATAGAAGAGATGTCAGCGGTTTACCAGGACTCTTGTCCTGGAAAAACCATGATATATAAGTAGCATAACTTATTTAAACAAGGCAGAGAATCACTGGAAGACGATCCTTGTCCTGGACGTCCCACGAGGTGACCACGCCAGAACTTCTGGAAAAAGTTGAAAATTTAATATTGGAAGATGCCCATTTGAAAAAGAAACAACTTGCAGAAATGGTTGGAGTATCACATACAACTATTTTTAAAGTTCTGCACGCTCATCTCTGTATGACATAAGTCTGTGCAAGATGGATCTCTAGAATGCTAACGCCACCTCAAAAACAAACGAATGGCATGTTCACGGGCGATTTTGAAGCTCTGCAGTGAAGACCAGAATGGAGTATTAAGTCGGATTGTTAAGGAGATGAAACGTGGGTTCACCACTATGAACCTGCATCCAAACAAGATTCAATGCAGTGGCATAAAAAAGGTACACCCCCGCCAAAGAAGTTTAAAGTGCAACAATCAGCTGGAAAGCTCATGGCGACCATATTTTGGGACACTGAAGGAATCCTGCTCATCGACTACAAAGAAAAGGATGTCTTTATAACGGGAGAATATTATACCACACTTTTAGAACGATTAAGGGACTCCATCAAAGAAAAGAGAAGAGGAAAACTTGCCAAAGGTGTGCTGTTATTGCATGACAACTTGTCCGTTCATCGAAGTCGAGTTGCACAAGCTGCCCTGCACAAGGCAGGCTTCCAGAAATTAAATCATCCACCCTACAGTCCAGACCTGGCCCCCCAAGATTACTATTTGTTCCAGAATATGAAGAAAGAACTTTGAGAAAAACAATTTTCGTCTGAGGATGAAGTAAAACCTGTAGTTTCAGCATATTTTGATGACAAAAATGAATTATCTTTTTCACTGGTATAAATAAATTAATTACTAGATCTGAGAAATGTATTAGAGTTAAGAGAGAATATATTTAAAAAGAATAGTATATTCTGTAACGAGGTTAGAATGAAAATTTGATGCGAGTGGAAGATTCCGAACACGAGCTGAAAGTGAGCGTGAGGAACCACGAGCATCGAATTTCGATTCTAACTGAGTAACAGACCGTGCTTTCTCCAAGACCACAAGAAAACTTAAACTTAGCAGTATTTGAAAACAAGCAAATAATTTTAAGGTAGAAAGTCACTCAAATCTAAAGTCAAGCTAGCTGCTGTATTTGAATAAAATCAACAAATTTTAATTCACATATGAACATTATAGAAAATTAAAAAATAATTTATTTGTTGTTTAGCACACAAAAATTGTCACTTTATATCAGAAAACAAATTAATAATGATAACATCGTTGTTCGCATTACTAACGTAGTATACATTGATGCATAAGATTTGGCAACGCAATGTACGATCAGTATTTGGCGTAAAATCAAAGTGAGGTTAGAGTTTGGCAAAAATTATTGACTGCTGCACGTTAAATAGATATATGCGGTGTTATGAATATGAACGTGACCAAAAATTATTTTTTATGACTCGTCCGCAGAAAAATGATCTTTTTTTATTTTTTTTTCTTCCAAAATTTTTTGTGATTTACAAATTGTCCGCCACCCCCCGCTCCCACCCCTTTGGGGGTGGAAATTTCGGAGGAAAAAAAAGTAAAAAAAGATCGTTTTTCTGCGGACATGTGCAATTTTCCCTCTTTTCCACCCCCAAGAGGGATCGGGTCGGGGGTGGGGGGCGAAATTTGCAATTTGAGAACAGTTTTTTATGGAGAATGCAAAAGTGCAATAAAAAATAGGTGTTCCCATTTAAGTTTTCACAACTTACTCTCGCCCCACCCCGCAGGGGGGTGGGGGTGATGTTTACATATCATGACTGAATAGGTTTCAAAAAATAAAGGAACACGTGTTTCTTCCTTTTTGTAATTGGATGTGTCGTTCTCGAGAAATTCAAGACTCGTGTTTATATTAAATTCATAGACATTAACACAAATTGCATTTAACTGGAGATATGTGATCAGTTAACTTATTTGTAGATTTAGTGTTGGTGAAACGCAAAAGATGGATTTTATTTAGAGAATAAAGTTATTCTATGAATAACTAGCTATTTAATTTTAACAAAGGTAGGTATTTAAACTAAACAAAGTCTGTCAGCTCAAGGTCGTATTCAAGGGAGTGGGGGTTAGGGGGTCTGAACCCCCCCCCCCCGAAACTAAACTTAATACTAATAAATGACAACAAATAAAATTATTTTTCTATTCTGCTTTCCCCCGAAAATAAATTAATACGATATCACCAGGGTTAAACCTTTCGTGTTCATATCTACCACGATTGTATCGTTGCTTATACTTCTTCTGCTTCTTGGCGACGTTATGTCCATAGCCCTTCAACGTAAGTTTTCCGGGCTGCACTTGGAGTTTGTACTTACAAACTGCCTCGTCGGTGATTGTACTCACGATAGCTCCCATGTCTATGAAGCAGGATATCAGCCCTTGCTGGTTGATTTGGATTTCCCTGAAGAACTTTGCAGTTTTTGTTGGTAGAAGATCTGCGTCCTTCGTTTCCTCGTTTACTAGGTTTATCTTCAGGTCTTTGTTTTTCTCCTACGACCTTGCGGATTTTTCAAGTTTTGCTTTTATTTAGTTCGGGGCTGTCTCTGCTGATGTGACGTTTTCTTGCATGTATAACATATCAAGCCCTTTGGTTTTTTTCATTGCCAACTCATGTGCTTGGTGTCGCCACAATTGTAGCATCTGTTGGTTGTCCGTGCTGACGTCGATTTTGCCGTTACAACCGCTCCACTAGCTACAGTTTTCTTCTTTTCACCCGATTTCTACTTATCCCGTTCACCTGCATTCTTTTCCTCTTTCAACGTCGGCCTAATTGTTGTGGCACGTTTGTTGTTCACGTCTTCAAATTTCTGCAAGTCTCGCAGTAACTCCACGGCGTCCACCTGAGATTTTGCCATCATTGCATTGCATAGTGCTCGGTCCCACAACCCCACCAGAAGCTGTTGCTTGCTCTTCGTGAAGCTTAATCCGACTTCCTTTCAAAGTTTCATCTTCTCGTGGAAATATGAACTCACGGATTCTCCTTTCGTTTGCACACACTCCGTCATGCGGTTGAATTTTACCGTAAATTCCTCCTCACCTACAAATACCTCTTCAAATCGCCGTACAAACTCTTTGAAAGTCGTCAATTCTTCCCGGTAAGTTTGGTGCCAAACAGCACCATCATTTGTATCGGGTTTTGATTCACGCCTCGCGCGCTTTACATGTATCGTCATCGGACACTTCATTTTGCCGCATTCGCTCAGCTGTTGAGGCGCCATGTTTGTCAAAACCAGCTTGTTTTTGGTTTTCTGTTCTGCCGTTTCCCACCAGAGTGCACTGTTGTAACTTCCTGTGTATAGCCCCTCTATTTCATATAGTAGCGACATCGTGGAGCAAACTTCGCACAAACTTTAATAAACAAAAAATTACTATATGCATGGTGTTGCGAGAATTGAATAAAAAAATGTTCAAAAATTACAATTACGGACGTATATATCATATTAATATGGTCGATTTTACAGAACATCTATTATAAAATTAATATGAAATTGTGAATATTTTTCTGCATAGCTATGATTAAACCTAAGATTTATTGTAAGACAGAATGTCAAATCTGGTAACATTCAATGTCGCCAACATCGTTCTGGTGCTTTTGCTCCAGCGGCAAGATCAGTCGTTGTCGCTACTATTTGAAAATAAAGGGGCTATATTCCTGTGAAACAACTCAAACTCGTCATCACTGTTTCCGTACGTCATCTTGAACACGTTTTTTGTTTTCTTTTCACCAAATTTCCACCGTTTTCACCAAAGGTTTTTTGTATTGGATTTGTCTCGCCAACTACTATTAGTACTTTTGTATCTGGCAGCTAGAGATTTAAGATTATTTCTACCTATCCAAAACATACTTGCTTGATAGCATGGCAAGTGGCTTTCGGTGCAAGTGTATCTCAAGTGTAATACTCAAAAGTCAGTGTCAACTTATCACATAACTACATTTAGCACACCATGAATAAAAGTACTAATAGTAGTTGGCAAGATGAATTCAACACAAAAGAACATTACAACATTGAGTACCAAGGTTGCCAATCAAGATGATTTTAACAATAAAAACTACGTGCTACACTACAATACCGGTAGCCATTATCAACATGTTTTCTTTGTTGCAATGTAGTGACAATCAACGTTGCCACATTTAGCTCTACAGACAACATCTCCCCTCTACAAGACAAAATCATCATATTTTGCCGGTAACTTTCTGGCACAATTAGAGCGTCTTAATTCACCAGTAACTTCACTGGGTGTCACACTTTTTCTAAGGTTTACGTTTTTATCAATGTCACAATCAGGTAAAATTGGCAGAGTCGATGGTTTGTTAAGGGATAACCTTAAATAGAAGCTATTTCGGCATAATATACTTTTATTTTTTTCTATGAAATATGACCGAGGTGTATCAGCTATACCAACTATTTTCGCGTTTTCCCATCTTTTCCCCTCTTTTACAGTTACCCTATCTCCTATGAAAAATTTATCTCTTTCACGAGTCTTGAGATCATGATATTTTTTAGCTAAATCTTGTTTGTTAACAATACTGTCGTGAATTTTATTATTATCATTCTTAATTGGACTCGAACGTTCAGTTAAAACAGGTAGTTTTGACCGTAATGGACGACTATTTAAGATTTGGCTAGGCGATACTCCTATACCTATAATTGGTGTATTTCGATAATTTAGAAGTGATAAACTTGAATCGCATTCTTTTTTAATTAAATTTTGGCTGTTGTTAAACAATGGCTGTTTTAGTCGTTATTGGTAAAATTTCTAACCATTTCGAAAAATAATCAATAATGATTAAATAACTATTTGTACCATATTCACAAATATCAGCGGCAATTTTTTCAAAAGATTTGTAGGGAATTAATTAAGGGTTCTTTTATATTATCAGGCTTATACCTTTTACAAATACTACATTTTTTAATGTGATTTTCAATACTAACATTAACGCCAGGCTAATAAATGGAATTTTTTGCTTTTAATTTCATTTTAATAATCCCTGAGTGATCTTCATGTAACAATTTTAGCATACAGTTTCTACGACTTTCTGGAATGACACGTCTATCTTTAAAAAATAACAAGTTTTCAATTACATGAAGGTCACTTTGAATTATTTTATAGTTATTAATTAAATTTTCTCAGAATCAGTCAATGACCTCAATGCAAAACATACTGGGTTCCCGTTTTGCAAAAGGCAACATCCTAAGCCATCTTTACTCGAGTCCGTCTGTAAAGTTATTTCTAATTTTTCGTCAAAATTAGCCAAAATCGGTGCATTAAATAATAAATTTTGGATTTCATTGAAACAATTTTCATGAATTTTAGTCCAAGCACTATTAAAAAATATTAACATTATTTTTTAATAGTTCTCTTGTAATTAAAGATAAATTCGGTATAAAGTTCCTAAAATAATTAATTAGGCATAAGATTCTTTGTAGATCTTTTTTACTTTTTGGAGATTCTAATCATTGAATTGCTTTTATACGATTATTATCAATATTTATGCCTTGTTTAGAAAAGACTAGGCTTAAATATTTGACTTCTTGCACTTTAAATTGAATTTTATTACGATTAAATTTTACGTTATTTTCTTTTGCTTTTAAAATTACTTCACTTAAAATTTCATTGTGTGTTTCTAAGTCATTACTGGCAATTAAAATGTCATCAAAATAGACTGGTGCTCCAACTACATTCAAGGAAAAAAAATGCACCACTTGAAAATGCACCAAAAATTCCAAAATTTCAAACCATCATAACTCGACGGATTTTGGACGAAAATGGATGAACCTTTGAGTGCTAAAAAGTTTAAAGTGTCTAGTTTAAGGGCGTGTGGGCGAACGTTTCGTTTAAGCCTTTCCGCTCCCCGCCATCCCCCGAAAAATAAAAAATGTTTTGATTCAAAAAATGTCAAACTTTAACAGCTTGTACGGTGTACCAAAAAAATTGTGAACCCAATCGACCATCAGGGCAATAAAGTTTGTCCCTTTTTCTGTAAAGTTCTCAAAATTTGGAATTTTGGTATTTTTGGTGCGTTTTCAAGTGGTGCATTTTTTTCCTCGAGTGTATATTACCAAAATTTTTTGATTTAAATTTTGGAAATATTCTGGTGCTAAATTAAGTCCAAAAGGAACCTTTTAAATTTATAATGACCAAAAGGGATGCTAAAAGTGCAAAGGTCACTTGAATCTAATTAATTCAGCTTGATAGAATCCATCTTTTAGATCCAGCACGGTGAAATACCTTTTATTACTTAAATTTGCACAGATTTCCTGAACAGTTAGTATTAAGCAATGTTTTCTTTTAATAACTTTGTTTAATTCCTGAGGATCTAGGCATACCCTTAACAATCCATTTGGCTTCTCTACTACTACCAGGTTGCTTACCCAGCCAGACGGTACTGTTTTCTCAATTATACCTTGAGTCTCTAACTTATTTAACTTGCTTTTTTAAACCTACAAATATTTCTTTATTGTTATTAACAAAATCTTTAACATTATCAATTTTAACTGTGTCTATTCTTTTAATCAAGCCTAAATCAACACATGATTTTAGACCAAGTAAAGCCTGTCCATTGACATTGGCTATAACAAAATTAATTGGCATTTTGAGCAACCGTCTGGCAGGTTGCTTACCCAGCCAGACGGTTCTGTTTTCTCAATTATACCTTGAGTCTGTAACTCATTTAACTTGATTTTTAAGGTATCCTTAATTGTTAAAGGAACACGTCTAGGTGGACATACAACTAGGGTAGCGCCCTCTTTTAATTCAATTTTTAATTTATCTTTTTTTCTTTTCCATCACTATCACTGTCCCCTTCCATTTCCTCTTGAACCTGTACTTCTTGTACAACCGACTGCACAGTGATTATAACCCCCAGACAATTTCTTGCTGTGTGTTTTCTGCCACACTTTTTACATTCATATTCTTCTATCTTTATAAGCCTATATGAACCCATTGTTGGGCAAAGGCCTCCCCCTCCTCTTTCCAATTCTTCTTGTTTGTTGTCTTCTGCCACCATTGTTTTCCTGCCTTCTGTTCAATTTCATCTGACCACCTAGTCGTAGGACGACCTCTCTTCCTGTCCAATCCGCTCGGTATCCACTTTGTTAACCATTTGGCCCATCTTTCATTCGACATCCTGCCTACGTGGCCTGCCCAATTCCATTTTAGCTTTTTGCATCTAGTCATCACATCCTCAGTCCGTGTTTTGTTCCTGATATCTTTTACACTCGCTCTATCGCTTAATTTTAGGTTTAGCATTGAACGTTCCATTTTCGATTGAGTTACTTTCAGTTTCTTGTTTCTTGTATTAGTTAAACTCCACGTCTGGGCTCCATATGTTAGCGTTGGGATAATGCATATGTTGAATACTTTACGTTTTAATGTGATCGAAATGTTGTTTTTAAATATGTTTTTTAGGGACCAGTAGCTTTTCCATCCTAGATCGATTCTTTAACTTCTGTAATTTCATTCTGAATTAATAATACCTGTTTCTGCATTACTTCGTAGTTTCTATAGGTACTTACGACTTCTTTTAGTGAAATGTCTTTTAAGTTAAGGAGTTTTTCCTGTAAATGCTTATCATTACACCCAAATACTATTCGGTCCTGTTATACAGTATACTCTTCTTAGGGTTCGTATACTTTTTAAATTCCTGTAAGACTTTATTGTAGCTTTTTTTATCCGCATCAGACAATTCAAAATTAGTATAAACTTCAATGCACTCCTCGCCTATTAGATTTAGTAGGATCGCAACCTTTCGATCACTAGTGTATGTGTTGTAACCCGTTGACAACATGTAAATATCAAAGAGTTGCTCGAACTTTTTAAAATTCTCATGAACATCACCTTCAAATGATAAAGGTGGTGGGTATTCTTGCGTGAGCCTCAAAATGCTCCATAGTCTCCCTCGAGTCTATTCGTTTTCTTCTTTTACAATCAACTTAATTAAAAACACTTTTTCTTTTGCTCTTAGATTTCCGGATCGCTTCTTCGCAGCACCATGTTTTATTTCCTTTTACGTTTATTAATTAATAACACACAAGAACATTACTACAGTAGAAATCCATAATCTGAACACACTGTATTCCGAACATCCAGTAATCCAAACAACAACATTTACGAGCTATAATCCGAACAAACCTCTTATGTATATATAATCTTTAACCCCTTATACCTTTATTATTATAAATGTGATGTTACAACCTGTCGGGTGTAGAAGAATTCTATGAAGATCAACAAACACTTTTATTATTATTATTTAATATAGAGTAATAAAAATTCGGCACATACTAGCTGATATCATCACAAAGGCACCCTAAATGTTTTGATGTTGCAGTTTTGCCGAAAGTGTTTATGTAATCACATCATCTACCTTAAAACTTTTTTAATAACTTTTAACATAATTTCTATACGAGGAGTTCATATCTTATTTAAAACATGTCAAGATGTGTTTTAACGATTGATTTGAAACATGATGTTGGTATGGTATTGGGTGAACTATCGGTAACTGTCGAATAGTTCACGAAAGAAAAACAAAACTAAAATCGTAGAATACGGATCGTTTACTGACAAAGGTAGAGAAAATAGAAAAACACTGAAATTAAGATCAATAAATGCAAGCACACGCTAATGGAGGAGAAAAAAGGAAGACAACTTTTAAAGCAAAAAACTCTGTTTTTTAATTAGAAATCAAAGTTTTGTAATAAAATTAATAAATTATATAAGTTAAGTTTTTTATAAAGTACCATGGCCTAAAGTAATGTTTTTATTCGAATATCCAGTAATCCGAATTTCTCGTTAATACGAATTTGCCTTGCATTTATAGGTTCGGATTAAAGAGTTTCCACTGTATTTGTTTATTAAAACATTACATTATTAATACAAAGGATCAAGATGATTTTAACTGTAAAAACTGCGTGCTACACTACAATGCCGGTAGCCGTTATTAACATGTTTTCTTTGTTGCAATGTAGTGACAATCAACGTTGCCATGTTTAGCTCTATACACAACAATAACAACTTTAAAATAAAACAAAAAACACTTTGGATGGCACAATAACTAGTTCGTTATCAATTTCTTAAAACTTACAATTATGCAGATATGATCTTTATGCTTAACAGGGCAGTATAGTGTAGTTACTTTATTATTTTGAAAATTACACACACTGTAACTTTACAATAGGTATATTGAATATTTTTTCAAAGATTCTAATTTATTCTCCTTTCTTTAAAGTGGGGATAACAGATGGATGTTCGTTTAGATCAACAGTGCACTTAATTTATGGTTTTTGAGTATCGAATTTATTGCACCCCCTCGATTTTGTTGCTTCCTCAGGTTGTAAATGTTACCTTTAAAACTATTTTAATAAGAGAAGTTTTATAAAATGGTAAATGTGTCTAGAGATTTTTCTGTCAAATAAGCTGTTGCAAAGCGACATGGTTTAACTAAGAAAAACTTGAATCATGTTATTTCATAGTCTAGTAAATTTGGGATCTTTACACACGGATTAAAGAGGAGTCACTGAATTAAAATTAGAAATGTGTATCTTACTTTTTCAACCAGTCACAGAAAAAAAATTTACACCCAACTTTAGGTAATGGTCTTGAGATAAATATTGCAATGTTTCTAGCTTGAGTTTGAATTTTGTAGTGCTACATTTTACAAAAATGTAAAACAATTTTTTGTTAAAATATTTATATAGTAAGGACCATTGTATGTAACATAAAAATTAAGCATAAACTAAAAGTATTAAAAGAAAATCTAAAATATTCTACAAGTCTGAAAATTGTCAGCAAGATGTGCAATTTTATGTTAAAAAAAATGTATTATTATTCTTATTACTATTATTAAATAATAAACGCAAAAATCTTGAACATATTTTTATTTATTTAAAAAGCTTCACATTACAATCGTATTACAAACTATCTTATAATTCAGTATAATTAAAATCTACTATCTTTAAAACTATCACTTGGAAATTTAAAATTTTTAATCATTCGTAGCAGCGCTCACTTTGATTCTCTTCGCCTATAATCAGTGGAAATATTCGATAATGCTTTCAATTTCTTGGCAATAGAATCACCTAAAAGTGGTGTTGAAGAGTCCTTAACGGGACTCATAGTAAGTCTTCTACGCAATTTAGAACTAATATCTGGTCTTTGTGGCACCCTCTCTGGAGTTTTATCGCGAGGAGGTCCCAAAATATCAAGTTTATTATAATCTACAGGAGACCAAGTGATAGGTTTCTTTCTACGACCCCTGTTTTCAATAATGTATTCATCGGCTGATACTTGTGGTGTACTTGTATTTTCGGATTCTTCATTTGGTATTACAGTTGCTGTATTATCTATTGAAGCCAAAACAGATCTTCTAAGGGAACGGCGGGGTGGTGCATTTTCTCCAAGAACTTGTTCCATAACACTTAATTTTGCAAATTAAAATAGAAAAGTTCGTTAAAAATCCGGTAAATATAACCCCCTTTTTTATTGAGGATGTAAACATTGAATAAACTTACCTACAAACTACCGAAAAAAATCGTTGAATTTATATTACAACACTAGCATACATAATAAGGCACTTGTGCATAGTTTGGTTATGCATACACAAATATCACCCTGCTGGGGACGTGGTAGAAATATTTCCCGGGCGCGCAAATGTGAGGTACATTTCCCGCGATTAACGGACAACGACACTTTCGGGTGGTTAACTTCCCCCACTCCCTGACAACAAAATAAGAAATGTGCCATCATAGTTTCGCACAGCTGATTCAAACAGGTGGTTCTGTTTACATTTACAAATCGCAATAAAAATGAAAGTATTCTGTTTTGCTTAAATCACTCGTTATGTAACTTGTTTAAGTTATAACAAGGTCGTTTATCATATTATTTCTACTGGTGTAATTTGAACAAATTTTATTTATTTGAAAAATAAAGCGAAATGTTAAAAAATAATGTAAGATACTTTTAGATGCTTTTGTGAAACTTTCTTATGCTTAAAATTGCATATTATCACAGCACAGATTAATTAAAACACGAATTCATTTTTTTTGTAATAACAGTTTTAATGACATTCCCGCTTAATAAATAATTTATAAAATCACACTCGTGTGTTGCATTAATTTCAAATGTGCGTCTTTATCGACCATAAACAGACTTTCTTTCGCCTTTTTCTTGATGATAAAAGCTAGTTTTATTATTTAAAAAATTGAGGTTAAAACTCTGAAGAAGTATTAGTCATAAAAATTGTTTTAATTATTAATATCGGGTGATCGTAAATACTCGGGAATCTTTTATTGCGTTAGAATGCTGCTCCATTCGTCGTGTGACGTCACAGCTGCTATTTTAGTTGTGCAAATTGGGCCATTGTGCTTGCGATCCAAACAAAGTAGAAAACCACAACGCTTCTCCTGATGGCTGAATAGTTTCTTTGGATCTTTATAGAGCATACAATATACAGTGTGTCCCCCAGATGCGGTTTACAAAAGGAAAAACTTTTTTATTATTGATTTTATGAAAAAAAGTAATTCTTTATAAAAATCTTGCTCGTCTCATAACCATTAAAAAGTATAACAAAATTGCAAATTCGCGAAAATCATGTACCAGTAGATGGCGCTGAAAATTGCAAGATGTCGGAATTTTTAAGAGTGAATAACAAACTTTATACGTAAGGCTGCATAGATGTATGTTGCATTTTGTGACGGTAGAAGAAGCAATTTAAAATAGTGTAAACAGTGTTTAGCAATAAATCGTATACTACTAAAGTTGATTTGTATGTGTGTGAGTGTGTCCGAGCCCCATTCTCGCGTTCTATAAGGGCTGGAGAGATGGGCTTGGGCTCATTCGACGCGTAATTTGTCGAGGATAATGCACGACCGTTTTAATTTTTTAAATTAAAACGACAAATTTTTTAAATTAGGTCATGTTTTAAAAAAATCGCTAAATGCTGATTCTATCGTACTATTTAGTGCTATTGAGTGCTATTTGGTACTAATATGTGCTCTATCGATAGGGAATCGATTGGAGATTTATGTAGGTCATGTAAATACTGACCTACTTTTAAAAAAATCGATAAATGCTATTTCTATCATACTTAAGTGCTTAGGCCCGTAGGGCCGATTATCTTAATACAGCTTTCTAAAGTGTTTATACGAGCCCCGTCTCAGTGAAGTTCGCACACTTCTATTTCTGTTAAACGGCGCCCCGCAATTTTTACTCTGGATTTTTTGGTTTTTCGAAGTAGCTATTTCTTGTTGCCAGAGTAAAGTACTGATCTATATTATAAGTTATATTGTTTTATTGTTATATTTTATTGTGTATTTATTTTTTATATTTTAAAACAAAGTACAACCCAAATCTTTTTTTCCAAAATTTCCTTTGGTCTTCAAAGTAACTGTTGCTTATTGTTAAAATAAAGTATTGCTTCTACACTTACTCCATGTCACGTTTTTTAAAATTTTACTAAAGCAGGGATCCCTCTTACCGCCTCTTTGCGTCCGCAGACTGTTCGGAATTGTTAACATGGAAATAAGTGTAAAGACAGTACTTAGTAGGTATTAGGACACCTGGGCGTTGCCCCTCCACTTTTTTAGGCCACGCCTACTGCTCTCTGATTGGCTATCCCTACTCCTGTAGCTCCTCCCCTTGCTTCTGATTGATCGACGCCATCTTGGATGACACGCCTCCTGTTCTCTGATTGGACGAGCGCCATTTTGGATGACACGCCTGCTGTTCTCTGATTGGACGAGCGCCATTTTGACCACGCCCGTCCGCCATTATGGGAATCTGTATTACCGACAACCAGCGTATCGTCAATAGAGGGCGTCATGAAGGAATACCGACAAACTGTGTACTACTAGAGGGCGTCATGAAGAAATCTGTATTACTACCGGTATGATGTAGAGAGAGGTCGCGTAAAAAGAGAACTGTAGTAGAGAAGAAGACCCTTCAATTAGAGTCTGCAGCTATTTTATATCACAACATGTGGCGCTAAATTTGAATCTGTCAATTTTAGTTTTGTCATTTTTGCATATGTCATTTTTGCATCTGTCATTTTTGCATTTGTCAATTTTACAACTGTCATTTTGTATTTGTCATTTGAAGGAACCATCTTGGATTTCCCCAGATTTGAATTTTAGCGCTAACTCTGACCTATGTACTACCAATAGAGGTCGCATTAAAGAAATCTGTATTACCTGTATGTACTGATGCTATTAGAGGCCGCATTAAAGAATCTCCTTTCTCGATGTCTCCTCTCTCACTCTCTAGTGATAGAATATATCTCAATGAAATGGGAGAAGAAAGATTTACTATTGCAGGTTGATACTTTTACTATTGTTGGGGTATTTTAAACATTTTCAGGAATTTATTTGTAAAATTTTCTTACTACATTTGAATAGGGTTCTAAAAAAAATAAAAATAATTATAGGTACTCATATTTTTAAATTCTTGAAGTAATTGAGAATTAGTAAACAAAAACAAAATTTATGTGTTTCTTTTGTATTTTTTCACTTATGGGTATGCAATTAAAGTTGGTAAGTTTAGTTAAAACCTATATTTCAATCTTCGTTAGGGTTAGATCAACTTTAACATACAACCACTTTAAGTTTAAGATTATTATATTAATGCTAATAAACTCCTAACGAAAATCCAAAACGGATCGAAATATACGTTTAAACTAAACTAACTTTAATTGCATACCCAAAAGTGAAACAACACATTAAATAAATAATTAATAAATAAATATTAGTTGTAATTAATTTATTTCATAAAAACCAATTCAAACAAAGGACTTTAAGTCTAATTATTATTCGGTGCATTTATGTAGCCTGCAATACTAGTTTCGCAAGAGTTGCATTCCAGTTATAAGAGTTCACTGCGTAATAACATAAGTTTGACATTCTAAGAACAGCTGTCTAACAGTGATATCAACTTTAAAAAATAAAATGTTACTGTTTCCAGTATTTTAAAAATTTTTATTAGGACACGCCACGACCTCCTTGATTTGACGTTTCGTTTGTCGAAATCGAGGAGGTCGTGGAACACGCAAATATAAAAAGTACATTTTCATAACCAGAGTCACATTATGATCAGTGATACTATTTACACGATTTTTTATAGTCTTAAAAGTTGCCTGTGATGGTACAAGAGACACGGAGAATTAAAAACAACTTTTAGAGGTTATGTTATATTGACAAATGTCATTTATATGAACCCATAATAACAATCTATAAACAAATTAATATAAAATAATTATGGATACGTTGTTAGATCGAAAACCTAGCATAGTTATAGTAAGTAGCAGTAACACAAAACCGAAATCACTTATAAAGCTAATTACTGGTGCGACCAACATTTCTGAAGATACCGAAACCAATAAAGTATGGCACCCATGGCAGATTGATACAAAATACTATACAGCAGATGTAAGCTTGTATGGTATTACTGAGAATTTTATACGTACTGAAGAATTTAACAATAGTGTAGAAGCATTAGTAATCCATATGGACAGTAATAAAGAGTCAGGTTTAGATGATATAGAAAAATGGAGTGGAATAGAGAATGATTGTGATCCAGAGATTAAATTGCTAGTTTCAAATTATTGTACAGCTGAAACCAAAATTACAAAAACCAAAGCAACAGAATGGTGCTTGAAACGTGGATTTGAATTAATAGAGCTTTATCCCAGTATTAAAAAATCTAATAGCGATACAGAAGATTGTGAAATAATAAAAGAGAAAACAGGTGTAGATAGAATTATAGAAGCTGTACAAACTCATATATGGCCAAATTTGATTATGAAAGATAAACAAAAGACTGGAGGACTTGGAACTGGTGAAAATAATAGTGAGAAACAAAGTATTGCAAATACCAGTATGGATAAATTGGAAAGTAGTAACAGCGAAATCAATCTGTCTATGTTAAATGATTTCTTGACAGATGAAGGGGCTGACGATTTCACAGAGTTGTTTTCACAGTTGCATATGATCAAGGAGTCAATTAAATCAATGCCAACAAGTCAGAGGAAGCAGTGTGCTGAACAAATGGTGACAGCATTTTGGCGTGCAATGGGTGGAGATGAGGAAGAAATATCTGATATATAAGCTACATGTTATTACTGATAGTCTCTAATGAAATAGTACTAGATCATCCGTTAAGATAAATATATTTACGGCTAAAGAAATGTCTTCTTAGAATTAAGATAAGTATTTTATTATATGGTTATTTTTGAAGCCCTAAAGTTTATACACTTTAATATTATTGTAATTTTTGTAAAGATAATAAATACATATTTCCTATTCCGTCATTTTATAGAAACTAAGATATTTGTTATGACTTATTTTTAATCAGCTTTAATGGTCTTTGTATATGATTTTCATAATAAATTATTTACCAATGGCCTTTATATTTATTTTTCAAACACATGACTAAGCATGTTTTGATTCCATAGTTGTGAATGGTTCTGCTAGGGGCGATTCTTTTGTCTTTCTCGTAAGCAAATAGCAACCATGTATTTGTCTGCAGATTTTGAATTTAGTGCATTCTGCTTATATTTATAATAATATTTTGTATACTTATTATTAGCTGTATTTTATTTAATCTCTACATGCAATGAATAACAGTAATTTCATTTTTATTGATGCTATTATTATACCTTCTTAAGAGATTATTTTTAATAATAAGAATCCTTTTGTAATTTTTATTACAGGTGGTTTTTCACCTGATCTAAGACCACCTCTGGTGAGGTAGGTACTACCTGAAATAATTTATTCAAAGTTTATAATTGCTACTATCTCCTAATAAGCGGCTATTAATAATTCTTGATTCATCTTGACCAAGTTTTTGAGGTTAGATTAATTAGCATCATATATTTATTCTTTCAAATTCATTTACAATTGGATTAAACAAATTACTTTCCATTTTAACATACTCTGATAAAATTAATACAACAATTTCACATATAAAATTTCTTTTATCCAACACCTCTATATAAATACCATGTTTACTATGGCCATTTTAAATAAGGAAAGTGATTGTTTACTCTTATGTTACATTATAACCTACGTTGCCCCTAGCAACGTGGGTTATTTTTAAAAAACTCACTCCTTCAAACATAACAACCAATCACCGGCTTGCGTTACTTAATATTATTAAAATCCAGTCATCGTGCTAGATTATTACCGTCAAAACTACAGACTAACTATACATTGCAAATTCGATGTTTAAACTTAAATAAAGAGGTGATGGATAAAATTTGGTATGCCACGCGTGAGTTACTGATATTATCCACTCAGAAAAATTAACCCTCTCGGGCCTGCCGGCCCTCGAGGGTAAATTCTTCGTTCGTGGATAATATCTTACTTAACTCACTTGTACCATAAATAACTATTATAATTATAAAAATAAACACGAACGTTTGCTAACGTCGACTAATCTGCCACCGTTCGTGAAAGGTTGGATCTCGAAGGATGCGCTGTTCACTAACGAGTGCATAACGGTGGTTGTTTGCTTACAGAATAGCTTTAGAGCGAAAAACCTTTCAAACAACGATAGCCGCTCGTGAACGGTTCGCTCAATGCTTACAGAATAGACCTCTTAATAAGGGCGTAACAGTTTTTACTTTATTATTAACGAAATTGTAAATTTTGATACTGACATCGTAAGGATGCATTGTGTTGTGTATCTGCAATTAATAGCTCACGATAAACTTAACGTAATAAAATTAAATTTTATAAAATTACATATATCTTTACCTTATAAGTTATAATATCCCAAAGATCCAATGAATACTTATTTTGGTTCACAAAAATCATTCTTTGCTGAAAATACTATTGCATTAATACCTCATTAATTTCTTTAACAAACAAGGTGTTTATTCTATGAAATGAAATATAATTATTCTTATTTCATCCAAGTTTTTAATTCATTAAGTAGCAATTATTTATATCAATTTATAATTTATAATAATTTTCAGCAGTACGTATAATACACCTGGCAAATTTGAACGAGGTCCTGCTGCTTAGCGGGCGTTGTGTGTATGAGATAAGAATGGGAATTTTTACGTCGCGCGGATTACCTAAAGTTAAGCATGGTTATGTAAAAAACAAAATTGCATAATTTCTAGTGTTGCCAACTGCTCTACTTACCAAAATATCCCTAACAAATTTTATTTAAAACTAAGTAATTTTTTTAAATTATTTAATAACGAACTAACCCAAATAGAAAAAATAGTATAAAGTATTCGTTTCATAACACGTTTTAGCGCACTTGTCCCCGCTACGCGGTTCGTTTTCTAAACTCGGACGCGTGCGCTAAAAACGTATCTTATAAAACTAATACTTTAATATACTATTATGTCCGATTGCATTATAAAGTACTGTTTATTGTATTGTTTTGCGACAGTGAACTGGCTTATTAATGTACTCGTAAAATAAAGTGGTAGTAGCAAAATAAAGTATATAGTAGTAAAATAAAGTATGACAACTGTATATTACATGTCAAATTTTCTTCTGTCAATAATAGATGTCAAATTTATAAACTGATTTTCTTTTGATAATTACCCAATTTTAGGAATCGAACATAAAGCTTTGTATGCAACTCTTACATAATCGGACTATATAGACTCGCCCTTTTTATAGGCCTGAGCTTGTCTATAAAGTCCTACATTATGTACTTGTTACATAAATAGCTATTAAGTATTAGTACAGTCAAACAAGGTGAAATAAGGGGTAAACTTCGGAATGAAAGTAAGAAGCTGTATTTTTGCATGAACTTTTGTCTTGACGTTCTGAAGACTGGCTGAAAAGTCTCCTATAATCTCGTGTCCGCGTCACAAGATATTAAAGGTCAAAGGTCGCAAAAACCGGCTTTTCTCAATTATCTTGTTTCCTATGCGTCATATGTCACTTAAGGTTATTACAAAACTTGTAGACTGTAAAATTATCTACAATTTTTACTTAATGCATTTTGTCGTATGATCAACCGTTCTCGAGATATAGCGCAGCCAGTGGCACGTGCGCATGTAAACTGCGGAGCCAGGTATACAGTTCGCTATACAAAGTTAATTATTGAATAAACTGGCACAATATTGAAATTATTATTTTTTATTCTTTTATTCTTAATTAAAAACTGTTAACATCGAATAAAAAATAATAATTTCAATATTGTGCCATTTTATACAATAATTAACTTTATATAGCGAACTAATACCTGGCCCTGAGGTTTACATGCGCGCGTGCCACTCTCCGCGTTATATCTCGAGAACGGTTGATCATACGACAAAATGCACCAAATAAAAATTGTAGATAATTTTATGATCTACAAGTTTTAAGAACCTTAAATGACATATGACGCATAGGAAACAAGATAATTGCGAAGAGCCGGTTTTCGTGACCTTTGACCTTTAATATCTTGTGACGCGGACACGAGATTATAGATATCACCGGTAAGTGTTATTTTTTCCTATATACTATTATTTTTTAATAAATACGCTCGTAGAAACAATGCCGTATTTAAGAATTCACTTTTGTATATACAGTGTGTTATAGAAGTTGGGGCATTAATTTTTACTGTTAGTTACCTGTGATGAGTATAATCGATTACCCAAATATTAAAGCCGTTGAACAAAAATCAAAAACTGACCTACCCCAATCGGTCCACGCTATTTTGTTTGACGACCACTGCTTATTATACCTCCATAAACAAATGAAGGAACTAGGTCATTCGTTATCAACACGTCTTGAACATAATTTTTGAAACAAAATTTTTAGTACTAACTGTAATCAGATTTTATTGTAAAAATTAGTAAAAATAATAAAAACTAATAATCATTCCCCGAGTTTCCAAAGTACATAGAATCAGATTGGGCATACAAACGAGGCATATTTAAACATTAAGGGCCGGTTTATTCGCCTTCAGGTAAAATTCCCAGTAGTTGCCGGTCAAATAAATTAAGTTTATAACTATTTATTTATTATTAAATACAGTTTGCGTATATTCACAGGATTATATATCTTGAAAATAGTTTCTGGAATATTTATGAAAAAGGGTCCAACTTTTGCACTCAGGTAATACATGCAAGAGAGAGATGGGTAATTGACAGAATAATGTGTTAGAGAGAAAAATTAAACTCACTGACTAATCTACTTAAAAGGAGGCGGGATTTATATCTATGTTTCTAGTTTTTTCTTAGTTTGTAGTATTTTTATTAAAACAACTGAATATTTAATAACATAAATCAATGCCTATATTATTACTTTATTTTTATTTATCGCTTACATTAATTTCTGCGATTATTTAATTATCTAAAATACTCCTAAACCTCTATTTTTTGATGATTGTTTTCATTATTATGTTCGTTTAGTTATTTTTTATTAAAGGTAAAGAATGAAACATAAACACGCTATATAGATTTGTTTAACTAGTAGATGCTTCCATTTAAAAGGACTATTTTATAAAGTGTGTCAAAGAAATTTTGAATAGAATAGAAGAATAGAGAATAGAACAAGAGTTTTTACAAGCGTGTTTTCAAAATAAGCTTTAAAGAATTTAAATATCTTGCCCAGGTAGTTGTCCATCTCTGTTTAATTCGGTCTTTTTCGTACACAGTATAAGGGGTATTTCGATTCTTAATCAGCAACGTCCTTACTCGGGACAAGACATTTGCTAATGACTGTACGTAAAAACCCGCACGGTCCTATTAGTTTTTTAAGCTGTTTACCTGTAAATTTCTATTTACTGACTATAAACCATATAATTATTTTGCGTTATCGTGGACGTTATAAGATACACACAAGTCCAATGCAAAAGCACGTGGCATGCGCTAATACTTCATAACCTTACTTTCTTTCTTATGTGCAGCCGTTCATATATTTCAAATAACTATAATTATAATATAATTTTAAGAAAATAATAATGGAAGAAGAGAACCAGAGTAAAATAAATTTTATTCCTTGCTTAAAGTGGGTTAAAAAAGGCGCTGCAAAATGTAATCCTGAAAAGGTAGATAAAGTTTTGGAATATTGAATGAAGCTGTTGACAGTACATACATTTGTTTCAGGTACAATTAAATAAACAAGAATTAGTTCGAATAATAAATCAGACTAGAGAAGGCTTAAGGTATGTATGAAATATGTATGCGTTAATAACATTCAATTAAATATCGAGTTGTAAATTGTTATTAAATCCTTACAGAATTTCAGAAGCGGAAAATGCTGGTGAAACTTCAATGGCTACGGACAATCCAAATGATGAATACAACTTTGAAAAATATGATGACGAGGATGGTATTTTTTCTTAATATACCTACTACTATAGTAGACATTAAAGTTGTCATTTTTTAGAAAACAATGCAGCTCAGTCATTGGGAATTGGTTCTTTAGCTGAAATACCTGCAGATGCAGAAGAACACTTTTCTGAATCAGATGATTCAGATAAAGAAGATGATGTTATAAAGTCAGAAGATAATCTTATTTTGGCTGGCAGGGTAGAAGGTGATGCTAGTATTTTAGACGTTTATGGTAAGCTTTATTATATGTACTCTGTGCAAAATTTCGATTAGTACCACTGTCAAATTGTCTCATACGTATCTCATATTAACAGCCTCTTGAATTGCACAATCCACACGGGGTTATGCCAGTTCCAAATTTAATTTTACAGATAAATGACAAGATGAAATGTATGTCCTCTGTCAGAAACTCTGAAATGTAAAACTGTTATATTAGTGTAAAAGGCGTTGAAGGTGTTGCTACCATTTGTTTATCCAATGCCTGCTTTTCGATACTCTTATTTTAAATTGTGACGGCCATAATAACCTCATACAGGTTATCTAATTCAGAGGGCTGTGATTAAAGCACGGCCTACTAGATTCATATAACCTTCATCACCCATTTACAAATTCATCAAGACGTAATTATGATGGTGTCAATTCTGACCTCGGATTCGTCACCTCTCCTTTCAACTACAAAACTTTTTTATTGGGGATCTGTCACATGCCCAGGTTATATAAAAAAAACATATATAAGTGAAGCTTATATGAATCTAGTAGGCCGTGATTAAATTGTATACCAACTCCATCTATTTACTGCTAAATCAACTAACTACCAGTCAGTAAATGTTAGATATCTACCACTATAATTTTTGTGTGTACTAGTGCTAGATAAGTGGAATTCATCTCCAAAACGTACAGATAAATTAGCTACTAGACAATTAAGTTAGGTTAAGATATGCACAGTTCATAAGTTCGTTCATGACAGCCTTTATTGGGACGCGCCAATAAATATAGATGGCGTTGTACAGCAACAAAATGCCCTCGGTAAGGTGATCATGTATGCAACCAATGAGATACATGCTTTAATTGTAACATAACATTCAAACTCTCCAGTTTGACAATTATCCTGCTGCATAATTGGATTTAATAAAATTCCGCTAAATTGCAGATCAATCTTTACGATATCCCAATAACCTGAACTAACCTACTATTGGACAGTGATATTAATTGGAATAACATCCCAAAATAGAAATAAGAATTTGCTGTTATAACTTCTCTATTTTTTTATTTAGTTTATAACGAAGCCGAAGGATCACTTTATGTCCACCATGATTTTCTATTACCAGCATTTCCATTATGCCTGGAATGGTTAGATCATGAGGCAGGTCATCCTCCAGGAAATTATTGTGCAATTGGAACAATGTCTCCAATTATAGAAGTTTGGGATTTAGATATAATTAATTGTCTTGAACCTGCATTCAAATTAGGAAGAAAATCTAGTAGGAAAAAGGGTTTAAGTGGCATAGGCCATACAGATGCAGTTTTGGATTTATCGTGGAATAGAAATTTCGATCACATATTAGCAAGTGGGTCAGTTGATAAAAGTGTTTTGCTGTGGGATTTAGATCAAGGAGAACCTGCTACTACTATAAATGCTTTTACTGATAAAGTGCAGTGCCTAGAGTGGCATAAATTAGAAGCTCAAACACTTTTGGCCGGTATATATATTTTTTTACTTTTAGATGTGCTTGAAATGACTGGGTGTAATTGCAGGTAGTTGTGATAAAACTGTAAAGGTTTTCGATTGTCGTTCTCCAGAGAATCATCAAAGTTGGCAAATGTCTGGCGAAGCAGAAAGGGTTGCATGGAATCCATTAGAACCTTTTTCATTTTTTGCTGCTACAAGTACTGGAGATGTACAGTATTTTGACTGTCGCCAAGGTTTGTTATCAAGTACAGAACTGGGCATTACATTAAAAAAATACTTACAGTACCTTTTGATATTTGAACTAATCTACTTCAAACATTTTTTAACATCAATGCATGTTAGTTGTTACTTAGATAAAGTTCACATATTTATTGGTACTCCTTTGACTATTTAAATCTTTTGACCACTTGTATGTAGAATTACCTGAAGTAATAGTCTTGTATTGTTTATGTACTTCCTAGCAGGGCCAGATGTTTCGTAAAAACGTTTTGTAAAAAATAATGGAATTACTAAGAACATGTCTGTGTCATAATTTTTTACAATTTCAAAGATTTGTTGTGCTGACTTTTTGATGGCCAAACCAAAGTCAACTATAATTTTGTAAATTAAATAATTGTTAAGCTGATCCTGCGGGACCTGTCTACCAACATCTAGGCATTTTGAAGAATACCACTCAATTCAAGACCTTTTGGACAGTCTTTGCTCTTCCTAAATGAACCTAACCTCACTTGGTCAAAGTTGACTTACCAAAAAGCTTTTATTTTTATTTTATTTTCTATTTAACCTAAAAATATCTAAATGCTAAATTTCAGAGAAATCGGATGACTATTTTTGAAGATATTATTGTGTTTACAAACTTTACAGGACGGCCATTTTAGTTGAGTCTTTAGCCATATATAAAGATTGGTAAGATATTTTGATTGATGGTTGATTGAGAAACTTTTATTGCTTATACAGTAGAACATGATGGGATCTATTGTTTCAAAATATTTTTAGCTCTTGTGTTTTTGGTTACACCGGAAGTCAGTGTCAACGTTTTCTTTTCTGGGTATTCTGTGACGTTAATAACATTCACAAATATTATACAGGGTATTCTAGGGGACGTTTCAAATTTCAAGAACGAAAATGTCAAAAATTTTAATTTTTTTTTATGGTAATCCCCTCTTTCACTATGTCAGTGTGTGTAATCTTGAAGCGTATTGAGTTATTGACAAAAACCTCCCAACTAGGGCTGCAAGTTAATTCCGGATTTCCAGAAATCCGGATTCGTGGATAATATGACATTTCAAGTTCGGATATCCGGATTTCTGGAAATCCGGATATCCGAACTTGAAATGTCATATTATCCACGAATCCGGATTTCCAAGTGGAATCCGGGTGCAATGCCTAACTAATAGTGAAAAATGTATTTCAAGTTCAGATATACATTAAGGTGATGTCGAACCGATAGCCGATGTTGGATAATCAAAAACTATTCTATATATACAGGGTGCCCCGTGACTCGATGGCCATAGCTTAAGAGCGTATTCTTTGGACAATTTTAAGTCGAAAGTGCCTTACACACTTTTGTCCAAAACTTAATCGTTAAGGAGTTATGGACAATGTAACATTGAACAGGAAATCAATCTGGTAGGCCATGTACTTGTTGTGTCATATTGTTATAGTGACATTGTTTATTCTTTGACGTTGTAATTTTCAGAAATAAAAAAAAGCCGTCACTAATCTAGACTCAAACTAATTGATTTTTAAAAACGTTTATGCAACATAAGGCTCTTTAAGATTTTATTTGAACAACTATGTTTCTTTTGATTTTTGGCTTTTGGTAGGACTTAGTCAATTGCAATGACTATTTGTCAATTATTTATTGTTACCATAAATGGTAACTAATTTCACTAGAGACAAACTATTTTAATTTTTTTTTTATAGAAAATACTTTTTTTGGTGCCCTGACTACTTAGGTCAACAGTAATTACAAACAACTTACAGTAATATTTAGTGAAAACAAGTTGAATAATTAAATTATATAACTGCATGCAAGCCTGTCATTTTAAGGAATTTCAACAATCTTTGTATTTCTTGATGGTCATTTTTTAACACTTCTTGGAGTGTCTTTTTTAGTTGGGATTGGCTTCTCTGATCTTCAAACTTTTTGCACTCACATAAGAGGTGCTGTATGGTGAGTTGAGTATGGCAGGTTTCACAGGTTGGCCTGGACTCTTTTTCTAAAAGGTACCCATGTGTTATTTTAGTATGCCCAATTCTCAATCTTCTTAGTACTACGTCTTCTGTTCTGGTAAGTTTTAGTTTTGGAACCCATCTTTTTGTTGTTTCTTTCAGTCTTTTTAATTTATTAGCACTGATACCTTTCCACTCCTTTTCGCACTCTTCCCGCACGTGATCCTTTTGGTAGTTCTTCATGTCCTTCATAGTGATTTGAATGTCATCTTTAACGGTTTTCTTTGTTGCTTTTTCATCGGCGATTTCATTTTGTTGTATGCCAACGTGTGATGGTATCCAGACGAACTTAAAAACTTTATTGTGATCCTTATAGGTTGTTAAGGTGTCTTGTATTTTTTTCACTAGAGGATTTTTACTAAAAGGTTTAGCAACTGACTGTATAGCACTTTATGAGTCAATAAAGAATACAGTTTTTTGGAAGTTTTCAGCCGCAAACTTTACTGCCTCACTGACAGCATATACTTCTGCTGTGTAAACCGAACTTAAGTCATTTAGTTTATACACGCTATATGCACTGTTATTCACAAAAGCACATCCAGTGCCATGTTCGGTTTTTGACCCATCTGAGTATATATGTTCGTAGTCAGCATGTTGGTCAAGGATTTGATTAAGATGTACTCTGTAAATTACACTAGGTGTTTCTTGCTTATGGAATCTTGTTAACTGTAGGTCAGTATTAGGGATAGAGGTGATCCAAGGGGGGTATTGGTAATCATACAGAAGAAGGTTATTCAAGGTTGCTTTGGTTTGCTCTCTAATATTTTTGGCACGCAGTGAGTATGGGGGTGAAATTTTAAGGTTTTGGGAGTAATTGGATCGATATTTTGGATTAGTTACATCTGCATAATTTATATGTTTCGGATTTGTGGCAACGGCAAGTGTATAGTTTAATAAGTTTTGTTGTCTTCTATATGATGGTGGAAGTTGTCCTGTT